>CM019063.1:530263994-530611494 GCA_009667805.1 Leptobrachium leishanense | reverse complement strand
ACACACACATTACACACACCACACACACCACACACACACACATTATACACACACACACATTATACACACACTACACACACACATTACACACACATACATACATTACACACACACACATACATTACACACACCACACACATACATTACACACACACACATACATTACACACACTACACACACACACACACATTACACACACTACACACACACACACACATTACACACACTACACACACATTACACACACTACACACACATTACACACACTACACACACTACACACACACACACACACACACACACACACACACACACACGTGAGGCCATTGTGCTGCTCTGGATCAATGTGATCATTGTGAGCTCTGGAGGAATCTACTCCCCCACCCTGACAGGAAGTCACCCGCAGGTAAGCAGTGACCCGGGGGCTCTAACATCACACCCCCCCCCCCCCCAGTAAACGTCATGCAGCACAGGGGGGGGGGTGAGATCCTTACCCAGTGCCCAGGATCCAGGATCCAGTGACCCGCAGCTCCCAGTGCAGAGATCCGGCGGGGGGGGGGGAGCCGGGTGATGCTGCACAGTGATGGGGGGGGAATAAAATGCCAAGCCGAGCAGGTCCTGCAGGAGAAGTTCCAGTCCAGCAATCCAGGCATAGGGTGATGGGGGTAACAGCACTGAGCTCCGGGGGGGGCTAAGACATCCACATCTGCCTCATGCCAGCCCCAGGGGGGGGGGAGTGTGGGCTGCTGGGAGGGGGGGGTCTCGCTAGAGCCCTGTGAGCTCCGCCATGTTGCCCGTGCACAGCACACAGAGATCAGGGAGGGGATGCAGGAGGCAGAGCCACAGCCTGCAAGCCTGGCCTGGGGAGAGGCGGGGCCTGGTGCGGGGAGGGGCGGGGCCTGGGTACGTCACTCAGCGCGACCAGCTCCATGCCTGGTAACATTGTAACATTGTAGCAGAATCTGTAACAAGAAAAGAATCGAAACAGAACGTTCAGTAAAGTGTAAACAAACAGCGGCTGCCTGACAGGACAGGGGGCACAGACTGAGGATACAGGGGGCACAGGCTGAGGATACAGGGGGCACAGACTGAGGGTACAGGGGGCACAGGCTGAGGGTACAGGGGCACAGACTGAGGGTACAGGGGGCACAGGCTGAGGACAGGGGGCACAGGCTGAGGATACAGGGGGCACAGGCTGAGGATACAGGGGGCACAGACTGAGGATACAGGGGGCACAGACTGAGGGTACAGGGGCACAGGCTGAGGATACAGGGGGCACAGGCTGAGGATACAGGGGGCACAGACTGAGGATACAGGGGGCAAAGACTGAGGGTACAGGGGGCACAGGCTGAGGATACAGGGGGCAAAGACTGAGGGTACAGGGGCACAGGCTGAGGATACAGGGGGCAAAGACTGAGGGTACAGGGGGCAAAGACTGAGGGTACAGGGGGCACAGGCTGAGGGTACAGGGGCACAGACTGAGGGTACAGGGGGCACAGGCTGAGGGTACAGGGGGCACAGACTGAGGATACAGGGGCACAGGCTGAGGATACAGGGGGCACAGACTGAGGATACAGGGGGCAAAGACTGAGGTACATGGGGCACAGGCTGAGGATACAGGGGGCACAGACTGAGGATACAGGGGGCAAAGACTGAGGTTACAGGGGGGCACAGGCTGAGGGTACAGGGGGCACAGACTGAGGGTACAGGGGGCACAGCTGAGGGTACAGGGGCAGAGGCTGAGGATACAGGGGGCACAGACTGAGGGTACAGGGGGCAAAGACTGAGGGTACAGGGGGCACAGGCTGAGGATACAGGGGCAAAGACTGAGGGTACAGGGGCACAGGCTGAGGGTACAGGGGCACAGACTGAGGGTACAGGGGGCACAGGCTGAGGATACAGGGGGCACAGACTGAGGATACAGGGGCAAAGACTGAGGATACAGGGGGCAAAGACTGAGGGTACAGGGGGCACAGGCTGAGGATACAGGGGGCACAGACTGAGGATACAGGGGGCAAAGGCTGAGGGTACAGGGGGCACAGGCTGAGGGTACAGGGGGCACAGGCTGAGGATACAGGGGGCACAGGCTGAGGATACAGGGGGCACAGGCTGAGGATACAGGGGGCAAAGACTGAGGGTACAGGGGGCACAGGCTGAGGGTACAGGGGCACAGACTGAGGGTACAGGGGGCACAGGCTGAGGGTACAGGGGGCACAGACTGAGGATACAGGGGGCACAGGCTGAGGATACAGGGGGCACAGACTGAGGATACAGGGGGCAAGACTGAGGGTACATGGGGCACAGGCTGAGGATACAGGGGGCACAGACTGAGGGTACAGGGGGCAAAGACTGAGGGTACAGGGGGCACAGGCTGAGGGTACAGGGGGCACAGACTGAGGGTACAGGGGGCACAGGCGAGGATACAGGGGGCAGAGGCTGAGGATACAGGGGGCACAGACTGAGGATACAGGGGCAAAGACTGAGGGTACAGGGGGCACAGGCTGAGAGGATACAGGGGGCAAAGACTGAGGTACAGGGGGCACAGGCTGAGGGTACAGGGGCACAGACTGAGGGTACAGGGGGCACAGGCTGAGGATACAGGGGGCACAGACTGAGGATACAGGGGGCAAAGACTGAGGATACAGGGGGCAAAGACTGAGGGTACAGGGGGCACAGGCTGAGGATACAGGGGGCACAGGCTGAGGATACAGGGGGCACAGGCTGAGGATACAGGGGGCACAGACTGAGGATACAGGGGGCAAAGACTGAGGGTACAGGGGCACAGGCTGAGGATACAGGGGGCAAAGACTGAGGGTACAGGGGCACAGGCTGAGGGTACAGGGGCACAGACTGAGGGTACAGGGGGCACAGGCTGAGGGTACAGGGGGCACAGACTGAGGATACAGGGGGCACAGGCTGAGGATACAGGGGGCACAGACTGAGGATACAGGGGGCAAAGACTGAGGGTACATGGGGCACAGGCTGAGGATACAGGGGGCACAGACTGAGGATACAGGGGGCAAAGACTGAGGGTACAGGGGGCACAGGCTGAGGGTACAGGGGGCACAGACTGAGGGTACAGGGGGCACAGGCTGAGGATACAGGGGGCAGAGGCTGAGGATACAGGGGGCACAGACTGAGGATACAGGGGGCAAAGACTGAGGGTACAGGGGCACAGGCTGAGGATACAGGGGGCACAGACTGAGGATACAGGGGGCAAAGACTGAGGGTACAGGGGGCACAGGCTGAGGGTACAGGGGGCACAGGCTGAGGATACAGGGGGCACAGGCTGAGGATACAGGGGGCACAGGCTGAGGATACAGGGGGCACAGACTGAGGATACAGGGGGCAAAGACTGAGGGTACAGGGGGCACAGGCTGAGGATACAGGGGGCAAAGACTGAGGGTACAGGGGGCACAGGCTGAGGGTACAGGGGCACAGACTGAGGGTACAGGGGGCACAGGCTGAGGGTACAGGGGGCACAGACTGAGGATACAGGGGGCACAGGCTGAGGATACAGGGGGCACAGACTGAGGATACAGGGGGCAAAGACTGAGGGTACATGGGGCACAGGCTGAGGATACAGGGGGCACAGACTGAGGATACAGGGGCAAAGACTGAGGGTACAGGGGGCACAGGCTGAGGGTACAGGGGGCACAGACTGAGGTACAGGGGGCACAGGCTGAGGATACAGGGGGCAGAGGCTGAGGATACAGGGGGCACAGACTGAGGATACAGGGGGCAAAGACTGAGGGTACAGGGGGCACAGGCTGAGGATACAGGGGGCAAAGACTGAGGGTACAGGGGGCACAGGCTGAGGGTACAGGGGCACAGACTGAGAGGTACAGGGGGCACAGGCTGAGGATACAGGGGGCACAGACTGAGGATACAGGGGGCAAAGACTGAGGATACAGGGGGCAAAGACTGAGGGTACAGGGGGCACAGGCTATGGATACAGGGGCACAGGCTGAGGATACAGGGGGCACAGGCTGAGGATACAGGGGGCACAGACTGAGGATACAGGGGGCAAAGACTGAGGGTACAGGGGGCACAGGCTGAGGATACAGGGGGCAAAGACTGAGGGTACAGGGGGCACAGGCTGAGGGTACAGGGGCACAGACTGAGGGTACAGGGGGCACAGGCTGAGGGTACAGGGGGCACAGACTGAGGATACAGGGGGCACAGGCTGAGGATACAGGGGGCACAGACTGAGGATACAGGGGGCAAAGACTGAGGGTACATGGGGCACAGGCTGAGGATACAGGGGGCACAGACTGAGGATACAGGGGGCAAAGACTGAGGGTACAGGGGGCACAGGCTGAGGGTACAGGGGGCACAGACTGAGGGTACAGGGGGCACAGGCTGAGGATACAGGGGGCAGAGGCTGAGGATACAGGGGGCAGAGGCTGAGGATACAGGGGGCACAGACTGAGGATACAGGGGGCAAAGACTGAGGGTACAGGGGGCACAGGCTGAGGATACAGGGGGCAAAGACTGAGGGTACAGGGGGCACAGGCTGAGGGTACAGGGGCACAGACTGAGGGTACAGGGGGCACAGGCTGAGGATACAGGGGGCACAGACTGAGGATACAGGGGGCAAAGACTGAGGATACAGGGGGCAAAGACTGAGGGTACGGGGCACAGGCTGAGGATACAGGGGGCACAGACTGAGGATACAGGGGGCAAAGACTGAGGGTACAGGGGGCACAGACTGAGGATACAGGGGGGCACAGAGTACTGAGGTACAGGGGGCGCAGGCTGAGGATACAGGGGGCACAGACTGAGGGTACAGGGGGCACAGGCTGAGGATACAGGGGGCACAGACTGAGGATACAGGGGGCACAGACTGAGGGTACAGGGGGCACAGGCTGAGGATACAGGGGGCACAGGCTGAGGATACAGGGGGCACAGACTGAGGATACAGGGGGCACAGACTGAGGGTACAGGGGGCACAGGCTGAGGATACAGGGGGCACAGGCTGAGGATACAGGGGGCACAGACTGAGGATACAGGGGGCAAAGACTGAGGGTACAGGGGGCACAGGCTGAGGATACAGGGGGCACAGACTGAGGATACAGGGGGCAAAGACTGAGGGTACAGGGGGCACAGACTGAGGGTACAGGGGGCACAGGCTGAGGATACAGAGGGCACAGACTGAGGATACAGGGGGCACAGACTGAGGATACAGGGGGCACAGGCTGAGGATACAGGGGGCAAAGACTGAGGGTACAGGGGGCACAGGCTGAGGATACAGGGGGCAAAGACTGAGGGTACAGGGGGCACAGGCTGAGGGTACAGGGGGCACAGACTGAGGGTACAGGGGGCACAGGCTGAGGATACAGGGGGCACAGGCTGAGGATACAGGGGGCACAGACTGAGGATACAGGGGGCAAAGACTGAGGGTACAGGGGGCACAGGCTGAGGATACAGGGGGCACAGACTGAGGATACAGGGGGCAAAGACTGAGGGTACAGGGGGCACAGACTGAGGATACAGGGGGGCACAGAGTACTGAGGGTACAGGGGGCGCAGGCTGAAGATACAGGGGGCAAAGACTGAGGGTACAGGGGGCACAGACTGAGGGTACAGGGGGCACAGGCTGAGGATACAGAGGGCACAGACTGAGGATACAGGGGGCACAGACTGAGGATACAGGGGGCACAGGCTGAGGATACAGGGGGCAAAGACTGAGGGTACAGGGGGCACAGGCAGAGGATACAGGGGGCAAAGACTGAGGGTACAGGGGGCACAGGCTGAGGGTACAGGGGGCACAGACTGAGGGTACAGGGGGCACAGGCTGAGGATACAGGGGGCACAGGCTGAGGATACAGGGGGCACAGACTGAGGATACAGGGGGCAAAGACTGAGGGTACAGGGGGCACAGGCTGAGGATACAGGGGGCACAGACTGAGGATACAGGGGGCAAAGACTGAGGGTACAGGGGGCACAGGCTGAGGATACAGGGGGCAAAGACTGAGGGTACAGGGGGCACAGGCTGAGGGTACAGGGGGCACAGGCTGAGGGTACAGGGGGGCACAGAGTACTGAGGGTACAGGGGGCGCAGGCTGAGGATACAGGGGGCACAGACTGAGGGTACAGGGGGCACAGGCTGAGGATACAGGGGGCACAGACTGAGGATACAGGGGGCACAGACTGAGGGTACAGGGGGCACAGGCTGAGGGTACAGGGGGCACAGACTGAGGGTACAGGGGGCACAGACTGAGGATACAGGGGCACAGGCTGAGGATACAGGGGGCACAGGCTGAGGATACAGGGGGCACAGACTGAGGATACAGGGGGCACAGGCTGAGGATACAGGGGGCACAGACTGAGGATACAGGGGGCAAAGACTGAGGGTACAGGGGGCACAGACTGAGGATACAGGGGGCACAGAGTACTGAGGGTACAGGGGGCGCAGGCTGAGGATACAGGGGGCACAGACTGAGGGTACAGGGGGCACAGGCTGAGGATACAGGGGGCACAGACTGAGGATACAGGGGGCACAGACTGAGGGTACAGGGGGCACAGGCTGAGGGTACAGGGGGCACAGACTGAGGATACAGGGGGCATAGGCTGAGGATACAGGGGCACAGACTGAGGGTACAGGGGGCACAGGCTGAGGATACAGGGGCATAGGCTGAGGATACAGGGGGCACAGACTGAGGGTACAGAGGGCGCAGGCTGCAGGTACAGGGGGCACAGACTGAGGGTACAGGGGGCACAGGCTGAGGATACAGGGGGCATAGGCTGAGGATACAGGGGCACAGACTGAGGGTACAGGGGGCACAGACTGAGGATACAGGGGGCACAGGCTGAGGGTACAGGGGCACAGACTGAGGGTACAGGGGCACAGGCTGAGGATACAGGGGGCACAGGCTGAGGATACAGGGGGCACAGACTGAGGATACAGGGGGCAAAGACTGAGGGTACAGGGGGCACAGGCTGAGGATACAGGGGGCACAGACTGAGGATACAGGGGGCACAGACTGAGGGTACAGGGGCACAGGCTGAGGATACAGGGGGCAAAGACTGAGGGTACAGGGGGCACAGGCTGAGGGTACAGGGGGCACAGGCTGAGGGTACAGGGGGGCACAGAGTACTGAGGGTACAGGGGGCGCAGGCTGAGGATACAGGGGGCACAGACTGAGGGTACAGGGGGCACAGGCTGAGGATACAGGGGGCACAGACTGAGGATACAGGGGGCACAGACTGAGGGTACAGGGGGCACAGGCTGAGGGTACAGGGGGCACAGACTGAGGGTACAGGGGGCACAGACTGAGGATACAGGGGGCACAGGCTGAGGATACAGGGGGCACAGACTGAGGATACAGGGGGCACAGACTGAGGATACAGGGGGCACAGGCTGAGGATACAGGGGGCACAGACTGAGGATACAGGGGGCAAAGACTGAGGGTACAGGGGGCACAGACTGAGGATACAGGGGCACAGAGTACTGAGGGTACAGGGGGCGCAGGCTGAGGATACAGGGGGCACAGACTGAGGGTACAGGGGGCACAGGCTGAGGATACAGGGGGGCACAGACTGAGGATACAGGGGGCACAGACTGAGGGTACAGGGGGCACAGGCTGAGGGTACAGGGGGCACAGACTGAGGATACAGGGGGCATAGGCTGAGGATGCAGGGGCACAGACTGAGTGTACAGGGGGCACAGGCTGAGGATACAGGGGGCATAGGCTGAGGATACAGGGGCACAGACTGAGGGTACAGGGGGCACAGGCTGAGGATACAGGGGCATAGGCTGAGGATACAGGGGGCACAGACTGAGGGTACAGAGGGCGCAGGCTGCAGGTACAGGGGGCACAGACTGAGGGTACAGGGGCACAGGCTGAGGATACAGGGGCATAGGCTGAGGATACAGGGGCACAGACTGAGGGTACAGGGGGCACAGACTGAGGATACAGGGGGCACAGGCTGAGGATACAGGGGGCACAGGCTGAGGATACAGGGGGCACAGACTGAGGATACAGGGGGCACAGGCTGAGGATACAGGGGGCACAGACTGAGTATACAGGGGGCACAGGCTGAGGATACAGGGGGCACAGACTGAGGATACAGGGGGCAAAGACTGAGGATACAGGGGGCACAGACTGAGGATACAGGGGGCACAGAGTACTGAGGGTACAGGGGGCGCAGGCTGAGGATACAGGGGAGCACAGGCTGAGGATACAGGGGGCACAGACTGAGGGTACAGGGGGCACAGGCTGAGGATACAGGGGGCACAGACTGAGGATACAGGGGGCACAGACTGAGGGTACAGGGGGCACAGGCTGAGGGTACAGGGGGCACAGACTGAGGGTACAGGGGGCACAGGCTGAGGATACAGGGGGCATAGGCTGAGGATACAGGGGCACAGACTGAGTGTACAGGGGGCACAGGCTGAGGATACAGGGGGCATAGGCTGAGGATACAGGGGCACAGACTGAGGGTACAGGGGGCACAGGCTGAGGATACAGGGGGCATAGGCTGAGGATACAGGAGGCACAGACTGAGGGTACAGATGGCGCAGGCTGCAGGTACAGGGGGCACAGACTGAGGGTACAGGGGGCACAGGCTGAGGATACAGGGGGCATAGGCTGAGGATACAGGGGCACAGACTGAGGGTACAGGGGCACAGACTGAGGGTACAGGGGGCACAGGCTGAGGATACAGGGGGCATAGGCTGAGGATACAGGGGGCACAGACTGAGGGTACAGAGGGCGCAGGCTGCAGGTACAGGGGGCACAGACTGAGGGTACAGAGGGTGCAGTCTGAGGGTACAGGATGGCACAGGCTGAGTATACAGGGGCTCATTGTACAGGGGGGCATAGGCCAAGGATACAGGTGTGAATGGGCTAAGCCTCACTGGCGCGCGCAGCCCGTTACATTAGGGTCTGCATAATGGCGCGCAGCCTGTTACATTAGGGTCTGCATAATGGCGCGCGCAGCCCGTTACATTAGGGTCTGCATAATGGCGCGCGCAGCCCGTTACATTAGGGTCTGCATAATGGCACGCGCAGCCCTTTACATTAGGGTCTGCATAATGGCACGCGCAGCCCGTTACATTAGGGTCTGCATAATGGCGCGCGCAGCCCGTTACACTAGGGTCTGCATAATGGCACGCGCAGCCCGTTATATTAGGGTCTGCATAATTGCGCGCGCAGCCCGTTACATTAGGGTCTGCATAATGGCGCACGCAGCCCGTTACATTAGGGTCTGCATAATGGCACGCGCAGCCCGTTACATTATGGTCTGCATAATGGCGCGCGCAGCCCGTTACATTAGGGTCTGCATAATGGCGCTCAGCCCGTTACATTAGGGTCTGCATAATGGCGCGCGCAGCCCGTTACATTAGGGTCTGCACCCATAGAACATTTATTAACTGAAAACTTGTGTTTACAAAATGTTGAAGAACAGACTTCCTCAAACGAACATCAGGACGCTGATTTATAAAACATAACTTTTATTAATTATTAGAATATAAATGAACAAACATATAAAAAAAACACATACACAATAAAGAGCTGAGGTTAAACACATAATGCCGTTGAATTAAACATACTCCCGCAGTGATCTGTCTGCATGCTATATCCTGTCTCAATCTGTGCTATTTAAACGCATCTAGCAATGTATTTAACATTATGGCCACTTGTGACCAATAATACCCATTGATGGTTTTGAAGTAGTATTATAGCCAATTGTGCAATCATTTACCACATATTTTCTGCTATATGTATCAAGCCTTATGTGTTTAACCTCAGCTCTTTATTGTGTACAGTTGTGTTCAAAATTATTCAACCCCCACTGAAATTGAGTGTTTTGGCCAGTTTGACATTGATTTTGATCATTCAGTCATCTTGCTTACAATTAAATCAAAGAGGCACGTGTAGGTCAGACAAATATAACATAACATTTATAATGAAATAACCACAAATGTCTTTTCTGTGCTCACATCATTATCAGTTTTATTCAACCCCCAAGTGACATTCAATCTTAGTACTTAGTACAACATCCTTTTACAGTTATAACAGCTTTTAAACGTGAAGCATAGCTTGACACAAGTGTCTTGCAGCGATCTACGGGTATCTTCGCCCATTCGTCATGGGCAAAAGCCTCCAGTTCAGTCACATTCTTAGGCTTGCGCACTGCAACTGCTTTCTTTAAGTCCCACCAGAGGTTCTCAATCGGATTTAAGTCAGGTGACTGCGATGGCCACTCCAAAATGTTCCAGCCTTTAATCTGCAACCATGCTCTAGTGGACTTGGAGGTATGCTTGGGATCATTGTCCTGTTGAAAGGTCCAACGTCTCCCAAGCCTCAGGTTTGTGACGGACTGCATCACATTGATTTCCTCGATCTGACTATATATGTGGAAGATAGTGAAATAAAAACCCGTACTTTCTTTAAAACAGTGCAGGTCAATAATTACATTCCCACAAATAGTGGACACTATCCCCCGTGGCTAAAGGCGATTCCAAAAGGTCAACTACTGCGCATTTGCAGAAACTGTACAGATGTAGAACAATATCTTCACCAGGCTGAGAAACTTGTTGACCAATTTAGGGAGAAAGGTTATAATAATGTATTTTTAGATGGAATGAAAAGAGAAGTTCTTAAATTAAGTAGAGATTCTTTGTTACAATACAGACACCGAGAAGATGAAGAATATAAAGAGATTCCATTTATTATGGACTATAATATGGACAATAAATTAATTAAAAAGTCGATTGAAAAGTATTGGCCAGTTTTGACCAACGACCCAATTCTTAATGGTATTTTACCTGAAAAACCTAAAATCATCTTTAGAGGGGGCAATAATTTGAATAACGATTTAGTCCACAGCTATATCAGAATCAATGATGTACAGGGACCAGAACGCTTTTTTGGAATAACTCCGGGCTTTTACGGCTGCGGTCAATGTATATCGTGTCGAAAGACTATAAGTAAAAAAAGAACAATAACAAATTTTGATGCAGGCATTAAAGGATCTAATTATAGAATAAAGGACATAATTACTTGTCACACTAAAAATCTAATCTATTTACTTAAATGTCCGTGCGGAAAAAAATATATAGGACAAACATCGCGACCTTTATACATTAGAATCAATGAGCACCTCTGTAATATCACCAGAGCATATATAAAACATAGTGTTTCTGCTCATTTGGAGATACTCATAACTGCAACCCTAGAGGCTTGGAGTTTATGGGTATTGAAAAAATTAAGCGCGATTGGAGAGGTACTAATATAGATTTAAAACGTATTAAAACTGAAATGAGATGGATCTATAATTTAGACACTCTGGCCCCAAATGGTTTAAATACAGATTTTGAGGTCTGCCACTTTTTGTATACATGAATGTTCTCATTGTCATTACGTTTGTAATCTCTTCTTACTTCTCCCTTTTTATTGTTTAATAAGGGTTGAGATCTTCTTCTCTCTTAATCTGTTATTAATGAAGAGACCTTGATACCCCATCTGGTCAAACACTTCTCTTAAGTGACTTATATTTGTTCCTATAGTTAAGCGTTTACAGTTTGTTTTCGGCTAATGGAATTCGCAAAGTGAATCTGCTTCCATTAGAATGAAAGACTCACGCATGCGCAACAAGAAGCGACACACTTGGCTCCGATACGAGGCTTGGAAGAAGATATACGTCATCAGAAGGCTCCGACAACCGTTTGGAACGCATATTGCGCGCTGACACGCACGCCACCTGAAAAACTTTTCGTTTTCGGACTGAAAGGACTATAAATAACTTCTGCCTATAGCTACAAAACTACCGACTGATGAAACTCGCAGGCTGGCGAGGGAAACGCGTCTCGGATCTCATTTTATTCATTTTCGGATCTTATTTTGTTTAATTTCTCGGATCTCATTTTATTCATTTTCGGATCTTACTTTGTTTATTTTCGTATTTTTATTTATTTATTTATTTTGCCTTTTTTATTTTTTATTTTTTTGGTTTATCTTATTTGCTTATTTTAAACTGCTCATTTTAATTCCTTTGTCATTTATCATTTGGTTTTTCAATTGTTAAGGAATTTTTTAATAATAAACCCCCTTTTTTTTAATCATCTGGGAGTTAACCTTCTATTTTTTGGAAACAACAGACTTTTCCCAGCAGACCAGAACGCACTGCCATCGGTTCAAGGGTAGGACCCCCCACGGTGAAAGTGGTCCCCTGCTCGACTACTGAGCCACTCGTTGGGAGGCTCAGTAATACGTGAGTAAATCCAACTCAGAGAATATATATATATACATGTTTAACGGTATTACGCTATGTATACCCTTCTATTCTGAGGTCATCACGCCGGTGAAATCCAGAACACGATATCATTTGTCTATATATCAAGAACCATCTGATGGGAGAAGCCCCCCATAGAGGCTTATCCGCGTCCTACACAAACCTATTGGTTCCCCGTTTCGTAAACTTTGGATCCAACCAAATATCCTGTAACCTGTTCTGTGCAAGAACTTCTATCTACTTTTCCTGCGCTCCCTAAGAATACGTTTGTATTTTTTTATAACATATGGTCTATAAGGGTGAGAGGCACACCTTGTGGTGAGCTGCGTGATTATATAACCCTCTCCTCACATAATCTCTGGTATACAACTGCATAGCGCCGAGTACTGTAACATCTAAGGTGTTAGCCCCAAAGCATGATTGACCCCCGCCATGCTTCACAGTAGGTAAGGTGTTCTTTTCTTCATAGGCCTTGTTCTTCCTCCTCCAAACATAGCGTTGATCCATGGGCCCAAACAGTTCTAATTTTGTTTCATCAGTCCACAGAACACTATCCCAAAACTTCTGTGGTTTGTCCACATGACTTTTGGCATACTGCAGTCGACTCTTCTTATTCTTTGGAGACAGCAAGGGGGTGCGCCTGGGAGTTCTGGCATGGAGGCCTTCATTACGCAGTGTGCGCCGTATTGTCTGAGCTGAAACTTCAGTACCCACATCTGACAAATCTTTTCTCAGTTCCTCAGCAGTCACACGGGGACTTTTCTCCACTCTACGCTTCAGGTAGCGCAAAGCAGTCGAAGTCAGCATCTTCTTTCTGCCACGACCAGGTAGCGTTTCAACAGTGCCCTTTGCCTTGAATTTGTGAATGATGCTTCCTATGGTCTCTCTTGGTATATTTAACATCTTTGCAATCTTCTTATAGCCATTGCCCTTCCTGTGAAGAGTAATCACCTCTTCTCTTGTCTTCCTGGACCATTCTCTTGACTTCACCATGTTTGTAACCACACCAGTAAATGTCTAGAAGGAGCTGAGTATCACAGTCATTTTAAAGCTGCCTAATTGGTGCTTATTATGCTTTATTGCTGCTCCGTGACATCCACAGGTGTTTTCAATACCTGATTGAAAACACTTGAATGAACCTCTGTTCTTCAGAGTGGTAGTCTTTAAGGGGTTGAATAATTGTGTCAATGAAGAATTCACAAAAGAAACATTTACTACTGTATTACAAAACCAATTGATGTCATTTTAGTTGCATTTGGTTCTTTAAAAAGTCCTTGTAGGATTTCATTCTGAATACAATTACAAATGTACACTAAATTCCCTAAAACCCTTTACAGCATTGGGGGTTGAATAATTTTGAACACAACTGTATGTGTTTTTTATATGTTTGTTCATTTATATTCTAATAATTAATAAAAGTTATGTTTTATAAATCAGCATCCTGATGTTCGTTTGAGGAAGTCTGTTCTTTCTCTTTTTTGTGTGGCATATAGCTTATTAGGTTCAATCCTTGCTCAGGGTGTTCACCTTGATTCCTGAGTGTTTACGAGGTGAGGTGACTGCTGTGTTCACCTACTAGTCTGTGGGTGTTTTATCCTTGTTGTTTTTTACAAAATGTTGCGCAAAATGCACATTTTTCATTAGAAATAACGAGCCTGTAAGAGGAGATGCTCAGTTTTTATGCTATTCATCCTTAATCAGCTAAAGGGCATCTAAAATGTCAACACAGGAGGTGAAAGAGGACCTCTTCACCCAACATCAGGGTGTGCCTGGGCTCACCCGACACACCCTGTGCGCACGCCTATGCTAAGCATACAAAGGGGCAAACAGAGGCTGAATGTACAGGGGGGCACAGGCTGAGTATACAGGGTGCACAGGCTGAGTATACAGGGGGCACAGGCTGAGTATACAGGGGGCGCAGGCTGAGTATACAAGGGGCACAGGCTGAGTATACAGGGGGCACAGGCTGAGTATACAAGGGGCACAGGCTGAGTATACAGGGGGGCACAGGCTGAGTATACAGGGTGCACAGGCTGAGTATACAGGGGGCACAGGCTGAGTATACAGGGGACACAGGCTGAGTATACAGGGGCACAGGCTGAGTATACAGGGGGCACAGGCTGAGTATACAGGGGGCACAGGCTGAGTATATAGGGGGCACAGGCTGAGTATACAAGGGGCACAGGCTGAGTATACAGGGGCACAGGCTGAGTATACAGGGGACACAGGCTGAGTATACAGGGGACACAGGCTGAGTATACAGGGGGCACAGGCTGAGTATACAGGGGGCACAGGCTGAGTATACAAGGGGCACAGGCTGAGTATACAGGGGAGCACAGGCTGAGTATACAGGGGGCACAGGCTGAGTATACAAGGGGCACAGGCTGAGTATACAGGGGGCACAGGCTGAGTTTACAAGGGGCACAGGCTGAGTATACAGGGGAGCACAGGCTGAGTATACAGGGGCGTCATTTAAAGGGGCAAGTATATTCAAACTGTTTAACACATTGATTCTCGGGGGGGGTTATTCACTAACCGGTGAACTGGTGGACAATTTCCACATTTCAGGCCAAACAGCTTCACGTGACTGTCTGCCACATTCTTCCAGGGGCCACACTATGCGCTGCTCAGTATATTAGAGCAGAGCTCAGCAACCATTGCCCTCCAGCTGTTTGTATAGAACTATTATATCTCCCATGATGCTCAGCTACACATTAGGGGCCCTATTCCACAATTGCCATTAAGTTAATTAGAGGATACGTTACACATAACATCTGTATTGATCTTAACGATGGCAATCTATTCCTCTCTATGCGCAGCTCAAGCGCAGCGATACCCTGCCTGAGGTTACTGTGAATAAACCTCTCCTATACTTTGTATATTTAAGGAGTTATTCAGAGAGCACTGAAAAGTCACCGACATTTCAGTGCTCTCTCGTTCCCCGCACTTCGTGGAATCAAATTCCCCGACCCTGCTGTGAATTCAGCATTCAACGCAGGGTCCCCAGAGTGCAGAGTAAAGCCGCCGCCAAACTGCTGATTTACAAAGAATAAACACTGCAGAACCGTCGACATCATCGGCTCCGATAAGCCGCCGGGAATTTATCGGATCCGATTCGATAAATTATCCGATCAGATAAAGTGCCGCAAACCTGCCGAACGCGTCCGGAAAAGGCAGACGATCTGCCGACCAGCTGCTGGAAAAAGCTGACAAGCTGACGAACGGGGTAAAAAAAAACAATTCAAACTTTCAAAACTGAAACGCTGTTTGCAAAAAAAAACTACTGTACGAAAATTTCTGGAATTAACATATAAGATCCAATGAATGATAATAAAAAGGGCTGATACAGAAAAAAGAAAAAAAGCAATTTAAAAAAATAAATCAGAAAACAAATTTTCCGAAAAAAATCCCGAAAATGCCTAAAAGATCCTAAAGACAAAATAAATAAAAAGTCTTTTTGCTGCAGATTAAAATAATAAACAGTTTATTAGATATTGAATAAAAACGGGAATATTTTTAACATTGAAGCCTATGGGATGGACTCACCTGATTGAACATGTTGAATGAAACCACCAAACAGCAGGGCATTTCACTGACATTTCTCTGCTGTTCGGTGTCTCTGAATAGATTAACCATTGCTTCTCTCAGGGGCGGATCCAGGGGGGGCAACGGGGCAATTGCCCCCCCGAGATTCTGATAAAATCGACTCTGAGCCGGGGACCCAGATGCCGGGCAGCGCGGGAGTGCCTGCCCGGTCCTGAAGAGTCCGTCCTGTTAAAGGGAAGCGGCTGCGTGCAGGCGCAGCCGGTCACGTGGTCCGGCTAATCAGGTGGTACTGAGTCTCTGTACCACCTGACTGGCCGGACCGCGTGACCTGCGCACGCACGCCACGCAGCCGCATCACCTTCAACAGGACGGACTCTTCAGGACCGGGCAGGCACTCCCGCGCTGCCCGGCATCTGGGTCCCCTCAACCCCTGCCGGAGCTGGAGGCCTGGAGCAATATCCAGGTGAGAGCTGGGCAAATCCATGTGTAAACTGGGCAAATCCATGACCTGGGGGCAAATCCATGAGCTGGGCAAATCCATGAGCTGGGGGCAAATCCATGAGCTGGGGGCAAATCCATGAGCTGGGCAAATCCATGAGCTGGGGGCAAATCCATGAGCTGGGGGTAAATCCATGACCTGGGGTCAAATCCATGAGCTGGGGGCAAATCCATGACCTGGGCAAATCCATGAGCTGGGGCAAATCCATGAGCTGGGGGCAAATCCATGTGTGAGCTGGGGGCAAATCCATGTGTGAGCTGGGGCAAATCCATGAGCTGGGGCAAATCCATGTGTGAGCTGGGGCAAATCCATGAGCTGGGGGCAAATCCATGTGTGAGCTGGGGGCTCTCTGCTCCTCTAGATTGTAAAATCCGGGGTGCCCTCTGCTCCTCTAGATTGTAAGCTCCTGGGTGTCCTCTGCTCCTCTAGATTGTAAGCTCCTGGGTGCCCTCTGCTCCTCTAGATTGTAAACTCCTGGGTGCCCTCTGCTCCTCTAGATTGTAAACTCCTGGGTGCCCTCTGCTCTTCTAGATTGTAAGCTCCTGTGAGCCGGGCCCTCTGCTCCTCTAGATTGTAAGCTCCTGTGAGCCGGGCCCTCTGTAAATTCTCGTGAGTCGGGCTCTCTGCTAAAACACCTTATTTTCTGTCAGTGCCCCTCCCGAGACTAGTCTCTGGATCCGCCCCTGGCTTCTCTATGGGGGATTTCACTACTGCCGAACAGGCACCGTATTTGCTGGCAATTTGCTAAAATTTGGCAAACTGCCTGCTTTCTGGATAGGCAAATGGCCCCGAAATGTCACCGTACAGGGAAATTGCCTGTTTGGTGCAATTTCAAGGCCAGATCAGCTCTCTTTGAATAACCCCTTTAATGTAGAAGTAGGAGGCATTAATTTGCACCTCCGTATAGAAGCGCAGGCTATTCCAGGGCAGCTTGCGCTTCCACCCGGGAAACAGTATTTCACGGAGACATAACGTCTCCACAAAGCAGGTGTTAAGTGATTCTGCACTTCCAAAATCACTTAACATGCTGTGAAAACAGCCCAATAAAACCTCTGCAATCTCACATCCCTCCGCAATCTCACATCCCTCTGCAATCTCACAACCCTCCGCAATCTCGCATCCCTATGCAATTTTACATATCTCCGCAATCTCACATCCCTCTGCAATCTCACATCCCTCAGCAATCTCAATCTCACATCCCTCCGCAATCTCAATCTCACATCCCTCCGCAATCTCAATCTCACATCCCTCTGCATTCTCACATCCCTCCTCAATCTCGCATCCCTCCGCAATCTCAATCTCACATCCCTCTGCATTCTCACATCCCTCTGCATTCTCACATCCCTCTGCATTCTCACATCCCTCTGCAATCTCACATCCCTCTGCAATCTCACATCCCTCTGCATTCTCACATCCCTCTGCAATCTCACATCCCTCTGCAATCTCACATCCCTCTGCAATCTCACATCCCTCTGCAATCTCACATCCCTCTGCATTCTCACATCCCTCTGCATTCTCACATCCCTCTGCAATCTCACATCCCTCTGCAATCTCACATCTCTCTGCAATCTCACATCCCTCTGCATTCTCACATCCCTCTGCAATCTCACATCCTCTGCAATCTCACATCCCTCTGCAATCTCACATCCCTCTGCAATCTCACATCCCTCTGCAATCTCACATCCCTCTGCAATCTCACATCCCTCTGCATTCTCACATCCCTCTGCATTCTCACATCCCTCTGCAATCTCACATCCCTCTGCAATCTCACATCCCTCTGCAATCTCACATCCCTCCGCAATCTCACATCCCTCCGCAATCTCACATCACTCCGCAATCTCACATCCCTCCGCATTCTCACATCCCTCTGCAATCTCACATCCCTCTGCAATCTCACATCCCTCTGCATTCTCACATCCCTCTGCAATCTCACATCCCTCTGCAATCTCACATCCCTCTGCAATCTCACATCCCTCTGCAATCTCACATCCCTC
This sequence comes from Leptobrachium leishanense, assembly GCA_009667805.1. Classification (NCBI taxonomy): domain Eukaryota; kingdom Metazoa; phylum Chordata; class Amphibia; order Anura; family Megophryidae; genus Leptobrachium; species Leptobrachium leishanense. The sequence continues at coordinate 530,593,212 of CM019063.1, read as the reverse complement.
TGCAATCTCACATCCCTCTGCATTCTCACATCCCCTGCAATCTCACATCCCCCTGCAATCTCACATCCCTCTGCATTCTCACATCTCTCTGCATCTCACATCCCTCCGCAATCTCACATCCCTCTGCAATCTCACATCCCTCTGCAATCTCACATCCCTCTGCAATCTCACATCCCTCTGCATTCTCACATCCCTCTGCATTCTCACATCTCTCTGCAATCTCACATCCTCCGCAATCTCACATCCCTCTGCAATCTCACATCCCTCCTGCAATCTCACATCCCTCTGCAATCTCACATCCCTCTGCAATCTCACATCCCCCTGCAATCTCACATCCCTCTGCATTCTCACATCTCTCTGCAATCTCACATCCCTCTGCAATCTCACATCCCTCTGCAATCTCACATCCCTCTGCAATCTCACATCCCCCTGCAATCTCACATCCCTCTGCATTCTCACATCTCTCTGCAATCTCACATCCCTCCGCAATCTCACATCCCTCTGCAATCTCACATCCCTCCGCAATCTCACATCCCTCTGCAATCTCACATCCCTCTGCAATCTCACATCCCTCCGCAATCTCACATCCCTCCGCAATCTCACATCCCTCCGCAATCTCACATCCCTCCGCATTCTCACATCCCTCTGCAATCTCACATCCCTCTGCAATCTCACATCCCTCTGCAATCTCACATCCCTCTGCATTCTCACATCCCTCTGCAATCTCACATCCCTCTGCAATCTCACATCCCTCTGCAATCTCACATCCCTCTGCAATCTCACATCCCTCTGCAATCTCACATCCCTCTGCAATCTCACATCCCTCTGCAATCTCACATCCCTCTGCAATCTCACATCCCTCTGCAATCTCACATCCCTCTGCAATCTCACATCCCTCTGCAATCTCACATCCCTCCGCAATCTCACATCCCTCTGCAATCTCACATCCCTCTGCAATCTCACATCCCTCCGCAATCTCACATCCCTCCGCAATCTCACATCCCTCCGCAATCTCACATCCCTCCGCATTCTCACATCCCTCTGCAATCTCACATCCCTCTGCAATCTCACATCCCTCTGCAATCTCACATCCCTCTGCAATCTCACATCCCTCTGCAATCTCACATCCCTCTGCAATCTCACATCCCTCTGCAATCTCACATCCCTCTGCAATCTCACATCCCTCTGCATTCTCACATCCCTCTGCAATCTCACATCCCCCTGCAATCTCACATCCCTCTGCATTCTCACATCTCTCTGCAATCTCACATCCCTCCGCAATCTCACATCCCTCTGCAATCTCACATCCCTCTGCAATCTCACATCCCTCTGCAATCTCACATCCCTCTGCATTCTCACATCCCTCTGCATTCTCACATCTCTCTGCAATCTCACATCCCTCCGCAATCTCACATCCCTCTGCAATCTCACATCCCTCCGCAATCTCACATCCCTCCGCAATCTCACATCCCTCTGCAATCTCACATCCCCCTGCAATCTCACATCCCTCTGCATTCTCACATCTCTCTGCAATCTCACATCCCTCTGCAATCTCACATCCCTCTGCAATCTCACATCCCTCTGCATTCTCACATCCCTCTGCAATCTCACATCCCTCTGCATTCTCACTCACATCCCTCCGCAATTTCACATCCCTCTGCAATCTCACATCCCTCCACAATCTCGCATCCCTCTGCAATCTCAATCTCACATCCCTCTGCAATCTCACATCCCTCCTCAATCTCGCATCCCTCCGCAATCTCAATCTCACATCCCTCTGCATTCTCACATCCCTCTGCATTCTCACATCCCTCTGCATTCTCACATCCCTCTGCATTCTCACATCCCTCTGCAATCTCACATCCCTCTGCAATCTCACATCCCTCCGCAATCTCACATCCCTCTGCATTCTCACATCCCTCCGCAATTTCACATCCCTCTGCAATCTCACATCCCTCTGCAATCTCAATCTCGCATCCCTCTGCAATCTCACATCCCTCTGCAATCTCACATCCCTCTGCAATCTCACATCCCTCCGCAATCTCACATCCCTCCGCAATCTCAATTTCATATCCCTCTGCAATCTCAAATCCCTCCGCAATCTCACATCCCTCCGCAATCTCAATCTCACATCCCTCCGCAATCTCAATCTCACATCCCTCCGCAATCTCAATCTCACATCCCTCCGCAATCTCACATCCCTCCGCAATCTCAATCTCACATCTGTAGGGATTATTATCTCTGCACGTGCCTACAATACGTCGAGATTTATATTCAATAAGAAACTTATACGAGACACAATTATCAATCGTTTATATTTCCTAGAAATTCTCCTAAATTCTTTTAATTGTCTGTGTTTTGCTTTGAAGAATACACTAAATCACTAATCGGATAAAAAACATATATATATTTATTACGTATACAAAAAACTTTAAAATCTCATATCATAAACAAAGATTTATAAACAACCTATCCATCCATCAGCACATAGACATTAGCTTCTCAATATATGTATCTCCTGTTAGTAACTGCATATATGATAAACATCATTTACCTTATCAGTTAGTAACTATACACAAATGGTTAATAAACATTTCTGCTTAACGAAAACAATTAACATGTATTTCCCAGAAAACCAATGTTTAACAAGCTAGATCTTGTAGAGATATATGTATCTCTCTATGCTACGTGGATCAACAAAAGATGAGCTATCACTTATTCTATTTCTAGAATGATAAGTAATAAAAACGTATTTAGTGAATCCTCCCCTAATATCGAGAATTAAGCTTCTAATCTTCTGCTTCTTATATTGTAGTTATAGAATTCCTTGCTTATTAATTTCAATCACAGTAATTTCCAAATTCAATATATATATATCGGTATATCATTTTTGCAACAGTTTCTTTAGGATAAATCCTTATATCCGATTCTTCTTCATATCTCTATCTGCAGATATAGAAATATTTTGAAGACTCTGGATTTAACGGTAATCTGAGATATCTCAGTCTATCTATTGCAAAAAATACTCCAAATATATATATTTACATTAACCTTAAATTTGCTCTCATACATTACCTCCAATCTGGATTCAATGAGTTACAGCCTTGGAATATGCTTTGTTTTGGAATATGTGAAAATTATTAATGTCAGATAATCAATGTATGTGAGTTAGAGATGTTGTGGAATGATCGGCAGTCTGAATTAATGCATAATCGTGTCTTAGTATGATCTGAAGTGCATAGTGTCCTGAGATGGTCTGCTTGCGTGATCTGCCTGTGATGGTCTGTATTGTAACGAACAGTGTAGCTTCAATTATAGTCAATTTGACGTCACTGGCAATCTACCTCTTTCCATTTAAATATTATTCTCTATATTAAATATAACATTTACTATACCACAAGAGGGCAGTGTTGCACTTCTAATTATCTCAGATCAAAGGTCAATCTGTCTTAACAAAGACCCTCTATTTTCAGTTGTAGACTCTGAGTCTCTCCTGTCCAAAATTTAATTTATATTTCCACTCCTCTCAAAGATTTTACTAAATCTCTTTATCAGTTGAATTCCTTTCTCATTAAAAACAGAATCTATTCTTCAATAGTCATACTATTTACCAGTTATACTCAACAAATACTTATTGGAGCATCTATTTTCTACTGTAAATATAATAAAATATACATTGATTATAAGAATATATTTCGTGAATATAATCATACATTTGCAAAAAGTTTAACTTTGTTACTATACCCAAAGAGAAAATATCTTTTTGTTTTAAAGACTTGTTAAAACAAACCAATACATTTAAATATGACATGTCTAGCACTTAGCTTCAGCATTATATCACATAAAAATTTTTTTATCATGTCTGGCATATATAGAAACAAAAACATAACTCAAAAAGTTTCACCTAGCCGTGAACTATTAAAAAAATCTCTGTTCATTTCTAAAACTAGGGATTATTGAAAAAGAAAAGACTTTCCTTTTAAAACAAGAGGGCTACAGGCATCCATTTTAATTTTTTCATTCTAATATACCCGACACATCCCTCTGCAATCTCACATCCCTCCACAATCTCACATCCGTCTGCAGTCTCACACCCCTCCGCAATCTCACATCCCTCCGCAATCTCACATCTCTCCGCAATCTCAATCTCACATCTCTCGGCAATCTCAATCTCACATCCCTCTGCATTCTCACATCCCTCTGCATTCTCACATCCCTCTGCATTCTCACATCTCTCCGCAATCTCAATCTCACATCCCTCTGCAATCTCAATATCACATCCCTCTGCATTCTCACATCCCTCCGCAATCTCACATCTCTCTGCAATCTCACATCCCTCTGCAATCTCACATCCCTCCGCAATCTCACATCTCTCTGCAATCTCACATCCCTCCGCATTCTCACATCTCTCCGCAATCTCAATCTCACATCCCTCTGCAATCTCAATATCACATCCCTCTGCATTCTCACATCCCTCCGCAATCTCACATCTCTCTGCAATCTCACATCCCTCTGCAATCTCACATCCCTCCGCAATCTCACATCTCTCTGCAATCTCACATCCCTCTGCAATCTCACATCCCTCTGCAATCTCACATCCCTCCGCATTCTCACATCCCTCCACAATCTCACATCCCTCTGCAATCCTACATCCCTCGCAATCTCATATCCCTCTGCATTCCTGTGAGAGGGCATGGTCAGGGGTATTTAGAATCAGGGCTACCATCAGAAATCATGAGTCCCCTTATTGACCCACTGGTCGGGGCCCCCTTCCCTCGGCTTCCCATTTCAATTGTTATTTTAAAAATCAATCATTTTGCCCCCTCTCCTGCTCCCCTTTTATTACAGGGAGGGGGCTAAATCCCTGGTGGTCCAGCGAGGGGATAAAAAGTGTTCCCTGGTGTGAGAATGTTCGCTCCTCTACCTGGTGCAGACCATACTAATCGCTCCCTCCGTGAGTCGGAATACTGTTACTGGCTCCAGATGCATCAGCCAACTGGGACATTTGCTGGCATCTTGATGGGCCAGTCCTAGGTGGCATGGAGGGGCCAGTCCTAGGTGGCATGGCGGGGCCAGTCCTAGGTGACATGGAGGGGCCAGTCCTAGGTGGCATGGAAGGGCCAGTCCTAGGTGGCATGGAGGGGCCAGTCCTAGGTAACATGGAGGGGCCAGTTCTAGGTGGCATGGAGGGGCCAGTCCTAGGTGGCATGGAGGGGCCAGTCATAGGTGGCATGGAGGGGCCAGTTCTAGGTGGCATGGAGGGGCCAGTCCTAGGTGGCATGGAGGGGCCAGTCATAGGTGGCATGGAGGGGCCAGTCCTAGGTGGCATGGAGGGGCCCTGTCAACTGTGGCACTTAGATAAGCTGCACAGGGTTTGGCAAAAGCCCCCTGTAGCCACAAGGCCCCTGAACATATCATGGGCTGTCACCCCCTGATGGCTGCCCTGTACAGCATCACAGAAACAGAACCAAAGACACACCATCACAAGCCTTGTGCTCTCCTTAACAAAGCCCTAAGCTCCCTCAAACCATCCCCAGACTCAAACTGCCCCACAGAGACATAGACGGACACACAGTCACCCCATCATGTGCCCCAGGCTCTGACACCCTAAGACAGAAGTCCCCATGCTCCCCCCTTCCCAGCATTGCTTTCTCTGGCAGGACCTGCAAGATCACAGTGCCGTCACTGCTTTATCCTCTGCAGGAGGCACAGGAACCCATTCTCACTCTTTTCTTCTGAGTGGAGACCAGTTCCCCGGCGGGCCAATTGTAGACATTTTAACCCCTTCACCACCAAGTGATTTTCCAAAAATACATTGTCAGGAACCAGTGTGTTTTTTTTAAATCATTATTTGTTAATTATACGGTATTTGGGAATATTCCCAGTGTATTCCTTACTGTAATAACCTATCTGACGTGCGGATGTCGCCATCTACTGGTCAAAGGGAGTTACTGCAGGTAGAACTGCAGCCCGTATCTCCACGTCGTCTGGGGAAAGCCTGATATGTCAGGGGACATTCAGCAGCGGATTTTAACCAGTTTTAGCAGCTTGGGCATATGATCACAGGGCTAAAACTTTGAGGGCATCTTCTGCAGCCAAAAAGCAAAGGAAATTTGTTTGCAGCAAATAAATTTCATATGCAAACATACAGCACAGCCTCAGATCCTGTGAACACATAATCTCGGGCCGCTGTGTGTATATATGATCACAGTAGTGAAGGGGTTAACGACCGGTTTGCAGGAACCAGTTACATCGCACCACTGCATTTAAAGGCTGCGTCAGACGAGCGCACTATGTGCACCAGTACTGACGTGCCTCCCGGCGTCCGTCGCAGCGTTGTGATGCTTCGACGGGCCGGCCCCATGCTGTAGCGCACGCATGAATTACGCTCGTTACGACAGGCGCGCTGCGTCCATTCAGAAAGCCTCCCCGTCTAAGCGCTACGACGCGCGATCGACGGGGCTGCAAAGCGCGATCCTCCACAGGTGGATCGAGCCTTGCAGCGCTGAGCGCACTAACTGCACTCAACGAGGCGGCCGGACGGGCGTCAGAGTGGACATCAACCAGACCAAAGAAGCTCTAATAAACATGGCAATGCCACAGATTTATGGCTCTGGGAAGTTTACACCAGGGTGGGATTTTTGCCTCAGGTAGGAGGTGGATGATGTCACACGTGATCACAGTTTTGTCATCAGAGCTGTGCGATGCGATGGCCTGAGCAGACTCAGGAAAAGACACTCTCATCGGAGGCAGGATTATGTGAATAGATGTCAGTGTGCGTGTGAATGTAGAGGTGTATCTGTATGTAGCAGCTTTGCGTGTGAGTGCGGGAGCGGATCAGGGCAGCATGTGTTGGTGTGTTTGCATGGGGTGAGATTTTGGAGAGTGTCATCACGTGTCACTAATGTCTGAGTGAGTGTATCATAGTATATTTACATGCTGTTAATGTATGCTTTGCATCACTAACCCTCTCCTCTTAGATTGTAAGCTCTTGAGCAAGGTCCTCTTCTCCCATTGTTCTCATTGTTCAGAAAGTGGTAAAACAGAATGCAATTCCGGTACCTTGCATTTCGGCCCATTTCAGTGATTCCATTTCGTCAAAAATTCTGTGAATTCACTATTTAGCAAACGGTCACCATATTTTGCCGACACTGGAGTCGCCGAAACAGTTATCTTACATCGAAAGCACCAAATTGTGCTGATAACTGCCGAAATCATCGCAGCGTATTCCACCAAACTGAAAAATAAAAAAGTCTCCCATTCTTCTAATAGGAACTTAAATATACATATATACAGGGTTATTCAAAAAGAATTGAAAAGTCAGCGCACATTCGGTGACTTTTCGTTCTCTTCAATTCGGTGCGATTTGACGATCCCATTTCGGCGACCCTGCGGTGTATTCAGTAAGCACCACAGGGCCGTCGTAGTGCAGGGAAAAGTCGCTGCAAGCCCGCCGAACACTCGCCGCAAAACCCGGCGAACGCACACCGAAACCCGCAAAAACATCTGGATTAACCCCACCGAACACGCCGGGGAAACCCGAGCAGGAGCCGATCACACGCAGAGCAGCCGCCAGAAAAACCTGACACCGCAGACGAATGGAGTGAAAAAAAACCCAGTTCGCCTGAATGTTTGAAAAGTGAAACGGTGTTTGTAAAGAAACTACTGAACGAAAATGTCTGAAATTTACAAATAAGATCCAATGAATGATAATAAAAAGGGCTGTTACAGAAAAAGAAAAAACGATTAAAAAAAGAAAACGGAAAAAAAGATTTCGCAAAAATTCCTGAAAAATGCCTAAAATATCCTAAAAAAATCTATAAAGATACTCTTTACTGCAGAATTTTATAATAAACTGTTTATTAGATATTGAATTAAAACGGGAATATTTTTAACATTGAAGCCTATGGGATTCGTCTGAATAAACCTGTCGAATGAGACCACCGAATGACAGGGCAATTCGGCAAATTTTTCCCTGCTGGTTTGTGTTCTCTGAATAGACGAAGCATTGCTTCTCTATGGGGATTTCACTGCCCTCGAACAGGCACCAAACAGGCACCGTATGTGCAGGCAATTCGCCAACATTTGGCGAACTGCCTGGGCTCTGGATAGCCGAATGGCCAGGAAAGGTAAGCGTACGCTGAATTTCACTGTTCGGTTACCTTTCGGCCACAAGTCGGATCTCTTTGAATAACCCTGATAGTTAAAAAAATGTGTCCGAATAATTAAAAGCTCTGTGAAAAATAATTTTGAAAAGCTTTTAAAAAAAAAAAAACACAAAAATGTCTTTTAACCCTTTCGCTGCTGAGGCTTTTCCCGCCTCTGTGCTGAGGTCATTTTTACCGGTTTTGCTCATCATGTTTAAACGTGTTTTGAAGGCTTATTTTAGTATATGACCCAGACATATTATATATCGTTCTTTCCGTCAGACTCGGTAGATTCATAATATGTCATTATTATATGTATACGTCATGACCTGTCTGTATATTATAACAAAAAATGCAATAAAATATGATTTTTCAATAATTTACAATGTGTAAAGTGTATTTTTTTCACATTTTAACATGCGAGCAATTGCGGTTATATTTTGTATGGGGTGCGCTTGTTAAAAAAATTAGAGATGGGTCTCGTTACATTTTTTTTTGGGGAAAATTACACGATTTTTAACAAACGCACCGCATACAAAAATCGTTAGTGCAGCATCATTGTTCACATTATAATTGAAATGGGAACAATATTGCTGCATTAACAAACCAAAAAAAAAGAAAAAAAATTGTTTATTTTTTTTATATAATTTTATTTTTAAATATATATTTTAATTTTTTTAAGATTTTTTTTACAATTTTTTTTCACATTTGTGTTTGGTATCGTTGGAACGGCCATGCTCTGGCCGATCCAACGATACCAAACTTTAACCCCTAGCTGCCACGGATCGGGAGATAGGGGGTTTCAATAAACCCCCTATCTCCACCATTGGTGGCAGCTAGGGGTTAACTCCAGGACTGGCGTCAACCGTGCTATGCACGATGACGCCAGTCCTCAGGGGGAGTTCCCGGAAGCTTGGCCGACATCCAAGATGTCGGCCAGCTCCGGGAAAGGATCACGAACCGGCGCTTTTCAGCGCCGATTCGTGATCCGGCTCCCCAGGGGTTAATGCCAGGCACCATTTGGAAGGGCAGGCTGTGCCCTTCCAAATGGTGCCTGGGTTAACCCCCGCAACGCCGCCGATCGGGAGGGAGAGAGGTCCGAAGGACCTCGCCCCCTCCCTTTCAGGCGCCTCCTCCGCACATGCGGGGGGGGCGCCTGAATTAGGTGTCATCGCGCTGCCGCGATGACACCTAATTTCACCGGCGGCGGTTCCGGATGCTGGGCTGACATCGAGGATGTCAGCCCGCACCGGGGGGGCCAGCGATCGGCCGGAACTTGGCCGAACGCTGACCCCAAAGTGTGGACGCGCTCAGCGCGTCCGCCGAATGGAAGGTGACATGCGGTTGGACGCGCTGAGCGCGTCCATAGCATCGAAGTGGTTAAGAAATACAAGAAATAAAAACAAGGCCTTTTAAAGAATACAGAAATAAAAAAGTTTCAATTTTTTAAATGATTTTAAAAAATAAAAAGATATTCCATGTATTGCGTTGAAAGCTATTAGATTCGCCTTTTTCAATCTGTCAAGTTGAAACAATGAAAATCAGGTCATTTTGCTGAAATTTCAGTGTAATTTGTCGTTCTGTGAAGAGACAAAGCGATAGTTTCCAATGGGAAAATTTCGGTGTCAATTCCCTGTATTTGGCGAATCGACAACTTTGTGAATGGTCGAATTGGCCTGAAATTGCAGATACACAGGGTCATTCAGAGAGAGACGATCTGGCCCCGAAATGTAACTGGACACTGAAATTCAGCGCACGGTGACATTTCCTGGCCATTCAGCTATTCAGAGAGCAGGCAGGTCGCCAAATTTTGGCGAATTGCTTTCACGTACGGTGCCTGTTCGAGGGCAGTGAAATCCCCATAGAGAAGTAGTGCTTCGTCTTTTCAGAGACACCGAACAGCAGAGAAATGTTAGTGAATTTCCCTGCTGTTCGGTGTTTTCATTCGACAGGTTTATTCAGACGAATCCCTTAGGCTTCAATGTTAAAAATATTCCCGGTTTAATTCAATATCTAATAAATCCTTTATTATTTTATTCGTCAGTAAAAAGTCTCTTTATTTATAGATTTATTTTAGGATCTTTTAGGCATTTTTTGGAATTTTTTTTCTGGGTTTCTTTTGGAATTTTTTTCTTTTTTGTGTAACAGCCCTTTTTATTATCATTCATTGGATCTTCTGTGTAAATTCCAGACATTTTTGTTCAGTAGTTTCTTTGCAAACAGCGTTTCACTTTTGACACTTTCTAACATCCATTTTTTCTACCCCGTTTGTCAGCTAGTCGGCTTTATCCAGCGGCTGCTCTGCACTGTGATCGGCGGCTCGTCGGCTTTTTCTGGCGTGATTTTTCCGTCAGTTCCAGCGAGTTTTCGGTGGCTTTTTGGCAGGTTTTCCCTGCACTCCGGGGCCCTGCGGTGCTTGCTGAATTCACCGCAGCGTGAGGAACTCTGATTCCCCGAAGTGCAGGGAAGCGCGGGGAACGAGAGGGCACCAAATATCGGTGACATTTCGATGCTCTCTGAATAATCCCTATGGTAAAATTCACAGTTCGGTGCAATCTGGTGGCAAATTCGGACATTAGTGATTAACCCCTAGTGTATCTAATTTGTATGCATATTTGTTTTTTTTTCATCCCACCCATTGTACACGGGCCGGATTTGCATCTCAGGAGCCGGTAGGCACAGAAATGTGGAGCACACCCCCCTCCCTCAACAAAAAGAAAATAAATATGCCAAAATGACTTTTTAAATTTACGTTTTGGGGCAAACTAAAACAAAAAAAATACATTTAAAAAAACCGGAAACGGCTTCTCTCTGCTCTCAATTCAATAGACGGGGCAGAATCTGTTGTCTTAGTTGAGTTAGTGCAGCGGCATTGTTTGTTTTATATGTAAAAGCATATATTGTCTCTGCCGTAGAACAGAGAAACAAAATTAGCATTTACTTTTTTCAGTGTTTTATTTTTACACATTACATGGTCATGTTTGGTATCATTGGAAAGACCAGACTCTGACCTTTCCAATGATGCCTCACTTAACCTTGTGCGCTGCACAATTCAGAGATGCAGGTTCCAAAGTCCCCCTGACCCTCCTCACTGCAGTGTCACGGTCCAGGTTGATGCATTGCATCATCAGCTCCAAACTCACTGGCAGTGTGGGAAATGAGAAGGTGAGTTAGCGCAGCATTACTGCTCACTTTATAATTGTAAACTGAATAATGTTGCATTACAAAAAAAAAAGAGAGAAAAATATAATTTGATTTGATATTCTATTTTTACATAAATCTAACCTGACTATATTTGGTATCTCTGGAAAGGCCATAGTCTGGCCTTTCCCTTGATACCTCATATGTCCCTCTAGCTCTTAGGGCTCCAGAGATACAGGGGTCTAAATGATTGTAAATTGTAAAAAAGAAAAACAAAATTATAGAGCAAGGCAACGCTTGTGGCAGGCACTTGCCTATTCTGCCTAGTTATAAATCCAGCCCTGATTGTACAGCGATATGGAATTTGTTGGGACGTTCTAAATACTTGTGATTGTAGTCCCCCCCCCCATGTAGCCAGCACATTGATATGTGATAGTGGCCAAGCCCCCGGGTCATGATCCAATCAAGAAGCAAGCTCTCATTCCAGTATAGTAACTGGAGTCAAGCTGTGGCCTCGCATGATGGTGTGATTAGCAGGTGACCATGCTGCCGTGCCATCCTGAGAGGTCCTAGGGCCGCCTCTGAGTGGGGAGCAACAGTGCATAGTATGTACCTTTCACCCCTCTAACCAGAAATGCTCTTTGGGTGGAGTGAGCAGGGCCCACAACCTGGGGCCCTCATTTTGGGGGGCCCCTGCACCACTGCTCACCCTCCGTGTAATAAAAAGTGTCAGAAACTGCCACCTCTATATCTGGGGAAGAGAGGATGTTTGTCCTTGGTGAGTTGTTTATCTGGGGTGAGAGGGGTTCAGGGGTGTCTATCTGGGGCACAGGTGGGAAAATCAGGATTGGGGTCATTGTGTATCTGTGTGTGATAAAAGGTGGAGTATAACGAGGTGTGGAGCCCCAAATAGTTTTCTCGCCCAGGGCCCCTCAAATGCTAGGTTGACATCCATGGGTGGGACAATGGTAGGGTGGCAAGATCCTCCAAGTTTTTCTGTTACAGGGCTGATCCTTCTCAAGCTCTCTCTCTGCATGAATGAGCTCAATTCGCCGACCCTGAATTCAGAATTCACTGCAAGATTCCCGAAGTGCACCAAATTGATCTGCCGAATGCCTCCGAGAAACCTGCCAAACGCATCTGATAAACCGCCGAACGTCACCGAAAAACTACCAAACACATCCGATAAACTGCCGAAAAACTACCGAACCCATCTGATAAACCGCCGAACGCAGCTGCAAACCACCCATGTACATGTTTTCACTATGAACAAACATTTATATTTCGCCACAAAACACCCAACGCAGCCAGCGATCCGCCGAACAGACCGCCGAACACCGCTGGAAAAAAACAACCAGCTACCGAACAGGGGGAGAAAAAAACCACCAAAAAAATGCAACTTTTAAAAGGCTGTTAAACAAAAAAAAAATGCATTGTATAATCTATAAGGCTGTATGAAGAACAATAAAAAGGTCTGTTACAAAATTTAATAAAAATCCACCATGTAAAAAATAAAACATAAACGTTTTTAAAAAAAAGTCGGAATTAAAGATTTTGCCGGAAAAGCTCCAGAAAAATGCCTAGATCCAGCATATATCACACGACAACTTTTATGTCCTTGCATACATCTCCTTGGTCAATATCTCAGGCTAAGATATCGGAAAACCATTCAAATGCAAGTGATGAAAACATATAGATTGAATATATATATATATGTTACAGTTAAAGCCCGAAGTGTGGTTAATCCTAGCATTACCCAGGCGTCATTAGCAAAAGTCCGAAGTGAAATGAAATTTCGGACTTTACCCGGGTAATCTGCAAAGTATCCAGAGGCCTCTGGGTAATCCGCTTTTCTGCTCTGTTTTACCCGGGTAATTCGCACATTACCCTAGTGTTGCTGGATAAAGTGTGATGTGCAACGAAACATCGGACCTTATCCGGGTAATCTGCAAAGTATCCAAACGCCTCTGGGTACTCCGCTTTTCTTGGGTTTTCAGCAGGTTACATTTGACTGAATTCCGAGGATTACCCGGGTAAAGCTGCAAACTGTTATCTGACCGATAACAAAATAGTGTTTTTTGTTATTTTTAATGAAATTGTATCCAGTCACAAACCGCACAATATAACTGTCATGTAACTCTGTGCACTAATTGTCTGAAAATTAATTTATGAAGATAAAGATATGATATAAAGAGTAACCTGATGGTTATTATGTTTTATAAATGATATATAAGCACATATGACACATAATAAAGATCATGTAACTCTTTCACATTCATATAAGAAACATATCGTGTTCCTCTGTATATTCATTATATCCGCAATACATTTTAATGTTTGTCTTTTCCCATTTTCATTGATAATATCCATAGATAATAGCAAAATTCATTGTTACCCAAGCGGCGTTGGATGCTCTGCAGATTACCTGGGTGAAGCTGTGGATAGTCCTCAGATTACCCAGGTGAAGCTGTGGATAGTCCTCAGATTACCCAGGTGAAGCTGTGGATAGTCCTCAGATTACCCGGGTGAAGCTTCAGACTTGCACATTATCTGGGTAAAGTGCGGATTTTTCAGCTCTTCCAGACTGTTACCCAAGGGCAGTTGGTTAGTCCTAAAATCACCCGGGTAAAGTCCAAAATTTTCATTTTTTTGCACCTTTACCCAGCGGTTTTGGGTGATGTTAGGATTAGCAGGGTAATCCTAGGATTAACTGCACTCCTGGCTTTACCCGTAACATATATATATATACAGTATATACTGTATGTTGGTGTCACTGGTCTTGCATATGAGTCTCCTTCAAATGAGTCCCTTGATGCCACCTAAACACCCTGTATCACACTTCTCCACAGACGTCACTGCACATGCACAACGTGGGCGTCATCGTGCAAGTGTATCAAGTTGCTGCTGCCACCCTTACTGATGTGACACTCGGGGTGGTCACCCTTCCGCTCCCCTCCACACACCCACACCTTGCTATGCTACTGAGATCACCAGTGGGAGAGCTGGATTGTAGATCTGCAAAGAACAATAAAGAAGAGTCCAGTGCACAAAAAAGCCTATTATCACTTAAAAGGATGACATACCGTATTTTTCGCTCCATAAGACGCACTTTTTCCCCCCAAAAAAGTGGGGGGAAAAGTGTGTGCGTCTAATGGAGCAAATACTTCACGTTGCAGTGTTCGGCTCCCTGCGAGCGTCTGAAGCTATGGAGCTTCGGCGCTCGCCTGGGGGAACCACGTCACCAGCCGAGTTCTCGCGAGATCGCGGCTGGTCACGTGGCTCCCCCAGGCGAGCACCCAAGCTCCATGCCGCCGGACGCTCAGAGGGAGCCGAGCACGCGGCGGCAGCAGGAGTTGAGCTGGGGCCTGGGGCAGTATCCATGAGAGTTGCTGGGGCAGTATATCCATGAGAGGAGCTGGGGCAGTATATCCATGAGAGCAGCTGGGGCAGTATATCCATGAGAGCAGCTGGGGCAGTATATCCATGAGAGGAGCTGGGGCAGTATATCCATGAGAGGAGCTGGGGCAGTATTTCCATGAGAGGAGCTGGGGCAGTATATCCATGAGAGGAGCTGGGGCAGTATATCCATGAGAGGAGCTGGGGCAGTATATCCATGAGAGGAGCTGGGGCATTATATCCATGAGAGGAGCTGGGGCAGTATATCCATGAGAGGAGCTGGGGCAGTATATCCATGAGAGGAGCTGGGACATATCCATGAGAGGAGCTGGGACATATCCATGAGAGGAGCTGGGACATATCCATGAGAGGAGCTGGGGCAGTATATCCATGAGAGGAGCTGGGGCAGTATATGCATGAGAGGAGCTGGGGCAGTATATCCATGAGAGGAGCTGGGGCAGTATATCAATGAGAGGAGCTGGGACATATCCATGAGAGGAGCTGGGGCAGTATATCCATGAGAGGAGCTGGGACATATCCATGAGAGGAGCTGGGGCAGTATATCCATGAGAGAGCTGGGGCAGTATATCCATGAGAGGAGCTGGGGCAGTATATCCATGAGAGGAGCTGGGGCAGTATATCCATGAGAGGAGCTGGGGCAGTATATGCATGAGAGGAGCTGGGGCAGTGTATCCATGAGAGGAGCTGGGACATATCCATGAGAGGAGCTGGGGCAGTGTATCCATGAGAGGAGCTGGGACATATCCATGAGAGGAGCTGGGGCAGTATATCCATGAGAGGAGCTGGGGCAGTATATCCATGAGAGGAGCTGGGGCAGTATATCCATGAGAGCAGCTGGGGCAGTATATCCATGAGAGGAGCTGGGGCAGTATATCCATTATTACTCTATTTGATTCAGAATATTTTTTTTCCTGTTTTCCTCCTCTAAAAACTAGGTGCGTCTTATGGAGCGAAAAATACAGTAATTATGTTTTTTTAAGGAGATCTGCTATGTGATATAGATGGCTCGCCAGAAGGGCCACTTTAATTGACCACAAATGATCCACGCCCTGGTACAAACTCATTTGGATCTGTTTATACATGCCTGACCATCCATTCCCGGAACAGTCATGGCGGGTTATTCAAAAGACCGCCGAACTGCAGAAAAAGAACAAAAAACGTAACTCTGCTATTTTTTTAAAAGGCGTTTAAAACAATTAAAGTGCGTGAAAATGTGCGGAAATCATAAAAAAAAAGGTTCTATAAAGAGTAATAAACAGGTTTGTCACAGGATAAAAGAAAAACACCGTTAAAAAGAATGGGAATCGAAAAATATGCCTAAAAATCCAGAAAAATACCAAAACAAATTCTAAAAAATAAATAAATAATAAAGCTATATGCTGAAACCGAAAAGAATAAACGGCTGAATAAAAAAATAAGTATAAAAACCCTTTTTTTTTTTTTTTACATTGAATCCTATGGGATTCGCCTGTTTAAACCTGTCCAGCTGAAGCATTGAAAGTCTTGGCATTTTGCCAACGTTTTCGGTGCGTTCTCCAATAGATTAACCATTACTTCTCTATGGAACAATTTCGCTGACGCCGAATTATGGCAACCTGCGGTGAAGTGCACCATATTTCCCTGTCAACTCGCCAGTATTTGGTGAATTGAAAGCTCTCTGAAAAGCCGAATTGCCACGAAATTGCACCATACGGTGAAATTCACCATTCGCGCAATTCGGTGGCAAGTTCGGCGCTTATTGTATAACCCCTTATATTGCAACTTAGTTTCCGCTGCAACTTTAAGTGACATTGTGTCGGCAATTGTTGACTGCACTATTGTGGCATCACAATGACAGATAATAGTTTCAAAACCAACAACAAACTCCCCCCCTGTTTACACACAATAAGAACCTGTAACATTATGAGAAGATAACACTTCTTGGAATGTGGTTACATAAAGTCATGAAATGCCACCTTGTTGCACACGTAAACAACTGCTTTCCCATGATGCCGCAAAACGCGTGGTTTCAAAGGTGCTCTTCACCACGAAAACGCAAAACAACAGGATATATGCTGTGCGACGTATCCACTGTTTTATTTTATTCTATCTCGAAGAGACACAGAATTATCTAAAAAGCTCTTATTTTTTCCTGCTGCCGTGGCAACGGAAGGATTCAGCCCACACTGTTGTTTCCATGTCGTTTGGCTAAGATTAGTCAGCTTCAACAAAACTGTGAATGAGGCAAATTTTGTCATTAAATAATTCATTTTGTTGTACACTCTGGTGCAACAGACGACTTCAAGACAAACTCTCTGCTACGGGGCTGTCGGCACCGACCATCCTTGTACATCCCCGTTGTAACAGCAACTGGGGTATACTGGTCTCTAGCTTGTGGACCAGACCCAAAGCTGCGTCCGTCCCTTCTCTTCAGCCAAGCTGATCCGCAGCAGCTTCTCTTCTCACAACCCTCAGCCAGAACTTGAGGGAGTGCAATATACTTATATGTATCTCTCCCCAAAACACCAGACACATGCTTAGTGCAGGGGAATGAATATCTTTAATGAAAATGAGAGACGTTTTATGGACAGCGGGGGGGGGGGGTAACATGACACAATCAACCGAATACATTATCTACATGAGGGGGAGTTGAATTCCTAGAGAAGACACTGAAACCTAATTAGTTACACAATAGACGGGATTAACAAACACAGAGCATCAGATTAGACTAAGAACATACAGATAGGACAACAAAACGTCTACATTGTATCTCTAACACAAATGGACTTCTAAAATACAGTTTCAAGATAAATGTATTTCTAATTCATTAACCGTTAGGTGACACTTATGCCCATTGTCCTTGAGAACTGGCTTTGCCAAATGGGTTCACAATCTCTTGGCAGGAGGCCAGCATCCACACCTCTCCAACAGGCACAGAGGCCATGTAAAGTGTGGGTAATAGTGCCAAAGAGAGTGAGGGCACAAAGGCAGAGGGAGCTTCGGTTACACCCGTATTCACACATATCGAGAAATGGGCACACACTCCTTGAGGAAAATAGTCAGCTCGGTTTTGTTGCGAAACAACATTGATAAAAAATAAAAATGTCGCTCAAACTATCTAGTTTCAGAATGCCGACTATATGCTCACTACTAGAGGACCATCCATTTCCACCTCTAATGGACCAATCTACGATCTCAGGCACTATAAGGTCTTTATGATCTATAATCGCCTTCCTCAACCTTCAGGGAGATGCTACTCAATTGACTACATGGGGCATACCAGGATTTCGAGAATCTCCCCTCTGTTCTGTCGCAGATATGTATACTCACCATGCAGATCCCAACCACAGATATGGAGGGATTCCCAAAGGAAATGCCGGTACTCACCGATACTCACCCCAGCCAGGTTGATAGGAGAGAATAATCTGAGACAAACTAGAAACAGGGGCAGGAGATGAGCACAACAATGGAGTAACAAGCTAAGGAGCAATGGTAGTCAGACAGTTCAAGTTCAATGAGAGGAAAGTGAGTGGTGGACAAGCCAAGACCAAAGCCGAGCATCGTACAACAACAATATGGAGGCACTGAAGAGCAACAAACCATATCAGAGGACGTTAAAGAGTAAGGGACGTCATTCAATACCCTGGTGAGGAACCCCGTTGGCCGGGAAATAAGAAAAGTGGAATCTTTGGGTTCTGCCCCTAGCAGGACTACAGAGATGATGCACCACTGAAGAAACGCTGTCCGAGTGGTGCAGTGGTGGTGGTGTTCCATCAGACAGATGCAAAACAGGAGCAGCCTTGGTCACTGAAGTGATATTAGCACGGCCGGTGCAAGGATTTCTGCCCCCCCTAGGCCAAAAACATTTTGCAGTCCCCACCCGCTCCCCAGTGTTTCCACACCAAATATTGTCTCTGTTCCACTAATACGTCTCATACATTTGTGAGGTCTCTAAACACATTTGGTGTCACGGTTCACGCCGCCGGCGCAAGAAGAAAGGCAATAATCTAGCAGCATCCTCCATTCCTCTGTACGACCTTCCAGACTGACTGGACGGAAGCCACGCTCAACAAGGGAAAGGGATGCAGGTACATTTCTGATAGTTAGGGAACCTTTGATCAAACCCGTTCCAGAACATGTGAAATCCACCCTGCAGGAGCACAAGAATAATAAATATTAAATGTTCCTGGGGGCTCTGGTTGGCTGTGCTCGCACATAATTAAAAGGAGGAATAGTTACAGAGTGAAGATGCTCTGATAGGATCTGTGTCAGGAAAATAACCCTGAGACAAGGGTTGTCTTCAGAGATAGAGGCCAGTTTGTGTATGCCATGGAATCCCAGGAAAACCAAGAGGATGCTATCAGATGTATTATTCTTATCCAGCAATACCAACAAGACACGTCCATAATATTAGTCCCTGTCGAGCATTGTTTCAATGATGGGCTTCGTGTCAACCCCGTCGGTAACAGGGAACTGATAATGGAAAAAAATCAGCATGAGCCAATATTCCTGACCAAGAGCCTGTTACCGGGCCTTCCTACCAAGCCGCTGGGTTAGTGTCTCCAGTCAATAATTGGGAGCCACAACCAACTCCCGGCTCCAGAGGAGCTACATTGGAATAGCTCGTTCGTCTCATTCAGGCCACAAATTAATGTATCCTATTCAAAATATAGGTTAATGTCCGGTAGGCAGCTGCTAATTTCGAGCTACAAGCTAAATATATGACTTTTATTCGGCCAGATGACCATAAACCTGACTTTTTTCATCAGATTTTCATCCATTTTTCAGTTCGGGAGATTGAAATTTTGGTTTATTGGCCTATCCGATCGAAGATCTGCTCTGGCGGTGTTACCTGTCAGTGGAAATAGCGACTTTAGTGATTAATAGGGTTTATTCAGAGAGATTTGAAAAGTCACTTCGCGTTCGGTGACCTTTCGTTCCCTGCACTTCGAGGCTATTCCTAGTTCGCCGACCCTGAGGTGTACTCAGCAAGCACCGCAGGGCCCCCTTAGTGCAGGGAAAAGCTGCCGCAAACCCGCAGAATACTCGCTGAATACTCACTGAACGCTCACAGAAAACCCGCAAAAACCCCGCCGAACACACTGGAAAAAGCCGACGAGCCACTGATCACAGCGCAGAGCAGCCACCGGAAAAAGCCGACAGGCATGGGATAGGCATAAGGCTATCCTAAACAAAAGATAAATCCAGGTAAAGTATCCATGTAATTGGGCAGACTAGATGGACCGAAAGGTTCTTATCTGCCGACATCTTTCTATGTTTCTATGTGGTACAAAAAACAGTACGCTTGAAAGTTTGAAAATTGAAACGCTGTTTGCAAAAAAACTCCTGAATGAAAATGTCTGAAATTTACATATAAGATCCAATGAATGATAGTAAAAAGGTCTGTTACAGAATAAAGAAAAAACGCTTTTTAAAAACAACGGAAAAATGTTTGGCAAAAAAATACGATTAAAAAAAAAAAAAACAGGAAAAAAGTTTTGAAGAAAAAAAATCCATAAAATGTCTAAAAGATCCTAAAAAAATCTATAAATAAAGAGACTTTTTACTGCAGAATAAAATAATAAACGGTTTATTAGATATTGCATTAAAACGGAAATATTGTTAACATTGAAGCCTATGGGATTCGCCTGAATAAACCTGATGAATGAAACCACCGAACAGCAGGGCATTTCGGCAACTTTTCTCTACTGTTCGGTGTCTCTGAAAATATTAACCATCGCTTCTCTATGGGGGATTTCACTGCCATTGAACAGGCACCGTACTTGCAGGCAGTTTGCCAAAATTTGACGAACTGCCTGCTCTCTGAATAGCCGAATGGCCCCAAAATGTCACCGTACGGGGAAATTCAGTGTCTGGTTACATTTCAGCCACATTTCGGATCTCTTGAATAACCCCCTAAATTCTAATTTATCAGTATGCAGATTACCGACAAAAATTTTCAACTGCTGTAAAGTGTTGAGAAATGGATATTCATGCAGCGGAGTAGAAATGGTAATTTCGGACTTCTCAGCTCTTCCGGACGCTGTGCATTCCACCTGGAATACTCCGGTTTTGCGTTCCACAGATGAAACGCACGGCGTCCGGAAGAGATGAGAATCCCGCGGAATTGCTAGGTCTTGATATACTATATTCCCTGATGAAGTCTTGTATTTACTAAAGGCGAAACGCGTTGGAATAGTTATTTATATTTTATTGTATTGTTGTGTTCTTTTACCAATAAATAATTTTGCGTATCTGACAGAGACATCCCCTGTGTGTCTTGGGGCGACGTGCGGTGCCAGATGTGGAGTCCCACGGAGGAAGCAGAGTGGTAACAATGATGTGCCTGTGTTATAGTTCGCTCTTGAGAGTGATGCCCTATGAGGCTAATATTTTATCAGACTTGATTTACTGCACTATGAAGCGTATATGTTTTCATATGTGTTAGATCTACTCCCCATTTATTTTTTACGTTGTTTCGGCTGTTGCCGCCATAAGAAGGAGGCGTTGTGGGAGCAATCAAAGTGCTAAACGATTCCCTGAATATTTCACCACGACTCGTAGATTGTATCAGCTGTCCGATCCGCCAGCGAGGTTCTAGGATCGAAGAATGAATTCTAGAACAGCCGGGCGCTTCAGATCAGCCGGCGAAAGGTCTTGCTGTGTCGCTCCCTTGGCAAACAAAGCTTGTTCATCTTCTAAGCCTCATACAAGATTTTCCCAGGGCTGAATGAGAACGTGATAAGACTTGTCACAAAACGCTATGTAAGACATATTTGCATTTTGATACATATCCTGCTTTATCGGAGCGGTGCTGCGGCCAGTAAGAGCTTCCAGGTGTTTGCTATCACCTACAATTCTTCTTCACCCCTTGACATCATGGTTTTCTAAGCAGGAGAGAGACAAAAAGAAGGTGAATATGGATTAAAAGTGAAAAAAGTAGCTTAAATAATAAGGGCTCTATTAAATTCATTGCGCAAACTGCACGCACGCGCAGCGCTATTATTTTTGCGCGCAGCGTTAAACGTTAACGCGTGAAAATTAACGCTGGTATTACAATCCGCGCGCATTTTTTCTTGCGTCAAAAAATATAAAAAGACGCGCAAAAACGCACGCTCATTAAGGTTGCGCGCAGACATCGGTGGGCGGACATTTTTTTTTAACGCGATTCAGCCAGTCAGAATTAAGAACCACAATTGTCTCCCGTTCAGTTTTTGCGCCTGTCAAAATCAATCTGAGTATATATGCTGCAGCAATAATAAAAACACGCACAACTTCTCCATTTTATTGTTTGGGTATGTGTAGAATGTGTAACTATACTTTGCTGTATTGTTTTTTTGGGCTGGTGTGTTTAGTTTCGGCCAGAACGTTCAGATTTGCCATTACCACCAGCTTTTAAAAGACGTTAAAATTATGCGCACAAACGCTGTGCGTTAAAAACTACGCGTAGATTGTAATACCATCCGCGTACCAGCGCACAAACGCATTTGCGCTCACAATGTTAAGTATAGGACGCGCGCAGTACATTACGCTCGCAAAGGGTTCAGGCAGGTTCACCCGCGTTAGACGTTAATGCGCATTTTTTGCGCAGACATTGTAATACGACGTTCTGCGCAAAGGGTTTTCCCCCTCGCGTTAATGCATTTTTGCGCACGCGTTAACATTTGCGCGAAGTAGTTAATAGAGCCCTAAGACTTTTTGATGGATATTTTCCTTGGGGTGGGGGCTTGATAACATGTTTATTGATGTATTGGTTTCCTATGTGTCAGCAGACGCTTTGTAAATCCATTCAGAGCCCCGACCAACCTTGTGAGATCATTGAATTAGGAATGACGTTTAATTCAAACCTAACGAGTGGCAGAATCCAATCGAAAGCCATTACTTCCGGCAAACCATGAGGGCTTATTCAGCAAGGTATGATGTTCACAAAGTGCCTTATATGCCTCGATTCCACTTCCAATGCAGGTCGGGACCTATTCTGCCTTAGACAGTAACTGCCAACCGCAAATGTGGAGTGCGAGCTGTTGTCCATTGGTGGATCGCCATTAACACCCATATTCTGACCGAGCCATTGTGTGAGCAGGTTGAGTCGCAATACCGCTGACCACAGGTGGATGACGGCCGCAGTGCTGCACGCCGCCGCTGTTATCAGCTTGAGGAGTCCGTAGGACTCCATGGAGCCAGGTGCAACCCCACTCAAGCTCTGAAAGACTTCTGTGAGTGGGGTTGCGCATGGACGGCAGATGGATTCGCGAATGAACACGGGGAACTATTTCCCAGTGCTGAGCTGCCTACGGAGAGAGGATGCAGCGTATCGGGAGTTTCTCTACACTGAGGGATCTAAGGGAGTATGGGATTTTCTAGTGGGATTAAATGAAAGAAACACTCAATTCATCCTGACCACTATAAATTTATAATGGTCATATATTCTCTCCCCCTCCCAGCACCCCCGTTCAGGCTAAAAATCTGGGTGAAGTGGAGGAGTTTCTTCCACCCCACCCAGCGTCACCTGCAGCTGGTAACCAGATTGGTCACTAGTGACGTCAACACACAGAGAGTGGCCGACATCACCTCTCTGAGACCAATCGCTGTAGCGCGCGATCTCAGAGAGGCGGTCGAAGGATCGGATCTGCGCATGCGTGGAGCTCTGATCCATCGCTCTGCACAGGCTTTACAGAACCTTCATACATAGTGCACAAGTCCCGTTGCGGTGTGCAATTTGCGGTTCCTACGCTACGTGTCTACATAAATTGCATGGAAAGGCTTCAGGGACTTTTGGGTTCAGGAGTCCCTAAGCTGAAGAGGAGGAGCTGCGCGCAGCGAGGGAGAAAAGGTGAGTAAAATCATCAAAACAAAGTTAAAAATAATTGGGCAGAGGCCCTTAGCAGTGTCTGCCCAATCATTAAAGGCAATAAACGGAAGCTTTATTTTGTAACAGAGTATCCCATTAGTGTGTTAAGTGATTTTGTGAAAGTGCAATCACTTAACACCAGGGTTTAGACGTTGATGTTCATTGCTGAAGGAATAGCTCGTTCTTCTCTGCTAGCTGCACATATAAAATATCGGAGCTGTTCACATAGAGTAAGGATTGTACAACAAGTTTGAAAATGAAGCTAAACTCTCTTTTGTTGCATGGCTCGTGCGCTCGGCGTGACGGCAACCTCGGAACAGGGCCCATTGATGGGGTTTCCAGGACCATTATAGTAGAATGAACATTTCTGATGACGTGTCTAACACTTCTTCCTGTTCCTTCAAACTTCCAAACATTTTGAAGGACCCCGAGCACACAGAGCGTGCCTTAAAATGATTCTCAAGCAGTTCTCGTTGCTCGACCAGAAATATTCACCCTATCACAAATTAGACAATGTTATTAATATATTTAAAGCTTTGGAAAGACGCGTCCAGTAGTGAAATGCGTTACCATTTTAGATATCAAAGACTGCAGGGGGTGTGTCTGCTCGGTCGTGCAGCACAACCTTTTCTCTCATCGGGTTAAAGGGACACTCTGCTTATCCTGACCTCTTTATAGTCACAAAGTGATCCGGATGTGAGGAATGCCCCCCCCAGCTCCCCCAATCTGGTAGAAAACACTGTGTGAAGTGGAGGAGATTCCTCCACCCCACCCAGCGTCAACAACAGCCAGGATTTATTGAATTTCTCAGCTGCCGGTCACCAGATCGGTCATTAGGGATGTCAACACGTGGACATCACCTTCTCTGAGACAAATCGCTGCAGTGATCGGTCTCATAGAGGTAGCTATGGATCTGTGCATGCGCGCAGCTCCGATCCATCGTTCATCGCGCAGGCGCTACGGACTTGTGTATGTAAAGCGTACAAGTCCAGTGACGCTGCGCAATTGAACAGATAAACTTCAGGGACGCCAGGTTTAGGAGTTTTGGAGTCTCTGAGCCGAAAAGGAGAAGCCGTGTGCGGCGAGGGACTAAAGGTGATTATAATAACCCCAAAACCAGAAAAAAATAATTGGGTTGGGGCTGTCAGCAACATCTCTCCAGTTATTTAAGGGCAAGAAAAGGGTATACCTGTAACATCAGGGGCGAAGGTCTAAAAAAATAAGTGTGGAAACTCATCAAGATTTCTGCCCCCCAATTACTCATTGCCACGTCTTGTGACGGGACGGCCGCCTCTATATTTATTTAGTTTAAATTCATTCTTATTTTGTTTTATTTCGTTCCCCCTGTATTTATATGAACAAATTCCCTTGTCACAATTAGTGTAAAATGTTTTTAATGGCCTTTTTTTTTTTATTCTGTAACAGACCTTTTTATTATTTTTTATAGGACCTTTATTATGATTATTATTTCCATGCATTTTTATTGTTTCTAACGCCTTTTAAAAAGAATAGCAGTTTTTTTTTCCTCTACAGTTCGGCGGTCTGTTCGGTTTCCGGCGACTCCTGTTCGGTGCACTTCGGGAACCCTTTGGTGAATACTGAATTAACCGCAGGGTCGGCGAACTTGAATCGTCGAATCGCACCAAAGTGTGCCGAACGAGAAAGCACCCAAATGTCACTGCTCTCTGAATAACCATCTTTGTAACATATTTATTTCTGTAGTGTTATACGATGCTTTAATCTTAATTTCTAAAGTGTTATACGATGCTCTAATTTTAATTTCTGTTGCGCATTATTAAACGTTATCATCTTTATTTTTGTCGTGCTTTTTGCTCTGAACACCGCTCCCATAACCGAATTATCCAGGATCTGCCGTAATTTCCAGATATATATCACTTTCCCCCCCGTCTCCTTTGCACGTCTTCCAGTCACAAAGAAAAATATCAAATTTTCTGGCATTTTATTAAAACTCACCGAAAAATCCCCGAGAGCCTAAAGCAGTTAATAGAGGGATATCATAGATAAACGCTTCTCTTAAATGGTGTCACTTCTCTCAAATTGGTGCAATACCTGGAGGGATGAAACTTGAGAAGGAGCTATTTTTAACACAGAAATAATAACCCCGATCAACAGATATCTGTAAAAATAATAATACATTTACTAATGAATCTGCCACCTGGTGGTGGGATTTATCATGACTGAAGGAAAATTCTACACATATGATATTTGGCACAAATCATTTTATTAACTTTATGGTTACTGTCATTCCTATGCATTTATATTTACTTATAATATTATTATTAAATTATATTTTAATTTTAATAAAATTTAATTATATTGTAATTTTGGACTTTTTGAAGACACTTGCAGGGTTATTCAAAAAGAATCGAATAGTCACCGTACATTCGGTGACTTTTCGTTCCCTGTACTTCGAGGCAATTCGGCGATCCTATTTTGCCGACCCTGCGGTGTATTCAGCAAGAACCGCTGGGCCCCCGTAGTGCAGGGAAAACCCGCTGCAAAGCCGTCGAACACTCACCGAACACTCACCTGAAACCTGCAGAAACAGCTGGATTAACCCTGCCGAACACACCGGAAAAACCCGACTAGCCGCCGATCACAGCGCAGAGCAGCCACCGGAAAAAAGCCGACACCGCAGACGAATGGAGTGAAAAAAAAACAGTACGCTTAAATGTTTGAAAAGTGAAACGCTGTTTGCAAAGAAACTACTAAGTGAAAATGTCTGAAATTTACATATGAGGTCCAGGGAATGATAATAAAAAGGGCTGTTACGGAAAAAAAGAAAAAACGATTTTAAAAAAAAAAAGTTTGCAAAAAAAAATCCCGAAAAATGCCTTAAAGATCCTAAAAAAAATCCATAAATAGAGAGACTTTTTGCTGCAGAATAAAATAATAAATGGTTTATTAGATATTGGATAAAAGCGGGAATATTTTTAACATTGAAGTCTATGGGATTCGCCTGAATAAACCTGTCGAATGAAACCACAGGAACAGCAGGGCACTTCGGCAAACTAATCACTCCTGTTTGGTGTCTCTGAATAGACGAAGCATTGCTTCTCTATGGGGGATTTCACTGCAGTCGAACAGGCACCGTACATGCAGGCAATTCGCCAAAATTTGACGAACTGCCCGCTCTCTGAATAGTCAGATGGCCCCGAAATGTCACCGTTTGCTGAAATTCAGCGTTCGGTTACATTTCGGTGACGTTTTACCTCTCTTTGAATAACCCCCATTTGGAAGGTGGAAATTACTTATTTGTATTATTCATATAGAAACATTGTCTGGCTTTTTTTATTGCGCAAAAAGTACTGGTGAGTAGCGTCTGATATATTTTATTAATTACAATCAACTGGAACCAAAAAACAAGTCTGGTGTTTCCGATGATTACAAACATGACCATGGAAAAATGTAAAAAAAAAAAAAAAAAGATGGTAAAAATAAATAGCTGTAAAAGTTACCTTTTTTTTTCTGTTCCTTGCCATTATCTGTATTTCGTGCAATGCGATGGGGAAAGCCCTGATTCTGATGTCATCAGACCCTACGGTCATCTAAAACACAAGCCGGCACACTTCTACTAGGAGAGGTGTGGGTTCTTTGGACCTGTAACACCATTATTTAAACCCGACAAAGTCTTGTGAGGTGTCACTGGACAGGTCAGAGTCTGGTCTTTCCTGTGATACCAAACATGACTATGAAACGTGTGAATACATAAATTAATAAAAAAATAGAAAAAATAATAATAACAACAAATTTTTTTTATTTTTTTATAAGTCCTGGACATCGTCCATTTTTCTCATATAAAGTGAACAATACCGCTGCTGTTAATCAACTTCTCATTTCCCACACAGGTAAGATCAGTGTTTTATACATACAGGGTTATTCAGAGAGCACCGAAATGTCGCCGACATTTCGGTGCCCTCTCGTTCCCCGTGCTTCCCTGCACTTCGGGGAATCAAAGTTCCCCACCCTGCGGTGTATTCAACATTTACCACAGGGTCCCCGGAGTGCAGGGGAAACCCGCTGCAAACCTGACGAACACCCGCCGAAAACTCACCGAACACTCACCGAAAACCCGCAGAAACCGCACAAAAACCATGCCGAAGATGCCGGAAAAAGCCAGCAAGCCACCAATCACAGCGCAGAGCAGCCGCCGAAAAAAAACGACAAGCTGACGAACAGGGTAAGAAAGAAACAGTACGCTTGAAAGTTTCGAAAGCGAAATACTGTTTGCAAAAAAACTACTGAACAAAAATGTCTGGAATTTACACATAAGATCCAATGAATGATAATAAAAAGGTCTTTTACAGAAAAAAGAAAAAACGCTTTAAACTCTGCCGCTCACGTGGGTTCCACCAGCCAGCCGTGATCTAACAATCACGTGACTGGCTGGTGGAACCCACGTGAGCGGCAGAGTTTCAAGCCAGTGGCTACTCGTAGGGAGCTTGCAGCGGCCTGCAATATTGTGCAGGAGGGGCCTGGCAGAGGCGGCTCGGGTGGCCCAGTCCACCCCTGCCGCCCTTGCACCTTGCTGACACCTGGCTCGGGGCCGGCCGCGCCCCTAGGTGGCACTGCGCTCTAGGTGGCCGCCTAGCTCGCCTAGCGGGCACTCTGGCCCTGGTTCCAGGTCAGACCAATACATAAGACAAGGAAATCCTTAACCCAGGTGCAGTATCAGTCCTGTAGGCGGCTGGGTTTTACAATGGTGAGACAGAGGGTAGGACAGGACTAACACACAAGGATAACAACAACCAAGAGAATGAAAACACCAGTCCTTAGATGACTGGTAGAAAAAGAGCCAGGAGAGAGGGAAAAACAGAATACAGTACAGTATCTGGGAAAATATAGCCTATACACGAAGCAAGAATGTGCAGTCAGGGGCGGCAGGTGAGGCAGGGCCTCCTCTGCCATTCCATTAAGTCAGTGTGCTGCTGTGGTGGTTACAATAATATAATCTGTAAAATTAAATATTAAATTAAAAAAGTTCACATACTCACCTGCTCCACGCTCCCACGCCTTCCATCTCTGTCCTCCGCTTTTTTTTTCTTTCAGTTCGCCGGTTGCTGCATCTGTGAATCACCACACAGACAGCAGCGGCAGCACTGAGCCAGCCTAGCCTATGCAATTTGCGAAGCTGAATGCTGCACTTATTGCATAGCTCAAGATGGCCAAATGATTCAGACTGAAGTCTGCAGCGCACCTCTGGCTCGCTGCCTACTTCCTGAATCTATGCTCTTCAGTGCCTTTGACAGGCACTGAGAAGAACTGAATTGCTTGAGCCAATGGGAAAGCACCAATGGAATCAAGCCATTCAATTAAAAAAAAACGCGCATATGGGAGGCAGGGCTTCCCATGGATTGATTGACGCAGGATAGTCATGTGACTGTCCTTGTCAGTCATGGGGGTATTGCCACAGGGGAGCAGAGCTCAGAGCACAAGTGTGCAACTGTGCTGGGGGGGTGTGGTCTCAACCTCTGACATTATCCTACTCTGTCTGAGTCAGGCAGTGTCAGAGAGATGAGATGAGTGTCAGTCACGTGACACTACTTGTCCATTCTGTGCAGGAGTGCTGGAGAGCAGTGACAGAGAGAGGAACCCGATGGAGCACGCCTGACTGAAAGGCACACATAATTCTGGGGTCTGTGCCACTGGATACATATAATTCTGGGGTCTGTCTGCCTGGGTATATATAATTCTGGGGTCTGTGCTGCTGGGTACATATAATTATGGAGTCTAGTTGTCTGGGTATATAAAATTATGGGGTCTGTCTGCCTGGGTACATATAATTCTGGGGTCTGTCTGCCTGGGTACATATAATTCTGAAGTCTGTCTTTCTGGTACATATAATTCTGGGGTCTGTCTGTCTGGTACATATAATTCTGGGGTCTGTGCTGCTGGGTTCATATAATTCTGGGGTCTGTCTGTCTGGTACATATAATTCTGGGGTCTGGCTGCCTGGTACATATAATTCTGGGTCTGTGCTGCTGGGTACATATAATTCTTGGGTCTGTGCTGCTGTGTACATATAATTCTGGAGTCTGCCTGGGTACATATAATTCTGGGGTCTGTCTGCCTGGGTACATATAATTCTGGGTTCTGTCTGCCTGTTACATAATTCTGGGGTCTGACTGTCTGGTACATATAATTCTGGGGTCTGATTGCCTGGGGACATATAATTATGGGGTCTGTCTACCTGGTACATATAATTCTGGATCTGTCTGCTTGGTACATATAATTCTGGGGTCTGTTTGGTACATATAATTCTGGGGTCTGTCTGCCTGGTACATATAATTCTGGGGTCTGCCTGCCTTGGTACATATAATTCTGAGGTCTGGCTGCCTGGCACATATAATTCTAGGGTCTGTGCTGCTGGGTAAGTATAATTCTGGGGTCTCTGCCACTGACTACATATAATTCTGGGGTCTGAGCTGCTGGGTACATATAATTATGGAGTCTGCTTGCCTGGGTACATATAATTCTGGGGTCTGTCTGCCTGGGTACATATAATTCTGGGGTCTGTCTGCCTGGTACATATAATTCTGGGGTCTGGCTGCATGATACATTTAATTCTGGGGTCTGTGCTGCTGGATACATATAATTCTAGGGTCTGCCTGCGTACATATAGTTCTGGGGTCTATCTGCCTGGTACTTATAATTCTGGGGTCTGACTGCCTGGTACATATAATTCTGGGGTCTGATTGCCTGGGTACATATAATTCTGGGGTCTGTCTGTCTGGTACATATAATTCTGGGGTCTGGCTGCCTGGTACATATAATTCTGGGGTCTGCCTGCCTGGGTACATATAATTCTGGGGTCTGGTTGCCTGGTACATATAATTCTGGGGTCTGTGCTGCTGGATACATATAATTCTGGGGTCTGCCTGCGTACATATAGTTCTGGGGTCTATCTGCCTGGTACTTATAATTCTGGGGTCTGACTGCCTGGTACATATAATTCTGGGGTCTGATTGCCTGGGTACATATAATTCTGGGGTCTGTCTGTCTGGTACATATAAATCTGGGGTCTGCCTGCTTGGGTACATATAGTTCTGGGGTCTGGTTGCTTGGTACATATAATTCTAGGGTATGCCTGCCTGGGTACATATAATTCTGGGGTCTGGCTGCCTGGTACATATAATTCTGGGTCTGTGCTGCTGGGTTCATATAATTCTGGGGTCTGTCTGTCTGGTACATATAATTCTCGGGCCTGTCTGTCTGGTACATATAATTCTGGGGTCTGGCTGCCTGGTACATATAATTCTGGGTCTGTGCTGCTGGGTACATATAATTCTGGGGTCTGTCTGTCTGGTACATATAATTCTGGGGCCTGTCTGTCTGGTACATATAATTCTGGGGTCTGCCTGCCTGGGTACATATAATTCTGGGGTCTGGCTGCCTGGTACATATAATTCTGGGGTCTGTGCTGCTGGATACATATAATTCTGGGGTCTGCCTGCGTACATATAGTTCTGGGGTCTATCTGCCTGGTACTTATAATTCTGGGGTCTGACTGCCTGGTACATATAATTCTGGGGTCTGATTGCCTGGGTACATATAATTCTGGGGTCTGTCTGTCTGGTACATATAAATCTGGGGTCTGCCTGCTTGGGTACATATAGTTCTGGGGTCTGGTTGCCTGGTACATATAATTCTAGGGTCTGCCTGCCTGGTACATATAATTCTGGGGTCTGGCTGCCTGGTACATATAATTCTGGGTCTGTGCTGCTGGGTTCATATAATTCTGGGGTCTGTCTGTCTGGTACATATAATTCTGGGGCCTGTCTGTCTGGTACATATAATTCTGGGGTCTGGCTGCCTGGTACATATAATTCTGGGTCTGTGCTGCTGGGTACATATAATTCTGGGGTCTGTCTGTCTGGTACATATAATTCTGGGGCCTGTCTGTCTGGTACATATAATTCTGGGTCTGTGCTGCTGGGTACATATAATTCTTGGGTCTGTGCTGCTGTGTACATATAATTCTGGAGTCTGCCTGGGTACACATAATTCTGGGTTCTGTCTGCCTGATACATAATTCTGGGGTCTGACTGTCTGGTACATATAATTCTGGGGTCTCATTGCCTGGGGACATATAATTATGGAGTCTGATTGGCTGGGTACATATAATTATGGGGTCTGTCTACCTGGTACATATCATTCTGGGGTCTGTCTGTCTGGTACATATAATTCTGGGGTCTGTCTGCCTGGTACATATAATTCTGGGGTCTGCCTGCCTTGGTACATATAATGCTGAGGTCTGGCTGCCTGGCACATATAATTCTGGGGTCTGCCTGTCTGGGTACATATAATTCTGGGTCTGTGCTGCTGGGTACATATAATTCTGGGGTCTGTCTGTCTGGTACATATAATTCTGGGGCCTGTCTGTCTGGTACATATAATTCTGGGGTCTGGCTGCCTGGTACATATAATTCTGGGGTCTGTGCTGCTGGATACATATAATTCTGGGGTCTGCCTGCGTACATATAGTTCTGGGGTCTATCTGCCTGGTACTTATAATTCTGGGGTCTGACTGCCTGGTACATATAATTCTGGGGTCTGATTGCCTGGGTACATATAATTCTGGGGTCTGTCTGTCTGGTACATATAAATCTTGGGTCTGCCTGCTTGGGTACATATAGTTCTGGGGTCTGGTTGCCTGGTACATATAATTCTAGGGTCTGCCTGCCTGGGTACATATAATTCTGGGGTCTGGCTGCCTGGTACATATAATTCTGGGTCTGTGCTGCTGGGTTCATATAATTCTGGGGTCTGTCTGTCTGGTACATATAATTCTGGGGCCTGTCTGTCTGGTACATATAATTCGGGGTCTGGCTGCCTGGTACATATAATTCTGGGTCTGTGCTGCTGGGTACATATAATTCTGGGGTCTGTCTGTCTGGTACATATAATTCTGGGGCCTGTCTGTCTGGTACATATAATTCTGGGGTCTGGCTGCCTGGTACATATAATTCTGGGGTCTGGCTGCCTGGTACATATAATTATGGGTCTGTGCTGCTGGGTACATATAATTCTGGGGTCTGTCTGTCTGGTACATATAATTCTGGGGCCTGTCTGTCTGGTACATATAATTCTGGGGTCTGGCTGCCTGGTACATATAATTCTGGGTCTGTGCTGCTGGGTACATATAATTCTGGGGTCTGTCTGTCTGGTACATATAATTCTGGGGCCTGTCTGTCTGGTACATATAATTCTGGGGTCTGGCTGCCTGGTACATATAATTCTGGGGTCTGGCTGCCTGGTACATATAATTATGGGTCTGTGCTGCTGGGTACATATAATTCTGGGGTCTGTCTGTCTGGTACATATAATTCTGGGGCCTGTCTGTCTGGTACATATAATTCTGGGGCCTGTCTGTCTGGTACATATAATTCTGGGGTCTGCCTGCCTGGGTACATATAATTCTGAGGTCTGGCTGCCTGGTACATATAATTCTGGGTCTGTGCTGCTGGGTTCATATAATTCTGGGGTCTGTCTGTCTGGTACATATAATTCTGGGTCTGTGCTGCTGGGTTCATATAATTCTGGGGTCTGTCTGTCTGGTACATATAATTCTGGGGCCTGTCTGTCTGGTACATATAATTCTGGGGTCTGGCTGCCTGGTACATATAATTCTGGGTCTGTGCTGCTGGGTACATATAATTCTGGGGTCTGTCTGTCTGGTACATATAATTCTGGGGCTGTCTGTCTGGTACATATAATTCTGGGGTCTGGCTGCCTGGTACATATAATTCTGGGTCTGTGCTGCTGGGTACATATAATTCTGGGGTCTGTCTGTCTGGTACATATAATTCTGGGGCCTCTGTCTGTCTGGTACATATAATTCTGGTCTGTGCTGCTGGGTACATATAATTCTTGGGTCTGTGCTGCTGTGTACATATAATTCTGGAGTCTGCCTGGGTACACATAATTCTGGGTTCTGTCTGCCTGATACATAATTCTGGGGTCTCATTGCCTGGGGACATATAATTATGGAGTCTGATTGGCTGGGTACATATAATTCTGGGGTCTGCCTACCTTGGTATATATAATTCTGAGGTCTGGCTGCCTGGCACATATAATTCTGGGGTCTGTGCTACTGGGTATAATTCTGGGGTCTCTGCCACTGAATACATATAATTCTGGGGTCTGAGCTGCTGGGTACATATAATTATGGAGTCTGATTGCCTGGGTACATATAATTCTGGGGTCTGTCTGCCTGGGTACATATAATTCTGGGGTCTGGCTGCCTGGTACATATAATTCTGGGTTCTGTCTGCCTGGGTACATATAATTCTGGGGTCTGTCTGCCTGATACATATAATTCTGGGGTCTGTGCTGCTGGGTACAAATAATTCTGGGGTCTGTCTGGGTACATATAGTTCTGGGGTCTGTCTGCCTGGTACATATAATTCTGGGGTCTGACTGCCTGGTACATATAATTCTGGGGTCTGATTGCCTGGGTACTTATAATTCTGGGGTCTGTCTGCCTGGGTACATATAAATCTGGGGTCTGCCTGCTTGGGTAAATATAGTTCTGGGGTCTGGTTGCCTGGTACATATAATTCTAGGGTCTGCCTGCCTGGGTACATATAATTCTGGGGTCTGTCTGCCTGGGTACATATAATTCTGGGGTCTGTCTGTCTGGTACATATATATCTGGGGTCTGTCTGCCTGGGTACATATAATTCTGGGGTCTGTCTGTCTGGTACATATAAATCTGGGGTCTGCCTGCTTGGGTACATATAGTTCTGGGGTCTGGTTGCCTGGTATGTATAATTCTAGGGTCTGCCTGCCTGGGTACATATAACTCTGGGGTCTGTCTGCCTGGGTACATATAATTCTGGGGTCTGTCTGTCTGGTACATATAATTCTGGGATCTGTCTGGTACATATAATTCTGGGGTCTGTCTGCCTGGTACATATATTTCTGGGGTCTGCCTGCCTTGGTACATATAATTCTGAGGTCTGACTGCCTGGCACATATAATTCTGGGGTCTGCGCTGCTGGGTAAGTATAATTCTGGGGTCTCTGCCATTGAATACATATAATTCTGGGGTCTGAGCTGCTGGGCACATATAATTATGGAGTCTGCTTGCCTGGGTACATATAATTCTGGGGTCTGTCTGCCTGGGTACATATAATTCTGGGGTCTGTCTGCCTGGTACATATAATTCTGGGGTCTGGCTGCCTGGTACATATAATTCTGGGGTCTGTCTGCCTGAGTACATATAATTCTGGGGTCTGTCTGCCTGTTACATATAATTCTGGGGTCTGTCTGTCTGGTACATATAATTCTGGGGTCTGTGCCGCTGGGTACAAATAATTCTGGGGTCTGGGTACATATAGTTCTGGGGTCTGTCTGCCTGGTACATATAATTCTGGGGTCTGATTGCCTGGGTACATATAAATCTGGGGTCTGCCTGCTTGGGTACATATAGTTCTGGGGTCTGGTTGCCTGGTACATATAATTCTAGGATCTGCCTGCCTGGGTACATATAATTCTGGGGTCTGTCTGCCTGGTACATGTAATTCTGGGGCCTGGTTGCCTGGGTACATATAATTCTGGGGTCTGTAATGCTTGGTACATATAATTCTGGGGTCTGTGATGCTTGGTACATATTATTATTATTATTATTTATTAAGCGCCAACACATTCCGCAGCGCTGTACAAGGTGTAATGGGTATAGACAGGACAATTCTACAATACATACAGGAGACAGGTCAGTATTCCTGCCAGCAGATACATGAGGATATGAGGACCCTATTCCCGTGGGAATTTACAATCTCGATGGTGAGGGGATTAGAAACAGGAGGGGGGACTGCAGTGATGAGCTAATGCAGGGAGAGGTGAGTACTGTTTTTGGGTCGGTCGGATGTCTTGTTACGGAGTCGGGTGGTAGGCTTCCCTAAATAGAAGGGTCTTTAGGGAGCGTCTAATTGAAGCCAGATTTGGGGACAAATACAACAAATTTGTGCTCCCAGGAGAGGAAAAATTTTTTTTTTTTTTAAATATATATATATATATATAAAAGCAATACGTATCCTCAGACTTCTACAGCGGCCTCCTCCTTAGGCACGTTGAAACAGCAAAAAAAGAGAGAATTGAAGTCTGTAAAGGATAAAATGAGATGACCATAGCATAATACTGTTATTGTGAGTAAGTATTTAGGCCCCTGCTAGGACCACACTTACAAAAAGCAGAAAGTTTTCAAGCCCATGAAAAAAGTGCACGCCAGCTTCTTATCCACACCAACCGGCAGCGATTATAACTCCTTCTCTCCGGTGGGACAACTGTTTTGGCATACAATAGTAATTACCATACAGAAGCCTTTAGTAGTGGATTTGGGGACAGTCTGATATTGCGAGGAAGCGCGTTCCATAGGGTCGGCGCCGCACGAGAAAAGTCCTGCAATCTGGCATGTGAAGAGGTAATGATGGAGGATGCCAGGCGCAGGTCATTGTTGGATTGTATGGGACGGGCTGGGGTGTATTTGGTGATTAGTGAGGACAGGTAGTGAGGGTTTGTGTTAGTGAGGGTTTTGTAGGTCAAGCTGAGCAGTTTGAATTTGATTCTGCTGTGGATGGGTAGCCAGTGCTCAGAGTGGAGCAGCAGAGACAGAGCGACGGGTGAGATGGATAAGCCGGGCTGATGTGTTTAGGATGGACTGCAGGGGGGAGAGGCGGGAGATAGGAATGCCATTCAGGAGGTTGTTGCAGTAGTCCAGGCTGGAGATAACAAGAGAGTGGATTGTTAAATTAAAATTCTATTATAATTACCATATATGGATGCCATAAACCTTTTTCAAGTTTCTTCTTATATATCAAAATTGAAGTAAGATGCTGCGCTATGCTGCGCTATGCCATGGTGAGAGACACCAAAATCAGCCACACAATGTAGCTTCAGGTCATGTCTGGGTATCTTTTGTTAGACAGACTGTTTTATTAGATGTCAAAGAACTTATAGTCAATCAGCATACAGATACATTTCCACGTCAAAGTTTAACCAACATGGTTTAACAAACACCTATTACCTTATATGGTTTACAAAAAATCTTTTTCCTATCTTCCCACTTCTGCGCACATTGTCCTGCACTGAACATAACAGGAAATCGGTCACATCCCTTATCCTACAGAAGGAACAACGGTCTATGCAGAATTTAAAGAAACAAAATGGAGGGGGGGAATTTCACAGCCCATTATATCAAAACAGGCCTTTCAAGACAAAATATTTATATTTTATACAGGAAATTAAAATCTAACATGGATAAGTTGTTTGGTGGTGTTAGCAGTAAGAAATGGATGAATTTTGGCAATGTTACAGAGGTGATTGGGCAAGATGATGAGAGTGATTGGATGTAGGGGCTGAAGGAAAGACTGGAGTCAAGTGTCACTCCGAGGCAACGGACTTGTACAGAAGGAAGGATAGCGATACCGTCAACAATTATGCAGAAGTCAGAAATTGGAGTAGAGTTAGAGGGGGGAATAAGAAGGAGCTCGGTCTTGGACATGTTGATCTTCAGGTAGTGAGCGGCCATCCAGGCAGAGATACCAGACAGACAATCAATGACCTGAGAGAGAATAGAGGGGGAGAGATCGGGAGTGGAGAGGTAGATCTGAGTGTCATCAGCGTATAGGTGATACTTTAAGCCATAGCTGTCAATGAGTTTACCCAGTGAGGAGGTATAGATGGAGAAGAGCAGAGGACCTAGGACTGAGCCTTGAGGTACACCAACTGACAGAGGCATTGAAGAGGAGGAATTGCCAGCCAAGGATACTGAGAAGGATCCGTTGGAGAGGTACGATTTTAGCCAGGAGAGGGTGGTATCACAGAGACCAAGAGAGAAAAGGGTCTCTATGAGGAGGGGATGTCGACTGTATCGAAGGCAGCTGAGAGGTCAAGTAGGATCAGTATGGAGTAGTGGCCATTGCATTTAACAGAGAGGAGGTCATTAGTAACCTTTGTGAGAGCAAGCAGGGTCTGCCTGAGTACATCTAATTCTGGGGTCTGTCTGCCTGGTACATATACATTTGGGGTTTTTCTACCTGGTACATATAATTCTGGGGTCTGTCTGGGGACATATAATTCTGTGGTCTGATCGCCTGGTACATATAATTCTGGGATCTGTCTGCCTGGGTTCATATAATTCTGGGGTCTGCTGGAGTACATATAATTTTGGCATCTGTCTGCCTGGTATATATAATTCTGGGGTCTGATTGCCTGGTACATATAATTTTGGGGTCTGTGCTGCTGGGTACATATAATTCTGGGGTCTGTCTGTCTGGTACATATAATTCTGGGGTCTGTCTGCCTGGTACATATAATTCTGGGGTCTGTCAGCCTGGTACATATAATTCTGGGGTCTGATTGCCTGGTACATATAATTCTGGGGTCTGTCTGCCTGGTACATATAATTCTGGGGTCTGTCTGCCTGGTACATATAATTCTGGGGTCTGATTGCCTGGTACATATAATTCTGGGGTCTGTGCTGCTGGGTACATATAATTCTGGGGTCTGTCTGTCTGGTACATATAATTCTGGGGTCTGTCTGCCTGGTACATATAATTCTGGGTTCTGTTTACCTGGGTACATATAATTCTGGGGTCTGTCTACCTGATACATATAATTCTGGGGTCTGTCTGCCTGGGTTCATATAATTCTGGGGTCTGCTTGAGTACATATAATTTTGCGGGTCTGTCTGCCTGGTATATATAATTCTGGGGTCTGTCTGCCTGGTACATTTAATTCTGGGGTCTGATTGCCTGGTACACATAATTCTGGGGTCTGACTGCCTGGGTACACATAATTCTGGGGTCTGATTGCCTGGGTACATATAATTCTGGGGTTCTGTGTATATCTGGCTCTGATACTAGCCAGTGCCTCACCAGCCACTGACCGCACCGCACGGCACTGACACAAAGTCCAAAAAGCAAGTCGGGTCAAGGGGAGCCAGAGATAATTGTAATCCTGAATACTAGCCAGGTCAAACACGGAAATACTCGCAGTCCAAAACACAGTCCGGGTCAAGGGGAAAAAGAGATAATCCTTTTTTTAAATAATTCTTTATTTTTCAAAGTGCAAAAAACAGACTGCCTCCCGAAGGAGTAAAAAATAGCAGTATATGAGAAAGTACAGCACAATTTTCCATGTAAAACAAAGTAAAAATTGTAGCAAGGCAAAAAACAGAGGAAGAAAAGAGCAAGCGAAAGCAAATATTAAGGTTTGTGAATGTGTCCTGTAAGGTCCTGTAAGGTTGTTCGAGTATGTCTGAGGCTCAGGTTCCCACGGCTGTTTTAACATGCGGCGATGAGATGTGTTGGTGGAAATAATGTCAAAGTGTAGTCGTGTGTCCTGACGGTTGTCTCTGGGCTCTGCTGACGACCTGGCCATGTATTGGTTACTTACAATTATTGCTGAATGTGGTGCTTGGTTTTGTACCCACGACGCGTTTTACCTTTTGCACTGCTTATGCTGCGTTAAGTCACACATTTGTGACAAAGACACAATTGGTGAAGAATATCATATGTTGTAAATTCCTCCTGACCTTGTGTGACTCGTCCAGCTGGATCCCCACGATCCCTGGGCCGTGTAAGACGATCCTGTATAGATCATTCAGAATGTTTTCTTCTTCCTGCGGGAATGAGATGTGTCTGGGTTTATATTGTACTATTTAATATAATTTATAGGTTATATATGAGTGATTTATGCTGGTGCTGCGTTATGAGCGCCTGATGTGGCGGTTTGACGTGGATCCTGTGCAAAAAACCCTTTAAAAAGTCCTGCTACACATTCTGTCCATCGTGATCTCAAAAACGCCTTTAGACATTTCCACATGGTGTAGAATGTCACGTTTCTATGCTGGTTGCTACATTTTTCTAACTCAGTGGCTCCACAGGGATGACTGGCATGTTACTAGACCACTGGGTACAGCGGGTAGACTGGAAGCATATTTCTCTGTTAGCAGGTACACAGGGAAGACTGGCATATTTCTAGATCACTGGGTACCAATGGTATACTGGTGGTATGTTTCTCTGTTAGCAGGTACACAGGGAAGACTGGCATGTTTTGAGATTACTGGGTACAAATGGTAGACTGGTGGCATGTTTCTATGTTAACAGGTACCCATGGTAGACTGGCATGTTTCGAGATCATGTTTCGAGATCACTGGGTACCAATGGTAGACTGGTGGCATGTTTCTCTGTTAGCAGGTACACAGGGAGACTGGCAAGTTTCGAGATCACTGGGGACCAATGGTAGACTGGTGGCATGTTTCTCTGTTAACAGGTACCCAGAGTAGACTGGCATATTCCTAGATAAGGGGTAGACTGGTATATTTCTAAGTTAGAGGGTATATGGGGAGACTAGTATTTTTCTAGTTTAGCAAGTATGGAGGAGGGTTGACTGCCATATTTTAAGATTAAGTGCACAGATCAGACTGGTACATTTCTAATTTAGCGGGTACACAAGGCAGACTGACATTGGAGGAGGATAACGAGAACATGGGGCAGACTGAAATAATACTAGAGAAGGAGGAGAGTGGGTACACAGGAAGACTGACATATTAAAAGGAGGATAGCGGGCTGGTCGTCCACTGGGTCCGTATTCGTGCGATGTGCGATCAT
The DNA here is from genome assembly GCA_009667805.1 of Leptobrachium leishanense. Lineage (NCBI taxonomy): Eukaryota > Metazoa > Chordata > Amphibia > Anura > Megophryidae > Leptobrachium > Leptobrachium leishanense. The sequence goes on along the minus strand of CM019063.1, from coordinate 530,553,040 downwards.
CTGATATCATCTGCCGTCACCGACCAATCTCACAACATGGAGGTGAATCAGCTCCATCTTTCACTGTATCCGACTTCCATTGGACGACTGCAGATGATTTTTTGTGACTACAACAGATTAGCGATCTTTCCATTTCAATGGGACTTGTCGGACGACGCGGGTACGATCGATACAATTCACATGAAAAAGATGAATTGTATAGTTAAACCGTCGTGTGACGGCGGCTGGGAAATTGCCTCATAGAGATGTGATTCAGGTCGACAGCCCATTGGATTCAATGTAAAAAAATATTTATTCATTTTTTATCATTCAACCGTTTAATCTTTTCATCAGAAAGCCTTTTTATTTATTGATTTTTTTACATTTTTTGAGGTTTTTTTTGTATTCTTTAGGTGAAATTTTTGATTCGCAAGTTTTTTTTAAAAGAGGTTTTATATGCCAAACGCGGCATGTGTTTTAATTTTTTTCCAGTCTGGCTGTGTTCGGCGGTGCTGTCCTTGGCGCTGAAACCTATTACAGCACCAAAGACAGGATTTTTCATCCCCCCCTGCAGCCCTTGACCAGGTTTTTTTTTCTGCGTTCAGCTGCGTTCACCGGTTCTCTCCTTAGTGCTAAAACTCCCATTTCACTTTATTGCTTTTGTAGCTCTTTAATACACCTGACCGCCCAAATAATATTAGGGATGTGCATGGCTGAAAAATTCATTTCATTTCGTTTAATTTCGTTTAAAAATCAATTTTGTTTTCGGAATTTCGGAACTAATTTTGTTTTGTATTTCGTTTAGATTTCAGTTCGATAATTGGTATCAATTCGAATTTTGGATCACTAAATAGAACCCCAATTAATCAAATTTTGCTGTTAAAAGACAATCTAGGGTTAAATATTAACCTGTGTCACAGATTTAGTATTGGAGTCAAATTTAAACCGTGAAATCAAATTATTTTGTTTCATAACGTCCTTTTGCTGGCTATTATATTGTAAATTAAGATCAATTTGATAGTTGATATATATATATATTCGATAGTTGATAGGGGACACCTGCACACCCTGAATATATGGAGGAGCACCTAAAAAGACGCCCGCACAGCCTGAATATGTAGAGGAGGCCCTAAAAATACACCCGCACACCCTGAATATATGAAGGAGCCCCTAAAATGACACCCACACACCCTGAATATATGGAGGAGCCCCTAAAAAGACACCCACATACCCTGAATATATGGAGGAGCACCTAAAAGACGCCCACACAGCCTGAATATGTGGAGGAGGCCCTAAAAAGACACCCACACACCCTGAATATATGGAGGAGCACCTAAAAGATGCCCACACAGCCTGAATATGTGGAGGAGGCCCTAAAAAGACACCCGCACACCCTGAATATATGGAGGAGCCCCATAAAAGATACCCGCACACCCTGAATATATGAAGGAGCCCCTAAAATGACACCTGCACAACCTGAATATATGGAGGAACCCCTAAAAAGACACCTGCACACCCTGAATATATGGGGGAACCGTTAAAAAGACACCCACACACCCTAAATATATGGAGGAGCCCCTAAAAAGACACCCACACACCCTGAATATATGGAGGAGCCCCTAAAAAGACACCCACACACCCTGATTATATGGAGGAGCCCCTAAAAATACACCCACACACCCTGAATATATGGAGGAGCCCCTAAAAAGACACCCACACACCCTGATTATATGGAGGAGCCCCTAAAAATGCACCCACACACCCTAAATATATGGAGGAGCCCCTAAAAAGACACCCGCACACCCTGAATATACGGAGGAACCCCTAAAATGACACCTGCGCAACCTGAATATCTGGAGGAGCCCCTAAAATGACACCCACACACCCTGAATATTTGGAGGAGCCCCTAAAATGACACCCGCACACCCTGAATATATGGAGGAGCCCCTAAAATGACACCCACACACCCTGAATATATGGAGGAGCCCCTAAAAAGACACCAGCACACCCCTGAATATATGGAGGAGCCCCTAAAAAAGCAAGAGCGTAAGATAAAACACAGGATTTGGATCCCTAATAGAAACTGATCCTTCTACCAGGGGTACTTGGCAAACATGGAAGCTCAAACAACCTTGACTTTCTAGCAGGAAGTATGTGTTAGAGGGATATAGGGGAATACACTGCAGACGTCACAGAAGGAACGCAGACTGTCAGGTCCCTGTGCAGGAGCTCGGTACAATTGGTGGTGAGGTAAAGGACATGTTCTCCTGCCAATGGGTTACATGGGTGTCTCAGTTTACAATGGATCCACCCAATCAGACGGCAGCAGAGAGGTGTGACATCTGTGTGATACTGCAACAGAAAAAACACTATCAGGAAACGTTTAAGAAAATTAGAGGCGAAGGGACACTTTGTATCTGCTGTTTGGCCAAACAATAAGATATCAAAGCAGGTAAGCAGCAGCGACACAATGTTGCATTTGCAAATCACTGGCTGGGAGAGTTTTGGGGGTTAAATGCGATTGCAGATCTAAGTACTGTATAAATGCAGTTCAAGAGGGCGACATACTAAAAATCAAAAATAATGCCAAGCCCGTGCCTTTTAGATAGCGACGGAGGAAAGCTTTGTAGGAACGAGCTGCTGGGGAAGAGAAAACCGTATGGAACCTCCGCCTGTCTACGACTCCCATCATGCCTATTAATTCTCCCCATTTAGGAAGACTAGTCCGTATTATGGGACCATTCCTTCTTCTATATCCTAATGTCGCTCGTTTTAGGAGACCCTCTATGAATCCAGGTGTATAACAGAGCTGCAGACCAATAAAACTCCCAGCAGCGAGTCTGTAAACTAGAATAAAGTGTTAGAATTTGCGCGGTATTAAAAAGACACTTTGCTCTTGTTCTAAATGACTTTTTTATTGACATAGATGGTCGCAGTAGGCCATAAAGTCCTCGAAAACACATGGACTTAGTCTTGTCTGGCCCCCGCCTCGAGCGAAGATTGTAAAATGCTGTTTGGGAATGTGCGCTGTGTCAAAAACTCAACGTGGCTTTTGTTACAATGTAAAAACATTGTGTCATATATACAAACCAGGGTCATGGAATTCTGAACATATAATTCACCTGTCAGCTCTCTGCAATTCCCCATTTAGCGAATAAACACCTTAACCCTCTGTCTCTTTGTTAAATCTATACAATATATATATATATATAATATATATATATATATATTGTGGAGAAGTAGGTACTGCGGACACAGCAACGTGGGTTTTCTAAGCGTCTTTTATTTGCAGCAGCAAAGGGGTTTTACACAACAGAGAAAATATTATAAACAACAAAAAAAAGAAATCCTACTCCCTTTTGGGAGGCTACCTGACAATAGACGAACCTGTCTACTCCTGGGCCCACTAAACGGGTTCCCCCAGTAAAACAAAACACGCTTTCCAATATAAGCGATTCCTTACTTTTTTCCACCACAGTCTCCAACTCCTTCCTCCTTCTGTCCCAAACCCCTCAATGAACTGGAAGGAACTGAGACTTCTTATAGGGAAGGGTGGGGCAGCTGTGGTAAATGAGCAATCATTCAGTTAACCCTGAACTGGGAAGGTGGCTACTTCCAGCCGTCTACTCAGGTACCGGCCCTCACATAGCCTGCCCCGAGTGAACCCGTCACACCACCCCCTCCCCAGCGCAACACCAGGGTGAGAAGCGACCATAGCGGAGAGCCCATGGGCCCGAGACAGCGCATCGGCGTTGCCGTGGAGAAGGCCCGCTCTGTGCTGCACCACAAACTTGAAGGGCTGTAAGGAGAGGAACCACCGAAGATCCGGGAATTGCGGTCCCGGTTACTGTGCATCCACCTCAGAGGGGCGTGGTCGGTGACCAGGGTAAACTGCCTGCCCAGTAAATAGTACCGTAGCATCTCTGTGGCCCATTTAATCGCCAGACACTCCTTCTCGATCACGGCATAGCGTTGTTCCCGGGGCAGCAGTTTCCTGCTCAGGTAAAATATCGGATGCTCCTCACCATCCACATACTGCGAGAGCACAGCCCCAAACCAACCTCTGAGGCATCCGTCTGCAGGAAGAACTCAGTCCCGAAGTCCGGTGCCACGAGGATGGGCCGGTCACATAACGCAGAGCGCAGATCGCCAAAGGCCTCCTCAGCCTTACCGTCCCATCTCACCATATCGGGGCTTTTGCCTTTAATAAGGTCGGTTAGCGGCGCCGCCCTAGTCGCAAAATGGGGTATGAATCGGCGGTAGTAGCTGACAATCCCTAGGAAGGCCCTCACCTGTTTTTTCCTAAGAGGTTGAGGCCAACTCCGTATTGCCTCCACCTTATGGACTTGGGGTTTCACCGATCCCCTCCAAACCACATAGCCCAAGTACTTAGCCTCCGCCAGCCCAATAAAACACTTGAGGGGGTTGGCTGTTAGACCGGTCCTTCTGAACGTGTCGAGCACCGCCTCAACCTTTGGCAGATGGGACTCCCAATCCGTGCTATGGATGACGACGTCATCCAGGTATGCCGCAGCATACTGGACGTGAGGCCTGAGCAGCTTGTCCATGAGCCGCTGGAAGGTGGCTGGGGCTCCATGAAGGCCAAAGGGCATAATTCTGTAATGAAATAACCCGTCTGGGGTGGCAAAGGCGGTTTTCTCCCTGGCCCTTCTGGTTAGGGGTATCTGCCAATACCCTTTCGTCAAATCAAGAGTCGAGAGGTATCTGGCTTTTGCCAATCTCTCTACCAGCTCATCCACACGGGGCATGGGATAGGCATCAAACTTGCTGATTTCATTCAACTTCCTGAAGTCGTTACAAAATCTGGTAGAGCCGTCTGGCTTTGGCACCAAAACGATGGGGCTGGACCAATTACTGTGGGATGGCTCAATGACCCCAAGCTCTAGCATTTTCTTGACTTCTAGTCTGACTGCCTCTCTTTTGGCTTCCGGTATCCGGTAGGGTTTCAGTCTAATCGCTACACCGGGTTCGGTCACAATGTCGTGAAACACGTCATGTGTTCTACCCGGTATCGGTGAGAACACATCCCTATTCCTCTCGACCATTCGGTTGACTTCCTCTACCTGGCAGGGAGTCAGCTCAGGGGAAATAACCACCCCAGGCTCTGGGGCCTGAGGACCGGACTGGGCATGGCCGGTCTGGGACACGCAGGCCTCTCTGTCTTGCCATGGCTTCAGGAGATTGACATGGTAGATCTGCTCCTTCTTCCGGCGGTCAGGCTGCCTAATCCTGTAGTTGACAGGGCCTGTCTGTTCCAGGACCTCATATGGTCCTTGCCAATGAGCCAGAAGTTTGCTTTCTGCAGTCGGAACCAGTACCATCACCCTGTCCCCTGCGAGAACCGTCTTGCGGTGGCCTTCTGGTTATAGATACGGGATTGGGTCTCCTGTGCCTTTTTCATATGCTGACGTACCAGGGGGATAACCCGAGCCATCCGCTCGTGTATGCTTACAACATATTGTATCGGGTTGGTTCCGGTCACTCCCGGCTCCTCCCACGTTCCCTGAGTATGTCCAGCAGACCACGTGGGTGCCTGCCATATAGGAGTTCGAACGGAGAGAAGCGGGTCGAGCTCTGGGGAATCTCACGTATAGCAAACAACAAGTAGGGCAATAACATGTCCCAGTCCTTTCCTTCCCTGCTAACAACCTTCCTCAGCATCCCCTTTAGGGTGCGGTTGAACCGCTCGACAAGCCCATCCGTCTGCGGGTGATACACGGAGGTCTTTAGCGCCTGTATCTTTAACAAGTGACACAGCTCTTTCATCAGACGGGAAACAAATGGAGTACCCTGATCGGTCAGGATCTCTTTCGGGATGCCCACTCGTGCGAATACCTGAACCAACTCTCGGGCAATGTTCATTGCATTTGCTTTGCGCAAGGGAACGGCTTCAGGATACCGGGTGGCATAGTCCAGGATCACCAATATGTAATGGTGTCCACGTGCGGACTTTTTCCAACGGACCCACAATGTCCATTGCGATCCTTTCAAAAGGGACATCAATGACCGGGAGGGGTATGAGAGGGGCTCTCAAGTGTGGCTTAGGAGATGCCAACTGACATTCGGGGCATGAGGCACAGTACCGTTTCACCGCCTCATAAACCCCCGGCCAGAAGAACCTGCGCAGGACCCGCTCCTGGGTCTTCTCAACCCCTAAGTGCCCTCCTAGCACATGGGAATGAGCGAAGTCGAGTACCTTTCTGGTCTGAGAGGACGGAACCACCAACTGTTCAATTTCCTGACCTCCCTCCATAATGACCCGGTACAACAGATCACTCTTCAAAATAAAGTACGGATAACTCTTTATTGCCCCTTCCACCGGCACCCCGTTCACCTCAATCACCCTGCTTCTCGCAGTCTGCAACAAAGGATCACTAGCTTGGTCGTTCCCAAAAACAGTGTTCCAGAAATCCCTCCCCCTGAGTCATTCCCATCGGAGGTAGAGCCCCAGAGTTAGGAGCCTCATTCACCTCCTCACTCGTATGTGTTACAGGGACCCCCAATTCTGTCTCTGTCACCTGGGTGGCCACCCCCTTTCGAGATCTTTTGGCCGGGGTGTTCACCAGAGCCTCAGCCCGAGCTCTGGAAAAGCCGTGCTTGGCTTCTCGCCTCTCTGCTGTTTTTCCGGGGTTTAGGAGGTTTCTGACAAAAAAACCGTATCGTGGAATGGGAACACCTCGGGATGTCGTTAGTACCCTCATCAAGGTCGGCAGTGGCCGTACCAACGGATAATCCCTGCAATATGGTCTGAAAGTCCGGGAAATCCCTCCCTAAGACAAGGGAATAGGGTAACTTGGGTACCACCACAGCTGGGACAGCCCGTACCCTCGCCCCCACAGAGACAGCGACTAGCGCCGTGGGATAACGAACGGACGGTACTACCATGTACGCACAACACTCCCACAGTCTTATCTTTCTGTAAGTTGGCCCGCCCACCAGTTTGCCTGACACCAAGGTTATGGCACTACCGGAGTCCGCAAGTGCCACTGCCGGTAGTCCGTTCAGCAGGACGGGCACTCGAAAAGTCTGAGTCCCTTCCACCAGGCCAGTCAGACATATCAGTCCGCAGAAATTCTGGGGGTCCTCACCCAGCCCACACTGCATGGACTCGGACGTGTTAGGACACCTGGCTCTAATATGTCCCAGTTCGCCACACTCAAAGCACTGTATCGAGTTCCTTTGCGGCTCATTCCCTCTTCAAAAAGTGTCGCTGTGGTCTGAGTAACGCACTGGTCCCCCAGGTGCTGGCAGGATTGCCGACCCGTTTGACCTGGTTGTGGAGCCGAAGACTTTTTGAGGCTGCTCCTTTCTATGGGTGGGGATGCTCCCCACAACGACTTTTGGAGACCTCCTGGGCGGAGTCCTCGAAGTTTTTGGCAGCCAGGTAGCGCTCTACTTGGGCCACCATGTCATCATAGGTACCCGGGTTCCCTTGTCCCACCCATTCACGGAGGCTGCGTGGGAGTCCGCGTAGGAACTTATCCAACACCAGGGTTTCCACTATCTGCGTGGGGCTTTGGTGCTCAGGTTGGAGCCACTTCCGAGCCAAATGCATTAGGTCGAACATCTGTGTCCGGGGTGGTGTCTTCGCCTCATACGTCCAGTTAGAGAAGCGCCGCGCTCTCACAGCTTTAGTTACTCCTAACCGGGCCAGGATTTCGGCCTTTAAAAGTTTATAGTCCGTAGCCTGGACTTCCTCCAGGTCATAGTAGGCCTTTTGGCCTCTCCAATCAGGAAGGGTGCGATAATCCCCACCCACTTGTCTGCAGGCCAGGCCTCCCGGGTAGCAGTGCGCTCAAAGGCACGGAGGTATGCTTCCACGTCATAGAAACATAGAAACATAGAAAAATGTCGGCAGATAAGAACCTTTCGGCCCATCTAGTCTGCCCAATTACATGGATACTTAACCTGGATTTATCTTTTGTTTAGGATAGCCTTATGCCTATCCATGCTTGCTTAAATTCAATTACTGTTTTGGCCTCTACCACTTCTACTGGAAGACTGTTCCATGTATCCACCACCCTCTCAGTAAAATAATGCTTCCTGATGTTACTTTTAAACCTTTGCCCCTCTAATCTAAGACTATGTTCCTCTTGTTTTGCTATTTTGTTTCCTTTTAAATATACTCCCTTCCTCTACCTTGTGGATTCCCTTTACGTATTTAAATGTTTCTATCATATCTCCTCTGTCTCGTCTTTTTTCCAAGCTGTACATGTTAAGATCATTAAGCCTTTCCTGGTAACTTTTCTCCTTCAAGCCGTACACCATTTTAGTAGCCCTTCTCTGAACTCTCTCTAAGATGTCTATATCCTTCTGGAGATACGGTCTCCAGTACTGCACACAGTACTCCAAGTGAGGTCTCACCAGTGCTCTGTACAGTGGCATGAGCACTTCCCTTTTCCTACTGCTAATACCTCTCCCTACACAACCAAGCATTCTGCTAGCATTTCCTGCTGCTCTATTACATTGACTACTTACCCTTAGATCCTCTGAAATAATGACCCCTAAATCCCTTTCCTCAGATGTTGAGGTTAGGACTGTATCAAATATTCTATATTCAGCCCTTGTGTTTTTACGTCCCAGGTGCATTATCTTGCACTTATCCACATTAAAACTCAATTGCCACAACTCCGACCATTTTTTTAGTTTACCTAAATCATTTGTCATTTGGCTGATCCCTCCAGGAACGTCAACCCTGTTGCAAATCTTTGTGTCATCAGCAAAAAGACATACTTTTCCATTAATACCTTCTGCAATATCACTAATAAAAATATTAAAGAGAATGGGTCCAAGTACTGACCCCTGAGGTACCCTACTGGTAACAAGACCTTGTGCCGAATAAACTCCATTTACCACAACCCTCTGTTGTCTGTCACTCAGCCACTGCCTAATCCAGTCAACAATATTGGAATCTAAACTCAAAGATTGCAATTTATTGATGAGCCTTCTATGCGGAACAGTATCAAAAGCCTTACTGAAATCTAAATAAGCAATGTCTACTGCACCACCTGTGTCTATTATTTTTGTTACCCAATCAAAAAAATCAATAAGATTAGTTTGGCATGATCTCCCTGAGGTAAACCCATGTTGTTTCTGATCCTGTAATCTATGTGTTTTTAGATGTTCAACAATCCTTTCCTTTAACATGGTTTCCATTAATTTCCCCCTACTGACGTAAGACTAACTGGCCTATAGTTCCCCGATTCCTCCCTACTACCCTTCTTGTAAATGGGCACAACATTTGCTAATTTCCAGTCTTCTGGGACGACTCCCGTTAACAAGGATTGGTTAAATAAATCTGTTAATGGTTTTGCTATTACATCACTGAGCTCTTTTAATAATTTAGGGTGGATCCCATCAGGCCCCATTGACTTATTTGTCTTTACTTTAGACAGCTGCCGTAGAACCTCCTCCTCTGTAAACTCATATGTAAATGTCTCTTTAGTGTTCTCTCCTAACTGAGGTCCCTTTCCTTCCTTTTCTTCTGCAAAGACTGAACAAAAATATTCCTTGAGGCAGTCAGCGAGACTTTTATCCTCTTCTACATATCTTCCTTCCTTAGTTTTTAATCTAATTAATCCTTGTTTTACTTTTCTTTTCTCGTTTATGTATCTAAAAAATGTTTTGTCCCCCTTTTTTACTGACTGAGCTATTTTCTCTTCTGCGTGTGCTTTGGAAGCTCTTATAAATTGCTTTGCCTCTTTCTGCCTAATCTTATAGGTTTGCCTATCTTCTTCACTCTGAGTTGTTTTATAATTATTGAATGCTGTCTTTTTGTTCTTCACTATTTTGGCCACTTCTGCAGAGTACCACAGTGGTTTCTTCCCATCATGTCATCTTCTTGTCATCTTCAGGCAACATCTTCTGAAGGTAGCAACTAGCTCGAATCCTGGTCTCCTGGAAAGGGGGTGCTTGCGTTGCCAAACTTCGTACAGTTGCTTTAAGCAGCTCGTGGTCAGCTTTCTGGGCTTCCATCAAGGCCCCAATCTGTGCCTGTATTAGGCGGTTGCTCTCCTGCTGCGTTGCCGTGGCACTTACCAGTGCTTTTAATAAGTCCTCCATTGTAACTGTGGGTTCTGTACCCTTGTTGCTACTGCCAGCGCACAGCAGGTACAAAATCCCACCGCTGCCACCACTTGTGGAGAAGTAGGTACTGCGGACACAGCAACGTGGGTTTTCTAAGCGTCTTTTATTTGCAGCAGCAAAGGGTTTTTCCACAAACAGAGAAAATAAACAACAAAAAAAAGAAATCCTACTCCCTTTTGGGAGGCTACCTGACAATAGACGAACCTGTCTACTCCTGGGCCCACTAAACGGGTTCCCCCAGTAAAACAAAGCACGCTTTCCAATATAAGCGATTCCTTACTTTTTTCCACCACAGTCTCCAACTCCTTCCTCCTTCTGTCTCCAAACCCCTCAATGAACTGGAAGGAACTGAGACTTCTTATAGGGAAGGGTGGGGCAGCTGTGGTAAATGAGCAATCATTCAGTTAACCCTGAACTGGGGAGGTGGCTACTTCCAGCCGTCTACTCAGGTACCGGCCCTCACATAGCCTGCCCCGAGTGAACCCGTCACAATATATATATATATGTAATGGTAACATCACTGCTCTGCATGGAGAGAGCCTGTGGAGACATGGGTTTGATCCCAGCGAGCAACCTCTCCAGTAAGTGACCTTGGGCAAGACACCTAACGGTACTTACTCGCCACCCAGGACATACTTGAAAACTAGAGAAATCTCAATGTATCCTTCCTGGTAAAATCCTTTCTCAAAAAAAAAAGGGACACCCTACTCATCCTGACCACTCTAGCTAAAAAAACTACCAGGATCTGATTAAATCATGGGGTGAAGAGGAGGAGTTTCCTCTACCACACTCAGTGTCACCAGCAGCTGGTATTTTTAAATTTTCCGGCTGCTGGTCACCAGATCGGTCACTAGTGACATCAACATGTAGAGAGCATGCCAATGTCACCCTCTCTGAGAGCACCCACTGTAGAGAGCAGTCTCAGAGAGGCAGCAGATTGACGTGGCTCCCAAGCTCCATGGTGCCTGGCGGCCGACAGCAACGTCCTCGTTGGTCTGCCGCCGAGTGAAATAGACAGCGATCGTGGCCGCGGGTCAGTGTAATGTGGGCAGGGTGCGGCGTGATGACGCAACACATGGCAGATTTAAAAACCATGCAGTGAATTAAGTTCACTGCCCTGTCATGGTTTTCCCAGTCAGTGCGATTCCTATATCGTTTGATTGCTACTATTCTGTGTATGAGCCCTGGCTTTGCTTCCTGACTATTCAACCCCTACGCTCTCTGCTTCTACTGTGTACTGACTTCTGGCATTGCATGATTACCTGTTATGACTCTGACTCCTGACATTGTATGATTACCCATTCTGGCTCTGACACCTGGCATTGTATGTGTGACGGGACGGCCGCCACTACAGTGGCAAGAAAAAGTATGTGAACCCTTTCGGATTACGTGGAGTTTTGCATGAATTGGTCATAAAATGTGCTCTGATCTTCATCTAAGTCACAACAATTTGAAAAACACAGTCTGCTTAAAATAATACAACACAAACATTATATGTTTTCATGTGTTTATTGAACAGAACATGTAAACATTCACAGTGCAGGGTGGAAAAAGTATGTGAACCCCTAGCCTAATGACTTCTCCAAGAGCTAATTGGAGCCAGGAGTGAGCCAAACTTGAGTCCAATCAGTGTGATATTATTGGATGTGTTGCTGAAAGCTGTCCTGCCCTTTAATAACACACACCAGTATTGGGTTTACTGGTTTCAAGAAGCACTGCCTGATGTGAACCATGCCTCGCAGAAAAGAGCTCTCAGAAGACCTACGATCAAGAATTGTTGATTTGCATGAAGCTGGAAAGGGTTACAAAAGTATCTCCAAAAGCCTTGATGTTCATGTGTCCACGGTAAGACAGACTGTCTACAAATGGAGAAAGTTCAGCACTGTTGCTACTCTCCCTAGGCGGGTCGTCCTGTAAAGATGACTGCAAGAGCACAGCGCAGAATGCTTAATGAGGTAAAGAAGAATCCTAGAGTGTCCGCTAAAGATTTACAGAAATCTCTGGCACATGCTAACATTTTTGTTGACACATCTACAATAAGGAAAACATTAAACAAGAATGGAGTACATGGGAGGACACCACGGAGGGAGCCGTTGCTGTCCAAAAAGAATATTGCAGCACGTTTGAAGTTTGCAAAAGAGCACCTGGATGTTCCACAGCACTACTGGCAAAATATTCTGCGGACAGATGAAACCAAAATTGAGTTGTTTGGAAAAAACACACAACACTATGTGTGAAGAAAAAAAGGCACAGCACACCAACATCAAAACCTCATCCCCACTGTAAAACATGGCTGAGGGAGCATCATGGTTTGGGGCTGCTTTGCTGCCTCAGGGCCTGGACGGATTGTTGTCATTGATGGAAAAATGAATTCCAGAGTTTATCAAGACATTTTGCAGGAAAACGTAAGACCATCTGTCCGCCAACTGAAGCTCCGCAGAGGATGGGTGATGCAACAGGACAATGACCCAAAGCATACAAGTAATTCAACAAAAGAATGGCTGAAACAAAACAAAATACGCCTTCTGGAGTGGCCCAGTCAGAGACCTCAACCCGATTGAAATGCTGTGGCATGACCTTAAAAGAGCGATTCACACCAGATATCCCAAGAATATTGCTACACTGAAACAGTTTTGTGAAGAGGAGTGGTCCAAAATTACTCTAGATCGTTGTGCAGGTCTGATCTGCAACTACAGGAAACGTTTGGTTGAGGTTATTGCTGCCAAAGGAGGGTCAACCAGTTATTAAGTCCAAAGGTTCACATACTTTTTCCACCCTGCACTGTGAATGTTTACATGTTCTGTTCAATAAAAACATGAAAACATATAATGTTTGTGTTGTATTATTTTAAGCAGACTGTGTTTTTCAAATTGTTGTGACTTAGATGAAGATCAGAGTACATTTTATGACCAATTCATGCAAAACTCCACATAATCCCAAAGGGTTCACATACTTTTTCTTGCCACTGTACGACGTAGCGCAGTACAACAGTTCAAGTGTTTATTTATTTGTTATTAAAAGTCGTTAGCCCTTATTTTTATAAGTACCCCAATGTGATTTTCCCTGTGTTCCCTTGTTCCCCGCTCGGTCAGAGAACCGGAAAGTCACAACCAGTCTATGAGTGCCCCGAGCCGCCGCTAATTATGCCTGCCCAGCCGCCCAACCTTGTCCGCCTTGCCCTGCAGAGCGGGTACCACGTAGAAGAGCGCTTCTTGGCCAGTGTGCCCCCTAAAATAGGTTCTATCGGGGGGGTGAATTGCGGGTCGGAGCGCCCACGGGAACCCCGAGAACCGACCAGCGACCCTCGGCTTGAAGCACGGCTGAAAATGGTGACTCTTACTCGGGTACAGCCACCGAGCTTCCACCCTCCACTGCTCGGGTCCCCATGGTCCGATCAGGGCGCTTTTTGGAGTGAAACAGCCCAGGGGCCCGAGCTACATGGCAGTACCCAAAGCGTGCCGCCGCTCCAAGGGGATCACCCCCAAAACCAACGTAACCCCAAAGTCGGGCTGAAAGCCGCAGGGGGGCCACGAGACAAGGGAAGCGCTCACACCACAGGAGCGGCTCCGGGAGAGGGCCAGACGAGCTGGTGCCGAGCCTCAAGATAAGGGCTGCGCCCAGCAGGGGGGGCCCCAGGTTAACAAAGGGAAATTGGGCAATGGCTCCGGGCAGTGGCAGTAATTACTAAACAACTTTATTAATACAACCTTTACAAGAAGACACCAATAAAAAACATATTAAATTGAATAAATGACGTGTATCGGATGGGCATGTATAGTGGCAGAAATTACCCCAGGAGGGCTGAGGGCGGACCAGGGGAAAACAATGTCTTTTTTCCCCATAAATACCTGTGTTCCCCATGAAAAATAAATCACTCTTGTTTGAACCTTTACTCCTGCCTCGGCTAGTAATTGGGAATAACAGGGCTTTGGGAACCGGGACGCTTCAAGGACCTCTCTACAGCGCTGCAACCTCGGGGTATACTACGAGGACCAGCGGCACCTCGCTACCACACTACCGACCTCCAGGTGTACTCGGCGCTGATGGCGGATCTACTCACCCCGAGTAGCGGAATCCGTCACAGTATGTTTACCCATTCTGGCTCTGGCTCCGGGCATTGTATGATTACCCATTCTGGCTCTGACACCTGGCATTGTATGATTACCCATTCTGGCTCTGACACTTGGCATTGTATGATTACCCATTCTGGCTCTGACTCCTGGCATTATATGTTTACCCATTTTGGCTCTGGCTCTGGGCATTATATGACTACTTGTTCTGGCTCTGAATCCTGCCATTGTATGATTACCCGTTCTGGCTCTGGCCCCTGGCATTGCATGATTACCCATTCTGATTCTAATGCCTGGCATTGTCTGATTATTCCCCTCTGATCTCTGTTCTGACTTTGTTTATTCCATTGTATCTGTCCTGTTTTTGTTTAGCAATCTGGAGATCCTAAAGACCAGCAGTGTCAGTAGATAGAGTCTGCATGTAGGGATCATAGTTATATACGTGACCCAGATAGATTGTACCTGTGCATGCAGCAACTCCAATCCATGTCTCCAAGTGCTACGGAACATCCGTACATAAGTGTACAAGTCCCGTTGTGGTGGGCAGTTTGCGGTTCCTATACTGCATAGGTGTAAGTTGCGTAGGAGTGCAAATTGTGCAGAAATGCTTCAGGGACTTCCGGGTTCAGGCATCCTCGAGCCAATGAGGAGGAGCTGGGTGCGGCAAGGGAGAAAAGGTGAGTAAAATCACCTAAAATAAAAAAATTGGGGCAGAGGCTGTCAGCAGCATCTGCACAAATATTTAAGGGCAAAAATGGGGAACTCGTTTTTTTTTTCCTTTTAGTTAATATGGAAGAGAAAATGAACCTTATTTTCTCCTGTTTAGTCTCGGTGTCTTAAATATTTTGGTGGTTTCCCATAACTATCCCAAGATATCTGTATATGCAGAGAAAATACTTCCTTCTTTCAATATATCTGCCTTTTTTATAACTTCACATATAGGGCAGAACATGTATTAGCAGCTGCAGCGCCTCTTTTGTAAATAGTGTCTGAGCATCCATGGAATGCAGTTCGGAGATCATCTTGTGTTGCTGGGCCCAGGCTTAAATAAAACTTTGCTTGTGGCAAAATCAGAACGGCAGTCTGGTGGTTCCTCATTCTGCTTTCAGATTTTTCAGACTTAACCCTTTCGCTGCTGAGGCTTTTCCCGCCTCTGTGCTGAGGTCATTTTTACCGGTTTTGCTCATCATGTTTAAACGTGTTTTTAAGGCTTATTTTAGTATATGACCCAGACATATTATATATCGTTCTTTCCGTCAGACTCGGCAGATTCATAATATGTCATTATTATATGTATACGTCATGACCTGTCTGTATATTATAACAAAAAATGCAGTAAAATATGAATTTTCAATAATTTACAATGTGTAAAGTGTTTTTTTTTTCACATTTTAACATGCGAGCAATTGCGGTTATATTTTGTATGTGGTGCGCTTGTTAAAAAAATTAGAGATGGGGTCTCGTTACATTTTTTTTTGGGGGAAATTACGTGATTTTTAACAAACGCACCGCATACAAAAATCGTTAGTGCAGCATCATTGTTCACATTATGTAACACTTCAATGTTCTTGAACCCAGGACATACTTGAAAACGAGAGAAATCTCAATGTATCCTTCCTGGTAAAATCCTTTTATAAATAAATAAATTATAATTGAAATGGGAACAATATTGCTGCATTAACGAACCAAAAAAAAGAATGCTATGCACGATGACGCCAGTCCTCAAGGGGCATTCCTGTAAGCTTGGCCGACATCCAAGATGTCGGCCAGCTCCGGGAAAGGATCACGAACTGGCGCTTTTCGGCGCAGATTCGTGATCCGGCCCCCATGGGGTTAATTCCAGGTACCTTTAGGAAGGGCAGGCTGTGCCCTTCCAAACGGTGCCTGGTATAACCCCCTGCACGCCGGCGATCGGGAGGGAGAGAGGTCCGAAGGACCTCCCCCCCCTCCCTTTCAGGCGCCTCCTCCGCACATGCGGGGGGGCGCCTGAATTAGATGTCATCGCGCCGCCGCGATGACATCTAATTGTGCCGGCGGCGGTTCCGGGTGCTGGGCTGACATCGAGGATGTCAGCCCGCACCGGGGGGCACAGCGATCGGCCGGAACCCGGCCGATCGCTGGCCCCAAAGGGAGGACGCGCTCAGCGCGTCCTCCGCAAGGAACGGTACCTGCGGGTGGACGCGCTCAGCGTGTCCTCCGCAGCGAAAGGGTTAAATAATGACTAAGAGAACTTTTCACTGTATTTGCATTTTTTTCAGAAACTGAAAGTAGAAGTTCTCTCTTGCGCCCACTTGGCATCTGTCATCTTGATCCCTTTTTATATCTAGCAAACCTCATCACAACCAGCCCGGTTTCGGCAGGATGGTCTCTATTTTTGGGTCCTGTTGTGCAGTGTTGTCTTTTGGGACATCCGGCAAGAATCTGTATTTTAAGATGCATGGCCACGGTTTTACACCTTGAGACGCTAGGGTTAAACAACTCCCACAGGGCCGCCTGACTATTTGGAACGCCGATACTCAAGGCTGATACTCCACCTTTTTAGGTGAGTGTGGTGGGATCTCATCAGCTCCTGTTAAGACTCAGCAGTACCTTCTCACTAGGGTTGCCAAGTCAGCCATGTTTTCCTGGACACATATAATTTATTCATGCTGATGGGCAGTTCTTAACCACTTGGCTGCTAAGGATGCACTCAGCGCGACATGCAAAGTGGGCTCTGAATGCTATGGACGCGTTGAGCACGTCCTGTCATTCGGCCGATCGCTGCAGCCCCCCTGGTGCTAACTGACTTCTCGGATGTCAGCCCAGCCTCTGGGACCCCGGCCGGCTGAACAGCGTCATCGT
The DNA here is from genome assembly GCA_009667805.1 of Leptobrachium leishanense. Classification (NCBI taxonomy): domain Eukaryota; kingdom Metazoa; phylum Chordata; class Amphibia; order Anura; family Megophryidae; genus Leptobrachium; species Leptobrachium leishanense. The sequence goes on along the minus strand of CM019063.1, from coordinate 530,536,043 downwards.
GCTGGGCGCGATGACGTCTATTTCAGGCGGCACCCCCCCCCCCCCGCCAGAGCAGGGAAAGTGCCTGGAGGGGAGGGGAGGGCGGGTCATTTGGATCTCTCTCCCTCCCCATTGGTATGGAACAGTAAAAAAAAGGTTGGCATCGCTTGGAAGTGCACAGTCTGTCCTTCCAAGCAGTGCCTGCCTTTGACCCCTTAGGGACTGGATCGCGATTCGGCGTTGGATCGCGGTCCTTTACCAGAGGTGACCGACATCTTGGATGTTGGCCAAGCCTCTGGGATCTCCCCCGCCTACTGATGTCATCACGCATGGACGTGGTGACATCAGTTCAGGAGTTAACCCCTAGCTGCCACCTATGGTGAAGATAGAGGGGTCCAATAACCACCATATCTCCCGATCCGTGGCAGCTAGGGGTTAATGTTTGATATCATTGGAACGGCCAGAGCACGGCCTTTCCAATGATATCAAACATGGCCATGTTATATGTAGAGAATTTATTAAAAAAAAAAAAAGGATTATTTTTTTTTTTTAAAAAAAGAAGAAACTATTTTTGTTATTATTAATGCAGCATTATTATTCACATTTCAATTATAATGTGAACAATGATGCTCCACTAACAATTTTTGGTGTTTTTTTTAGCTAAAATCACATAATTTCACAAAAAATAAAAGTAACGGGTTCCCAGTTCTAATTTTTTTAACACGTGTACCCAATGGAATAAATAACCGCAAAGGCTCGGATGTTAAAATGTGAAAAAAAAAACACTTTACACGCTGTAGATTATTGAAAATTCAAATTTTATTGCATTTTTTGTTATAATATTCAGGCAAGGCATGTCGTATACATATAATAACAATACATTATGAATCTGCCGAAAAAAATTATGTGTAATGTGTCTGGGTTGTATAATAAAACGTGACTTCAAATCGCGTTTAAGCATGATGAGCAAAACTGGTAAAAATTAGCTCAGCACACAGGGGGTTAAATGGCTGAGCAGTGAAGGGGTTAAAGAATGCAGCCCTGCAGTCTGTAGAAACCATATGCTGCAAGTAAATCAAAAGAATATACAGGTGACCAATCCTGATTCATAAACAGATTTTCCTCCTGAAGCATATAAATTATACATGTTCCTTGTGCCCTTCTTCTGCATGAAACAGTAATGTGTCCAAGAAAACATGGCCGATCTGGCAACCCTACTTCTCACATCACCCACCATCTGTCTACAAACCACCAATGACCAGACACTCATCTCCACGAATGGTAACAATGCAGTGACCGAACACTCCACCTCCTTTTTTAGACAGATGTATTAGATAACTCAATGACATCACGACTTTGTTTCAGCAAAAGCCTTTGTTAAACTGAATCTTTCAATCATTCAGAGTGCATGGTCCAGTTCTTCATTCGTTATGTGGATATCTTGGAGGTCTAGGGTTGCCAGATTGGCATGTTTCCCTGAACACCTATTATTTCATGCAGAGGGGAGGAGAGCAAAGATGTTTTATTGTCTATAGTTTGCAGACATTGGACCCTATTCCAACGTTGTTGTTAACGTACGTAACCAGAGCTGTTGTAAACTTATCAGAACCATTATAATCTAGGGAGTTGTTACGTTTACAACAGCTCTGGTTAAGTTGACTCCAACCTTGGAATAGGGCCCATTGTTGGTAAGGCCACTTGGCCGTCATTGGCATCCAAACCTGTCCTCAAGCTGGTGAGGTAGATAAGTCTGGCAGAGACATTCGATATATATTGTAGAATGGTTAAGTGTGAAAGATACGGGATCTGGGATAGGTGAGTCTGGCAGAGCTGGTCATTATAGGCTGTATCGGGGTGAGGGATGTGAGGTAGATGAGTCTAGCATAGGTATTAATTATAGACTGCAAAGATATAATAATTGTTAAAGGCCAATTCGTAGAGGGTTACAGTAGCCAAGGAGGGAGATAAGAGCTTGGTATTAAAAGATACCACAATGCAACTGATTTACTATAACCAATGGCTGGAGGGACCCAACAACCCACCTGTTTAATGCTCTGCTAGCTTTGTATTGTAAATAGTATGTATCATGGTTTACTGTAATAGAGTAATGGAGTACTAATGATCTGTTGTTAGTATCCTGGAACCCTTTATGATCTGTCTGATTTAACTTTTAAATTGTTGATGGAAACAGAACCATGAGTGCCTTTCCATGTGTCTTTCACAAACACAGTTTGCTTATTAGCACTGACCTCTCTTTATTGCCCCTTTGTGTTCTTTGGGTTGTACTTTTTGGTTCTGGATACTGTGCATCTCGAGCATGGATTGTTTTTGACCATTCTGTTCTTGCTGCCCACTCTGAACATCTGAATAATTTCTTGTTACCTCGCCAATGACTATGCATGGTCTTATGGTTTGTCCCATTTCTTTCTTTTTCGTTTTCTCTTCCCTATTGTGCTTTACATAGTTACATAGTTACATAGGCTGAAAAAAAGACATGCGTCCATCGGGTTCAGCCTCTCACACATCACCTACTGCTGTTGATCCAAAAGAAGGCAAAAAACCCAGTCTGAAATGCTCGCCAATATGCAACATACTGGGAAAAAATGCCTTCTTGACCCCGGAATGGCGTCCGATTTCTCCTTGGATCAAGAAGCTTTTACCCTACATATTAAATATTATAACCCTTAATATTCTGTGTCTGCAAGAAGTCATCCAGTCGCTTTTTAAAAGTCTGTACAGTCTCTGACCCAACCACCTCAACAGGCAGAGAATTCCACAGCTTTATTGTTCTCACCGTAAAATAACCCTTCCTATGCTTTAGGCTGAATTTCCTTTCGTCCAGTCTAAATGGATGACCCCTTGTCCTGTGTATAGACCTGTTAATGAATAGGTTTCCAGACAATGGTTTATAATGGCCTCGTATATATTTATATAAGGTTATCAGATCCCTCTAAGGCCCCGTATATATTTATATAAAGTTATCAGATCCCCTCTAAGGCGCCATTTCTCTAAACTAAACAGGTTTAAGCTTGTTTGCCTTTCCTCATAACTTAACCCTTCCATTCCCCTTATTCATTTAGTCGCCCGTCTCTGCACTTTTTCTAGTGCTATAATATCTTTTTTTGCATAGCACGATGACGCCAGTCCTCGAGTTAACCCCTAACTGCCACCAATGAACCCCCTATCTCCCGATCCATGGCAGCTAGGGGTTAATGTTTGGTACTGTTGGATCGGCCAGAGCATGGCCGTTCCAACAATACCAAACATGACTATGAAAAAAGTTTTTTAAAAAAAATAAAAATAAAAAAATATTTTAAAAAAAATTATAAAAAAAAAATAAACATGTTTTTTTTCTTTTTTTTGGTTCGTTAATGCAGCAATATTGTTCCTATTTCAATTATAATGTGAACAATGATGCTGCACTAATGATTTTTGTATGCGGTGCGTTTGTTAAAAATCGTGTAATTTTCCCCAAAAAAAAATGTAACGAGACCCCATCTCTAATTTTTTTAACAAGCGCACCCCATACAAAATATAACCGCAAACGCTCGCATGTTAAAATGTGAAAAAAAAACACTTTACACATTGTAAATTATTGAAAATTCATATTTTATTGCATTTTTTGTTATAATATACAGGCAGGTCATGACGTATACATATAATAATGACATATTATGAATCTGCCGAGTCTGACGGAAAGAACGATATATAATATGTCTGGGTCATATACTAAAATAAGCCTTCAAAACACGTTTAAACATGATGAGCGAAAAAGGTAAAAATGAGCTCAGCAGCGAAAGGGTTAAAAAATAAAAAATTTAAAAAAAATTTAAAATTTTTTTTGTTTTGTTTTATTAATGCAGCAATATTGTTCCCATTTCAATTATAATGTGAACAATGATGCTGCATTAACGATTTTTTCTATGGGGGCGTTTGCCAAAAAACACGTAATTTTCCCCAAAAAAAGTAACGATTCCCCGTTTATAACTTTTTTAACAAGCGTACCCTATAGAAAATATAACCGCAAACACTCGCAGGTTAAAATGTGAAAAAAAACACACTTTACGCATTGTAAATTATTGAAATTCGAATTTTATTGCATTTTATGTTATAATATACAGACAGGACATAACGTATACATATAATAATGATATATTATGAATCTGCCGAGTCTCCTGGAAAGAACGATATATAATATGTCTGAGTCAATTAATAAAATGTGACTTCAAATCGCATTTAAACATGATGAGCGAAACCGGTAAAAATGAGCTCAGCACAGAGGTGTGAAAAGGCTCAGCAGCGAAAGGGTTAAACATGGCCAACACTAAGGTAGTTCCCTAGTCACTAAGTAAATTAAGGTCTTCGTTGACCTGGTTTTATGTGGCAAAATCTAGAGAAGGAAGCATGACCAAAGGTCAACGGTGGACAGATCCCTGGTATTTGGATGGGTGATATGTGTGGTTTGCACTTCCAATGGGTGGAATGTCCAGCACTGGTCCTACATTATAACACTTCTCAAAGTCTTGCGATCCCCTTGTTGAGCCTTTGATCATTGCGGTCCATCAGGAGATTTTCTTGGTTTGCCTCATGGCCTATCCAGTAGACATGTGCATTCGTTTTAGTACTAAAACGATTTAGTCCGAATTTTGGGATAATTTAGTTTTCGTATGACTCAAGAGAAACGAAACTGCTCAGTACAAAAAACGAAAGAAACTAAAATAAAATGCACTACATTTTAGTGTCAGTCCTTTTTGTGATATTACATTGATGAGTGAAGGAGACCAGCAATGAAGAGTGCAACATCCGAAGTTCTGCACCCTCCACATGCCAATGCAGTAGGATGTTCTATACAGATAGGGGCATTAATTAATGCAGGAGGATGTTCTATACATTATAAGAGAGGGGTATTAATGCAGTAGGATGTTTTATACATTATACAGAGAAAGGTATAAATTGAAGAGGATGTTCTATACAGAGAGGGACATTAATTAATTCAGGAGGATGTTCTATATATTATACAGAGAGGGGTATTAATTAATGCAGGTGGATGTTGTATACATTATACAGACAGGGGTATTAATGTAGGAGGAGGTTCTAAACATTATACAGAGAGGATCCTTTTTTTCAGCCCTTTAAATCCTGTGGCTGTGAGCGCTGAGATCGGCTGCTTGTTACATTATCTCTCAGTACAATGTATCAGGCTCAGTTGTTACAGTAACTGACTGTAACAGTGCTCAGAGTTTCAGTAAAACAAGGAAATAATATTGTTCTAACCTCTTATATATAAAAATATTATTTACTAGTTTTACTGAAACTCTGAGCGCTGTGATGAGCAGCGAACAGTCAGTAATTGTAACAGCTTTGCCTGACACGGGGCAGTATTACAATGTTGGTGCTAACTTAACCAGAGCTGTTGTAAACTGAAAACCTCCATAGGCTCTAATGGCTCTGGGAAGTTTACAACAGCTCTGGTTAAGTTAGCACCAACTATGTAATATGGCCCACATTGTGCTGAGAGTGAGAGATACTGTAACAAGCAGCGATCTCAGCCCTCTGAGGAGCCACTACAATAGTAATTGTATCCATTGGTTTTCGGATGAATGAAATTAGTTTTCATACTAAAGAACTGAAAACGAATTTCTTTAGTAACTAAATAAATTGCATTTTAGGACTAATCCATTCGTTCAAAACGAAATTTTGTGCTGTGCACATGTCTACTATCCAGGCATCGGTCTTACTTTTGACACAGCCAGTAGTTATAAGAAGGCAATAAATTGCAATGTCGTGAATCCAGGCTACAAAAATCAGAGCCCTTTTAATCTTATCCAATATCACCTGTCGGAGCCCAAAAATCTACGAGGTTTACAATGTAAACAAAAATAATTTAACTACATAACCAGTAGTTTTGTTGTTGTTTTTTTCTTTTTTTCAACCTGATTACAGAACAACCTGCTAAAGAGAATAAGATATATTCACATTTAACTAGACTGTGTTGTACTGGTTATACAACCTCTTCACTTCCTACCCAACTATGTAACAAGGGTGAGTGGGCACTTGGGTTCTTTGGTTTCTCATGTTTATTTTCTCTTTGTGACAGTGGACTTCTTGTAGCAACACCACAGAGAGTGCGCTTTGTCTCTTTACTTTTTCACAATGGTGGTTATTTTGAGATGAGCTTTGGTAACACAATAATCAACATACAAATATTGATCCCACAAACAGATGGGCTAGAAAAATTCTCGTTCAAAAAAAGTGGACAACTCTTCAACTCTGGTATTTCCTACTGCTAATCTTTTTCACATCAGTGGCCATTACGTCACATTCCACTGATCATTGGCCGAAGACAGGGCCTGACAAACCCGTGGACCAGGTTTTTCCAACTCACAAAATGCATGGATTATTCTGCAAAGTCTACATAAAAGACATTACCTGGCACCTAGAAACATGGAGATGGCTCCTAGGTTTTCTTGCCAGCTTCAACACAAACCTGTCAAGGTCTGGCCTTGACGAGTGTAATCTATACATTTATATAAAATGAAAAGTCCTGACTGACTCATCAACGCCCAGCTCAAACCATTTAACCTAGGAATGTGAAATTTTGAAGGTACATTGTTTTTATGACATAGGCAGTGGCACCCACTAAGGAAGGATTTTTTTGAAATTCTGCCCTTAAGGGGGTCAAAAAGGGGGATGAATATTTTAAACAGGATACCTATATCTCAAAAACTATATTTGTTACAGACGTGAAAATTGGTATTTAGAATCTAATTGAAAAATAATAACACGTGTTTTACCATTTTCCGAAAATCCAGTTGATACACAGGATCAGCAGATTAGAGGGATGCTGTTACTTCACACCGAATGGAGTCTCTATGCAGCTCCTCTCACAGCCAGGCCTCACACACTCCCTCACTGCACCAGCATGTGTGCTTCCCTCTCACTGCCAGGGCTTGCACATTCCCTCACTGCTCCAGCATGTCTGCGTCCCTCTCACAGTTAGGTATCATACACATTCTCACTACTCCAGCATGTCTGCTTCCTTCTCACAGCCAGGGCTTGCACATTCCCACACTGCTCCAGCATATCTGCTTCCCTCTCACTGCCAGGTCTCATACACTTTCTCACTGCACCAGCATGTGTGCTTCCCTCTCACTACCAGGGCTTGCACATTCCCTCACTGCTCCAGAATGTCTGCTTCCCTCTCACAACCAGGTCTCATACACTTTCTCATTCCTCCAGCATGTCTGCTTCCTTCTCACAGCCAGGGCTCACACACTCCCTCACTGCTCCAGCATGTCTCCTTCCCTCTCACAGCCAGGGCTCACACACTCTCTCACTGCTCCAGCATGTCTCCTTCCCTCTCACTGCCAGGGCTTGCACACACTCCCTCACTGCTCCAGCATGCCTGCTTCCTTCTCACAGCCAAGATCAGCCTGTCAATTCGCCTGTATTTGTTAATAGATGAACTGGCCCGAAACTGCACCCAATTGTTAAATTCACTGTCCGGTGCAATTCGGGGCCAATTCGGATGTTAGTGAATAACCTCTATAGAGTGGTGACTTCTTACTTTTCTACTGAAAGTGAAACATGCCGGACGGGTTCACTTAAAAAAAATGATGACATTTAAATACTGACTTAGAAATATCTGGGATGTTCCTGTAGTTTGTTTTTACTCTGAGAGCTCCCGCCCCGCAGAGGAATGAGTGATAGGTCAGCCCATTCATTCTTCTATATTATTTTGTAGTCTATAAAGGCTATTCAATAACAGACGAACTTGCCACCAAATTGCGCCGAACGTTGAATTTCTTCGAACGTTGCATTTCGTGGCAGTTCGTCTATTCAGAAAGCTGGCAATATGCCAAATACAGGCAAACTGACAGTGAAATATGGTGCAATTCGCCTCAGATCGACACAATACGGTGATCTTCGGCAGCAACGAAATTCCCCATAGAGAAGTAATGGTTAATCTATTCACAGAACAGCAAACGGCGCCGAAATCCCCAAATTTGCGGTGATTCAGTTCGACAGATTTAAACTGGCGAATCCCATAGGAGTCAATGTCCAAAAATATTATCTTTTTTTTATTATTATTCAACCGTTTATTCTTTTCATTTTCAGCAGTCCGTTTCACATGCCTTAAAGAACACCGTCTTTTATTTTATTTATTTATTTTTTATTGGAAAATTTTTCTGGATTCTCTTGGTGAAATTTTTGATTGATATTTTTTTTTAAAATGGCGTATGTGAAGGAACCGTTCCCTTCCGTCTGTCCTGGCTCTCCAGACACCCCTTCGTTGCGGTCAGCCCGGCTACTGGGAGCGCTGTCCTCAGCGCCTCGAGCGGCTTGACCTGCCTGCTTCTGTTCCTCTGCCCTGGAGCCGTTAGGAATCTCCAGAAGGCCGCTCTCTGCCTTCTGAGGGTGAGTGTGGAGTGTAGCGTAGTTTGTAATAAAGACACCAGGCGCGGCTGTATGCTTTAAAACAGGATCCTCGCTCTGAGAGTTCTCTGACTTTTTAATGAACAACCACCATTTATGCTGAAGTCCAACAGTCATAATTTGCATACCCATACTAATTACATTAAGTCAGTTATTTACAATAAACATTCTTTACATTCTTTAGCCTTCAGCTCACACAACATTTGTATATCAATTGTTCTAACACATCAGATTAAACACACACTATCAGAGATCCCTTGAATTAAACATGCAGCTAGATATTGGGAAAAGCCCTGGTGCATAAATTACACAGCAGTAAAGCTTGTTTACTGTATACACAAAAACACATTTACCTACAGGAATATAAGTATTTTTAAAACCAAAGCTATGCCATTTTACACTAAACTAAATTAAACTAAAACCAAACGATGTAAAATATATTTAAAACCACACGATATAAATGAACATAAAGTCTCTTGGGGTTTGAAGCATGGAGCGTTACATCAGCTCCATGACAGCATATTATTTTTATTCTGTTACGGACCTTTTTATTATTTCCATGCATGTTCATGCATTTTTATTGTTTTAAAAATAAATAATTATTATTTTTTTTTTTTTACCCCCAGTTCGGCAGCTCATCTGCTTTTTTCAGTGGCTGCAATCAGCAGGCTGATCGGTGGCGTTCGGCGGATCCTGTTCGGCGCACTTTGGGGACCCTGTGGTGAATGCTGAATTCACCGTAGGATCGGCGAATTGAACTCGCCAAAGTGCACCGAACAAGAGAGCACCCAAATTTCAGTGAAGTTTGGGTGCTCTAAATAACCCCTTAAGTTATTCCACTTGTTTATCAAAGGTTGGCATCCATCTGTCTGCTCAAGGAACACGCTAAAACTCCATAAATTGGTCCCATTTGTCCATAATCACAGATATTACTCTCTACACATAGCACCCACATTACACATATTACTCACTATACATAACACATACATTACACACTACACATAACACACACCACATACACATTACACATATAACACAGATAACACACAATACACACTACACATAACACACATTACTCACTACACAGAACACATACATTACACACTACACATAACACACACATTACACATATTACACACTACACATAACACACATTACACATATTACTCACTACACAGAACACATACATTACACACTACACATAACACACACATTACACATATTACACACTACACATAACACACACATTACACATATTACACACTACACATAACACACACCACATACACATTACACATATTACACACACATCACACATATTACACAATACATACTGTATAACACACACATTGCACATATTACACACTACACATAACACACACATTACACATATTACACACTACACATAACACATATTACACAATACATATAACACACACATTACACAGATCACACACATTATACATTTTACACAGTACACATAACACACACATTACACATGTTACACACTACACACCACATACACATTACACATATTACACATTACACATATCACGCACACCACATTATACATACACGCTACACATAACACACTACACATAACACACACCACATACATATAACACGCTACATATAACACACACATTACACATATTATACACTACACATAACACACCACATACACATTACACACTACAAATAACACACACTACACACATTACACATCACACACCACATACACATTACACATATTACACACTACACATAACACACACCACATACACATTACACATATTACACACACATCACACATATTACACAATACATACTGTATAACACACACATTGCACATATTACACACTACACATAACACACACATTACACATATTACACACTACACATAACACATATTACACAATACATATAACACACACATTACACAGATCACACACATTATACATTTTACACAGTACACATAACACACACATTACACACTACACACCACATACACATTACACATATTACACATTACACATATCACGCACACCACATTATACATACACGCTACACATAACACACTACACATAACACACACCACATACATATAACACGCTACATATAACACACACATTACACATATTATACACTACACATAACACACCACATACACATTACACACTACAAATAACACACACTACACACATTACACATCACACACCACATACACATTACACATATTACACACTACACATAACACACATAGATATTACACATATCACACACCACATGCACATTACACATATTACACATGTCATGTCACATCAGAACGCCATATCAAAATATGTCAAACACGGGTAAATGTCTCTTCAGATTTCAATCATTTACAACATGTAAATTTATTTCCCCACCTTTTTATCATTCAAACCTTTTGAGGTTATATATTCTAAAGGGTACTCTTTAATATTATTATGAATAAATCAGACATGGAGAACCTGTTACACAATATTTTGTATAATATAATATATTATGTGACTGCGTGGCCTAATGGATAAGGTGTCTGACTTTGGATCAGAAAATTGAGGGTTTGAGTCCCTTTGTGGTTGTTTGCCACAACTGGCTACATTTAAAACAAACAGCCGAAATAGCTCAGTTGGGAGAGTGTTAGATTGAAGATCTAAAGGTCCCTGGTTCGATCCCGGGTTTCGGCAGGATGTAAATATTCTTTAAAAAAAAAGTCCACATTTAAGGGCAACAAGGTGGCTGAGTGGTTAAGGCACAAGACTGCCACTCCAAATATAAACTGCAATACATGGGTTCAAATCCCATCACCAACACGCCCTCCACAATGCTGGAAATTCAAAATATGCAAATTGGGCTTTGTAAATCATCTTTTTGTAACATCAGGAAGCATTATTTTACTGAGAGGGTGGTGGATACATGGAACAGTCTTCCAGTTGAAGTGGTAGAGGCCAAAACAGTAATTGAATTTAAGCAGGCATGTGATAGGCATAAGGCTATCCTAAACAAAAGATAAATCCAGGTAAAGTATCCATGTAATTGGGCAGACTAGATGGGCCGAAAGGTTCTTATCTGCCGACATTTTTCTATGTTTCTATGTTTCTATTTCTAAGGAAAAGTGCAATTTTAACAGAAATATTTTCAAGTTTTTCGCAAAATGTTCTTGTTTTATGTGTACATTGAACATGGTCATGTTTGGTATCATCAGAAAGGCCAATCCCTGGCCTTTGCAACGACACCTCTGCTGACTGTGTGAAGTGTATGGAACCAGACATACAGGGGTGCAAACAATTTTTGCGTTATTCTGCTGTTTATCGGTCTCTTTCAGAGTGAAGGATGGGGTTTGCCGAGGACAAATTTCACCAATACCTGAAGGAGAACATGCAGTCGTTAACGGATATTACATTAACAGAGATATTGATGTATTTACCCTGCCTAACCACCCAAAACCAGGTAATATTTGTCAATTGCCATCTGAAATGAGCACCAAGAGCTTGGCACTATATGAGTTGCATATTTATTACCTTGGTTTTCCAAGTCAATGCTAAGACATTCCGGGCCCTATTCCAGTGTTGGTGATAATGGCCAATGATAATGGAAGACATGAGCGTCTGCCGTTTTCCATTAGTGCCTGCCATATAGCAGCCGTATTATGAAGGAGACGCTTTCTCCGCAGCTCCAGTCATAATGCCGGCGGGGTGTTAAGGCTAACGTCAGACGAACGCAGTGATCACGTCCGTGTCGCCGCACAGTTTAACGTCTGTTGTAGCATTGATTTGTTATCAATAGAGACCAACACATGAAGTACGTGCGCACCGAAGTGTGCACGCACCACGCAGGTGGCAACGGACGCTATTTAGGCCTCGACGCAAAAGTGCTACGACGGACGCCCAGATTGCGCTGCGTCCATGTAGTGGCCTGTGTTCGTGATGACACGACGTCAGACGCAGCGCATTTGCGACATTCATCACGTTGACGCTCAGATGGTTTTTTTGGTCTGGCTGACTGTACCTGTCTATTAATTTATTAATTTTTTTAGTTTTTTTTGTATTAATAAATTTTTATTTGAAATGAAAGTCAGCAAGACATAGCAAAAGAAAATGGCCTCGCAGGGCCACAACAAGTCATCATGAGGAAAAGATGAGCCTCGCAGGGCCGTAACTTGTCCTCAGTGAAAGCACATGAAAAAGAACATCAAATAGAATAAGTAGGCATCAAAGACAGCACTGCTTGGAAATAACATGAGAAAAGGAAAAGCAGCTATAAGGGCATCTAATACAGCGGGAAAGGGGGGAGAAATAAAAAATTTAAAAAGAGGGGGGAATGGCAAAGGCCCAATCTGTACCGTCTCCGGCGTTCTCCCAGTGATCCATGGGACCGTGGGAGGCCGTGAGTGAAAAATGGCACCAGGCCCAGGTACTCGGGTACTATACTGGGCACCAGGCCACAGTGGCGTTCCCAAAGACATCCCAAAAATGGCAACAAAAAAAAGGGAGGGGGGAAATAAAAACTCAGCCAAAAAAGACTCAGTAATATAAAATGTGAGAAAAATTAAAGTGTCCTCAAACATTGGCCGAAGTGTCCCAGAATATGGTAAGATAACATTGTCTTCAAGTTAGACCAGAAAACGAGAAACGAGGGGAGATGTACAACAGTCCTCAAAAGAGCATCTCAGGTCCAAAAGAAAAGAACAAACTTAGCTCTTCCAAGAAGGTACATCTGGTACAATCACTCAGCCGCCCTTTGGGGTGTGCAAGGCGCACACCCGTCACCGGCAGTCAACTTCCGAGACAACCTCGGGGGGAAGAGGTTCACGGACCAGCACCTCATCAGGGTCGCCACGCTCCTTATAGCTCCCTATGGCAGCAGGTAGGTAGGACTCAGCAGGGCACTGGGTCACGGTAGCCCCAGTCATGGTCGTCTTCGAGCCAGGTCCTCTCCACCTGGCACTCCCACAACGCAGCCATTATTCGGCGCCAGACGCCCTTGGTAATCGGGGCATCAGCGTCCTCCCCCGCCAGCAACAGCAGACAGGCATCCAAGCCTGTAACAACAGCATCCTCAGCGTCATCGAGGGGATGACTCCCATCCCATTGGTTCACCGGTCCGACCCCCATCCCCAGCGAACCTGCATCTGGAGCAGTCGGGAGACGGGGGCCCTCCATCTCCGTAGTCTGCGTTGCTGACTCGGCGTGGGTGGAAGCAGTCAAACCAGTGTGGAGGCGTAAGGCATCCTGGCCGGAGGTTAGGCCTCAAAATGGCTGCCAGTGTCACACTCTGGCCACGAAGCAGCAACAGCCAGGGTAGTCTCTGGTCCAGAGGGGGGACTAAACGGTCTCCGGACAACTCAAACCGGTGGCCAGCTTGCCAGGAACCGTAGTCCTCTTCAAAAGCCTCGGGCAAAATCTGCTATCAATCCCCATGAGGAGAAGACGTGCGGAGCTCCACAGAGACACGTCTGCTCCTCTTAGCAGCCGGCCACGCCCCCCTGTCTTTTAATTTTAATTAATTTTGTTTCCCATATTTCCCTTTTTTTTCTACGTCCGTCAAAAATAATGGACCGTGTGGTGTCTATAGTATCTTCCGTCAGTACGGGTACGTCTGTTATGCACGCACGCAGAGTGCGCTCAGACTGCGTTTGTCTGACATTAGCCTAAATCATAACCCCAGCAGCGCTGAGGGCCACAGTGTTATCAGCTCCGGGAGTCCATAGGGCTCCATAGATACAGGACGCGAGCCTGCACGAAGGAGATCCAGCCAGGCTGTGGAGTGATATGCGGAGGAACACTGGAAGCTATTTTTTTCCCAGTGTACCTACGCCGCGGAGCGAGGAAGCGTCAGATCGCGCCGCTCTCTCCTCCAAGGGATCTAAGGTGAGTATGGGATATAATGGGAAGTTAGACCAATGCGATTGTGCAGAAGGAAACTCACTTAGCACCTGGGTCTGAAAGACGTTACTCTTTTCAGAATAATGTGAGATGCAGATGGAGAACGGGCTCGGTGGAATAGTTCGTTCTCCACCTGCTCGTGCTACATTGGTGTCTACCATACAAAGTATAGGAGACGCTAATGTACAGAAACCTGACGCTCAGCTCAGTTTGCGTCTCGGATGGAATAGGATGGGTGAAAAATAAGCACAGGCAGGAGCTGTTCTGCTGACTGGCCTGAGAGCTGTGCTTAACGCCAACATGGGAATAGGGCCCTTTGAGTACTGAGCGTCCTATTACATAGTTACATAGTTATATAGGCTGAAAAAAGACATGCGTCCATCGGGTTCAGCCTCTCCCACATAACCTACTGCTGTTGATCCAAAAGAAGGCAAAAAACCCAGTCTGAATGCTTGCCAATATGCAACATACTGGGAAAAAATTCCTTCTTGACCCCAGAATGGCAGTCAGATTTCTCCTTGGATCAAGAAGCTTTTATCCACATATTAAATATTATAACCCTTAATATTCTGTGTCTGCAGGAAGTCATCCAGTCGTTTTTTAAAAGTCTGTACAGACTCTGACCCAACCACCTCAACAGGCAGAGAATTCCACAGCTTTATTGTTCTCACCGTAAAATAACCCTTCCTATGCTTTAAGCTAAATTTTCTTTCTTCCAGTCTAAATGGATGACCCCTTGTCCTGTGTATAGTCCTGTTAATGAATAGGTTATCAGACAATGGTTGATAATGGCCCCGTATATATTTATATAAGGTTATCAGATCCCCTCTAAGGCGCCTTTTCTCTAAACTAAACAGGTTTAAGCTTGTTAGTCTTTCCTCATAACTTAACCCTTCCATCCCCCTTATTAATTTAGTCGCCCGTCTCTGCACTTTTTCTAGCGATATAATATCTTTTTTTAAGACAGGTGCCCAAAATTGCACGGCATATTCAAGGTGCGGCCTGACCATTGATTTATACAGAGGCAAAATTATGTTTTCATCCCGTGAGTGAACTCCCCTTTTAATGCATGCCAGTACTTTGCTGGCCTTGGCGGCTGCTGTTTGACATTGCACATTGTTACTTAGTTTGAAGTCTATGATTATTCCCAAATCCTTCTCCTGCTTGGATTTCCCTAACTCCGTACCATTTAGGGTATACATTGCTTGCGTGTTCTTCACTCCAAAGTGCATAACTTTACATTTATCTAGATTAAATTTCATCTGCCATTTAAGTGCCCAGTCCCCCAATCTATCTAAATCCCTCTGCAGCGAAGTAACATCCTGCTCACATTGTATTACTTTTCCTAGCTTTGTGTCATCTGCAAACACTGATACATGACTTTCAATGCCTATCTCAAGGTCATTTATAAATAAATTGAATAGTATTGGTCCTATAACAGACCCCTGAGGGACACCACTTACCACTGGTGTCCATCTTGAAAATGTACCATTTATGACCACTCTCTGTACCCTATCTTTTAGCCAGTTTTCTATCCAAGAACAAGTATTTTCATCTAGACCATTTTTTCTTAATTTAAATAGTAACCTTTTGTGTGGAACTGTGTCGAAAGCTTTGGCAAAATCTAAGTAAATCACATCCACTGCGACCCCCTGATCTATACTTCTACTTACTTCCTCATAGAACGTAATTAGGTTAGTCTGACATGATCTGTGTTTCATGAAACCATGCTGATTTTTGCCAATTACATTATACCTCCCAATAAATTCCTGAATACTATCCCTTAGTAACCCCTCAAATACTTTCCCAGCCACAGATGTTAAGCTCACAGGTCTATAATTCCCAGGCACAAATTTTAAACCTTTCTTAAATATAGGGACCACGTCAGCTTTTCTCCAATCCTCTGGTACTATTCCTGAAAGAAAAGAATCTTGAAAGATTAAGAACAAAGGTTTACATATTTCAACACATAGCTCTCTCAGTACTCGCGGGTGAATTCCATCTGGCCCTGGGGCTTTATTCTCATTCACATTGTTTAATTTGTGTAAAACCATGTCCTGAGTCAACCAGTCACTTTGTATTAGTAAGTTTTTATTAATGAATTTCATGTCTCCTGTTATAGGTTTGTCTTTGATAAATACTGAAGAAAAATAATCATTTAAAATTTCTGCCTTATCCTGATCTTCAGTTAACAATAACCCTGACTCAGATTTTCACTCTTGGGTTTTTTAGAATTTATGTACCTAAAGAATCTTTTAGGGTTGGTCTTGCTCTCTTTGGCTATTTATTTTTCATTTTCTAGTTTAGCCCATCTAATCGCATTTTTACATGCTTTATTGGCTGCCCTATATGCTTTATAGGATGCCTCAGATTTATCAACTTTAAAAGCCTTCTTTTTATGTTTCATTTCCTTAGCTACCTTCCTACTAAGCCACATTGGTTTCAGTCTGTTTCTTTTATATTTATTAACCAGTGGAATATATTGTGACGTGTACTTTTCTAGTGTTAGTTTAAAGATATTCCACTTATCCTCAGTGTTTTTCCCGTGAAAGAGTTTCTGCCAGTCAATGACATTGAGAGCTTCCTTTATTTTAATAAAGTTGGCCTTTTTAAAATTATATATTTTAGCATGCCCCTTATGAATGTGTTTTTTTGAGTTTATTTCAAAAGTCACCATGTTATGGTCGCTATTTCCCAACTGTTCTTTTACATTAATATTTGAGAAAAGATCCACATTATTTGTTATAACCAGGTCCAGACAGTTATCCTCTCTAGTTGGTGTTTCTACCAGTTGTGACATGAAGGTATCATTTAAAATGTTCAGGAACCGGATTCCCTTTGCTGAATTACTAGTCCCACTATCCCAATTAATGTCCGGGTAATTAAAATCTCCAATAATTAAAGTGCTACCATGATGTGCAGCCTTCCTAATTTGCTCTAACAGTTGTTCTTCCTCATCATTATCTATATTAGGTGGTTTATAGCATATGCCAACCAATAATTGACTTCCCTGTTTATTCCCCAACGAAATATTTACCCATAAGGATTCCACATTTCCCTCATCGCTTTCCAGTTGTGTAATATTAGGCTTTAAATCCTGATTTACATATAAACACACTCCACCCCCTTTCTTATGTTTCCTATCCTTTCTAAACAATGTATAACCATTTAAGTTTACAGCCCAGTCATGCGTTTCGTCCCACCATGTTTCTGTTATTCCTATAATGTCGTATTGCTTAGTGTATACTATTACCTCTAGTTCCCCCATCTTGTTATTGAGGCTCCTTGCATTAGCAAGCATACATTTAATGTTGTCTCTACCCACACATGCTGAATGTGACTTTACATTACATGCCTCCACTGTTCTTACATTACCCATCCCCCCGGCTCCACCCCCCTTAGTCTGAAGTGAAACCCTTCCGCTATCTGCTCTGTCTCCATTTTGTAAGATACTGTATCCCTCCCCCCCTTCCACTAGTTTAAAGTCTCCTCCAACCTTTTAACCATCCTCTCCCCTAGCACAGCAGACCCTCTTCCATTCAGGTGCAATCTATCACGACTATACAGATTGTACCCCAGTGCAAAATGAGCCCAGTGCTCTAAAAACCCAAAGCCCTCCTTCCTGCACCAAGCTTTAAGCCACGCATTGACCTCCCTGATCTCCCGCTGCCTTTCCACTGTAGCACGTGGCACAGGTAGGATCTCAGAAAATACTACCTTGGAGGACCTCTTCTTCAGTTTACTTCCTATGGTTTGTATGGCAGCTCTGTGACACACACAAAAGGAAGAGATTACTGTGAGTTTTATTGCAGTGGTGCTCTGTGATACACTCATACACACCGCACATTACTTTGAGTTTTATTGCTGCGGAGCTCCGTCACACACTCATACACAGCACACATTACTGTGAGTTTTATTGCTGCGGAGCTCCGTGACACACTCATACACAGCACACATTACTGTGAGTTTTATTGCTGTGGAGCTCCGTGATACGCTCATACACGCTGCACATTACTATGAGTTTTATTGCTGCCTTGCTCCATGACACACTCATACACAGCGCACATTACTGTGAGTTTTATTGCTGCGGAGCTCTGTGATACACTCACACACTGCACATTACTTGAGTTTTACTGCTGTGGAGCTCTGTGGCACGCTCATACACAGCGCACATTGCTGTGAGTTTTATTGCTGAGGAGCTCTGTGATATGCTCATACACACTGCACATTACTGTGAGTTTTATTGCTGCAGAGCTCTGTGATACGCTCATATACACCGCACATTACTGTGAGTTTTATTGCTGTGGAGCTCCTTGATACACTCATACACAGCACACATTGCTGTGAGTTTTAGTGCTGCGGAGATCTGTGATACACTCATATACACCGCACATTATCATTAAATTTAATACCGTAGAGCTCTGAAAAAAGCTCTGTTTATTGTTTGTTTGGTTTCTTTTTTTTAGGAAAAGTTGAGGCAACGGGTACTGTTGAACGGCAATGAAGCCACCCTGTGGGAATTCATCACTGACCTTAAAAAAAGGGATAATTGGGCTAATCAGTTCCTTAGTGCTCTCAGAAAGTGCAGGCAATACAGACTTGCAGATGATCTCCAATCAGTTTATGATTCATATAGCCCGGTGAAACGTGAGTGAAGCTTTTTAATATTTAGTCTCTTGTTTTCATATTTTCTCTGTGGTATAATTTTAGACTTTCCCATGTCATCATGGATTTACTGTTTTGATGCATTTAACAACGTTCTTTAACTCTATTAACCCATTACCGCCGGGCAGGTTGTACTTGCCGGCTGCTGCAGGAGGCCTCTCCTATTTACCACATAGGCAGCTGACATGCGGCCTACATCATTGGCTGCAGGGAGAAGGCCTGACTTCAGGTTGTACGGCGACAGCCAATTGCATGAGCCGCGTGCCAACTGGCGATCGGGACTACAGAGGCTCATTGAGGCTAGCGGGGCATGCTAAGCTGCGGCTTAAAGGCCCTCCCGCCGCAGGGACAGCATACTATGCCCAGCTGCATGAAGGGTTAATCTACTATATGCTTACAATATAAATTATATACACAGGGGTATATCGTTACACAGGCATAAACAAGCTGTGTGTCCATGGACTCCAGCATTTCACATGTTAGGTACTGCTGTTGATCCAAAAGAAGGGAAAAAACCCAGTCTGAGGCGCTCGCCAATATGCAACACACTGGGGGAAATTCCTTCTGGAACCCAGAATGGTGTCAGATTTCTCCTTGGATCGAGCAGCCCCACATATAAAATAAATATTATAACCTTTAATACTATGTTTTTGCAGGAAGTCATCCGGCCATTGTTTAAAAGTCGGTAAAGACGAGTCTGACCCATACAAAGTAACACAATACAGCTGTGGTTTTAGTTAAATCGGTAGAGCGTGCAGAATCCCATCTTACTAGGAATAAACCAGTATCGTGGTCAGAATATCATGGGGGTAACCCTGCTCCTAGGAAGCCGCTTAGAAGCACGATATGGTGGATATAATAAAAGGTAACTTTTAATAAATTGCCACTAAGAGAAGCTGCTGCCTTAACTCAGGCCGACACAAACTGACAGACACATAAAGGACATGTGACAAATAAGAAACGCTCATGGCCGGGAGACAAAATGTTATCGAATAACCAGATACTGAAACTAGCATAAAAATGATCCTGACGCAGGAGGAATGTGAACCTTCGTGGGTTCATGATAAATAGGAAAGGAGGGAAAGTTATTGCGCTGGTATAATCAGAGCGGCGCATAGCGAGCATATCCTGAATACAAAGTAGCTACTCCACCTAACTGGAAAGCACCATTAGTCCAAGCCATTCAAAAAAGCTTGCATGGGAGGCTGGCCTCTCATTGACAGGAAGGGACATATCAGTGATATGAGATGTGTCGCAGGCAGCTCCCTCTAGGGGCAGATACGGAGTATGACAGGCAAAGGCAGCTCCCACTGCTCCCTCTAGTGGTGGATACAGAGTATAACGGGCACATGCAGCTCCCACTAGTGGCGGATAAAGAGTATGACAGGCAGAGGCAGCTCCCTCTGGTGGTGGATACAGAGTATGACAGACACAGGCAGTTCCCTCTAGTGGCAGATACAGAGTATGACAAACACAGGCACAGAAAAAAATGTTTTTCTATCATTTTTTTTTAAATAGTAAAGTGTATGATATGATGAAAATAATGATATCTTTATAAAGTCCATTTAATGGCGAGAAAAATTATATATAATATGTGTGGGTGCAGTAAACGAGTAAAAGATAATTTACAGCTAAACACAAACCGCAGAAAGTTAGTTAATCTGTGCATATCTGGCTCTGATACTAACCAGTGCCTCACCAGCCACTGATCTCACCGCACGTCCCTGGTGTGGAGGTGATGGTACAATGTATTGTTTCATCGACAACCTAAAAATGGGATCTCAAACTTGGCCATTTCCCAGAATTCTTTGAATGCAAAAACTGGCCAGAGAATCATGGGAGGTTCAGTTCAGAAACATGTGGGGGGCCAGAGTTTGAGATCCCTGACCTAAACAATGACACAGCAGTGAGGAGAGACAGGGGGACTTTGGAACCCTGCATCTCTGATTTTTACACCGCACAAAGTCAAGGAAGGTGTCTTTGGAAAGGACGGAGTCTGGCTTTTCCAATGATAACAAACACGACCATCATTTAATGTGTAAAACTAGACTGGGATTTTTTTTTAAACTTATAAAGTAAACAATGCCACTTCACTAACTCACGTTCTCACTTCCCAAGGCAGGAGCAAATGTGGAGGTGATGGTGCAATGCATTATTACGCATTGGTTCATCTAAAACACAAGCTCTGTTGGATGGAGACCGGCAGTCCTTCGGACCCCTGTACCTCCATTCTTTACACACCACTTGTTCAAGTTAAGTGTCACTGGCCTTCCTAATGATACCAAAAATGACCATGAAATTGTAAAAAAGAAAGAAAAACAACCTTTTTTGTTGCATTTTGTCCATTTGTCACGTATAAAATGATCAAAAAATCAAGTGGTAAAAAAGCCTCGCCCACAGCCGTAATTTGATGCCCGGAATTCTGGTTGCTCTTGGCCAACATGGAGCAACATTTTCCATAGCTAGGGTTAGAAACTAGGGTTCGGTTACTAGATCTGCGCTTGTGTTAGGGTTAACCCTGGCTGGAACATTCTGTTCCATTTTTTTCCCTTCATTTTAAGGCAACAGATTCTGCACCTTCTTTTGATGCAAGCCTGGCGACAAAATGTTGTTGTTTTTTCTTGTTTTTTTAAAAAAAAATTAATTTTTTTTTGTTTCCAAAAAACATTTTTGACACTTTACTTGTTTTGTTTTTTTTTGGGGGGGGGGGGTGTTCCAAATTTCTGTCCCTACAGGGTCTTGAGAGGAAAATCTTGCCCTGATCATAACATTCCTATATTTCACAGTATGTACTCAATAAGGATTTTATTCTTTACCGCCATCTCTTATTTCGGATTCAAAGGAACCTTCTTTAAGAGGCAGCTCATGTATAGTGCTCTAGTAAGAACCTGGTTTGCATCATCTCCCACCCAGTACGGAGAACGTTTTCTAAGGTCAAATGTCTTATGAACGGATTATTAAATGTTCGTCTTTCTTTAGGTGCCTCGGAACCGAGAAATCCTCCACCGAGAATGCCTCAAGCAGCCAGTTTAGACCATTCGCCTTATAACAGTCCACAACAGCCACAGGTTGTCCCACCATATCAGTCTAATACACAACCTCAAGCATCCACGTCCAACACGCCAAAAGCATTATATTCCGATGTGGTGCAGGCTGTGGCTCCTGTCCATGCACAAGCTAATTCTTCGTTGGCAATTCCAGAAAACTCTCCAGAGGTACAACAGGATAGCGAAGCTCTTCAATCGGTCCAGGAATCAGGCCAAACCCAGCTCCATCCTTACCTGGAACATCATCCGGTTCCTACCAGATCACACTCTGACTTCGATACCCAATCTTGGTCATCCCCAAACCCCATCAACCATGAAATGCAGTCTAGGAGATCCAATGAAGCAAGAGTTCCGGTTACTGAAACCTCTTCAGAAAGCAGCTACTATCAGGTAGTTGATGACCCTGTGAGTGAGGTATGGTCTTTGAAACGAGTCAACGGCATATTTTCAGTAAGAGACGTAGAGTATGTAGAAACATTTCCACTGCCGTCAGCTTAGATGACTGAACCATAAATGAACGTGGCATCATCCATACAGCATGCGTGGCACCCCCTACATCCTTCTTGTATTTCATGTTACCAGGATAGCAAGATTAATGAGACTGTAGTAATGGCGACTCCGTGACAAATTTTTAACTGTCCATGTCATCCTGTCCATTGGTTGTGGGAATGAATAGAAGGAAAAAAGAATAAGCAAGGGAGGGAGGGCACGAAAAACGCACCTGCATCCCACCAGGTAGGAAAAAGTGTGTGTTTTAAAAGGATATTCTACATGAAGAATGAAAGTAACCTTCTTAAAAAGGGAATTTTATGTAATTTAAGCCCAAGATTGCAAAAATCGACTTTCTAATAGGTACGCAACCAATCAATATGTGAGTTAGCCAAATTCCAAATGCCAGAATGCAGCCGACTCATCCTTTGAGTTAAAACATCTTTTTTTTGGGGCCATTCAGGAAAAAATGACAGGGCATGCCATGTTCCACTAAGATGTCCCATAAAACAGGATTTATTTATGTTATATAAATATACAAGACATTGAGGTTCTGGGCGTTCTTATTATCGTAAGAATAAATTGATATCGTTCCATTTTGGTATTTTTGCTCTGTCGTAATTGGCCTTCTGTTTTTATTCTATTTTTATCAGGAAAACTCCAATTTCCACAACACTCACCAGGATCAAGAGAGCACTGAGCCAGCAGTTACCTCCTTTACTAATGCAGAAGACAACTCAGCCAATGTGCTTTCTAATCCCAGCTCCACGTCATTGGCTTCGCAGATAACTCATCCAAGACCAGACGAGATCCGTACATTACCTGGCCCAAGCATACACCCTACCCATTTACCTGCCGCCATCCAACCATCCGGCTTAACCACTTACACAGAAAGGTTAAAGGCTATGACACAACCGCCATTTTCCACCGGCCTTGAATCATCCCACAACCAGCCACCACTCGCCTCAAACACTGATCAATACCATGTACCAGTCAACACCGAGCCATCATCCTCCTCGATTACTCACACTGAGCATTTACCAGTTGGCGTTCAACCATCAACTGCCCAGGTCACTCACATCGAGCGTTTACCAGTTGGCGTTCAACCATCAACTGCCCGGGTCACTCACACCGAGCGTTTACCAGTTGGCGTTCAACCATCAAATGCCCGGGTCACTCACACCGAGCGTTTACCAGTTGGCGTTCAACCATCAACTGCCCAGGTCACTCACACCGAGCGTTTACCAGTTGGCGTTCAACCATCAACTGCCCAGGTCACTCACACCGAGCGTTTACCAGTTGGCATTCAACCATCAACTGCCCAGGTCACTCACACCGAGAATACCCAACCCAACATTCAACTAGTATCTTTTCTGAACAATTCTCCTGAACACAACACAACAAAATCCTCTAACTCAGTGGCTGGAAATGTACCTGATAGCGCTCAGCCATCAAACACCTGTTTCACTAGCACTGACAACATAGCAACCATTGCACCAACTTTACCAGCGCCAGAAACTGCCACAAACCATAGCACTGCCAGCACAGCAAGAGATGGTGATGTCCAGCAGGTAACACATAGATCACTGTAACATTGTTGTACGATTATCCCCAACTTTGGTAGTAAATGTAGTTGCTTAGGCAACTGACGCAGAGTAGCACTAATTCCTGTTCAGAAGGAAACTGCAGTTAACCTCCTAGATAATTGGATATGACCAAACGTGTAATAGAGGCCAAACCAATCTCACCTTTGTGTCAGTATCAAATGAAAATGCACAATACCTCACTATCAGCAGGTCGGAGAAGATGATCCAATAACCAAGTTTATAATTTAGGTCAGAGAAGGTGGTCCAGTAACCAAGTGTATAATTGAATTTGTGTCTATGGGCAGGGGAAGTGTTGTTGACCATGATTGCCCAACACGTTGCTGCAATATGGCCTGACCAGTGTAATTATATTGACCTGACAGTGCAACATCACCAAACACTTACAGGTCTATTCACTAAAGGTGAAGTCAGGAGAACGTCTGGAGAAGTGAAAATTCTACGTCAAAATAGTCAAACCAGAAAAATTCTCCCAAATCGGACCAAATCAGCTATTTGGTCTAGATTGTTCTCTTCTCCTGTCAGTTCTCCTGGTTTTCACCATTCTCTGAATAACCCTGTTGGTGTTAGGCAGATCTACAACAAATATATGAAAAAGCGCGGATGCTGCAATCCAGGGCCAATTGCACACCCTAGTCACACAGCCCGTTGTGGGACCACCGCAGAAACGATTGTACTCGAAGAACATGTGGTTGAAGGTGACTTTACTAGACTTACAAGCATGTAAAACAAGTGCTATATTCTGTTTAAACAAATTCACGTTTCAGGACTTTTGACCGAAATGTGGTATTTGCCCTCCGTGTTCCTAACCTTCAAAAAGTCACCTTCACCCACACTTGCTCTGAACGCGATCTTTTCTGTGCGCAGACAAATGTAGAACAGCAGTCTTCTACCAGGTCCACCATCAAACCCACTCACTCAAATGGTGCTGTGTTAGGTATCCCTGACAACATTTCCATCTCCAGGGATTAATCAGAAGTCAGATTTCCGTGATGAAGGTATCTGTGGGTTATGCTGATGAGTACGTATTATTATTTCTTATATAATTGTTTTCCTTTATATTTTTCTTAGGCTACTCCTGCAACATATCTTGGAGGTGGGAGGTCAACTGTGCATCCGGTGCCGGGTAACAGAAATGATGAATATTACATCAGTAAACCTGGGGTGCTTCAATCAAATTTTGAAAACATACGTATTGGGGAGGACGCAAATGCTAGTGACGTGACAATAAGCAACGATCCCTTGCAGATTAGCGTAAGTATACACAGTCGTACCAATCAAACCAGACGTATCGGGGATGACGTAACTGGTGGTGCTGTGAATATGGAGAGCGATCCATTGATGTTTAGTTCAGGTGGACAAAGCCGTAATAACAGTCAAAATGGACGCACCATAAGTGATCCATTGATGATTAGCTCAAGCTCATCGATGATTAGCTCAGCCGGCCCTCCTAATCTTAGAGATACATTTTCTCCAATGAACCATCAGCCCAGGACACCTCAAAGAGGAGCAACTGGAGATGTCAATGGCAATACACCAATGCAATACCCAAAAGATCCAGAGGAAAATGAGTACACCTTTAAAAGCTCACCCGGCGAATCATTCAGGTACAGTGGCCGGCATAAAGTCGAGCTGTCCCCACCAGAAGACGCCCCAACGAACATCCCAGAAGAATACAGTTTTGACACAGACACAGAGACTGCAAGGTTCAGTCTAAATTATAACGAGGAGGCCTCTGTTGATCTGACAGCGGGAAATGCCGATCGGATGCACCAACGACCATCAGTCAAGAAACACGACGGGAAGAACGGAAACGAGAGCGAGAAACAAATGGAGAACCAAGACAGGGAACGCACATCCCAGACAGACAACAGTTACACAAGCAACATTTTGCTTGTAAGCCTCATCGTTGCTGCGATCTCTGTCTCGGTAATCATGTTATGGAGGAAGAATTGAATTACTCAAATGAGGAAGGATATTGTATGAAGGTAATGACGAGTAATTGATTTGGAGGCTATGAATCATACCTAAAAATGGAATTTCATGGTTTCCGCATGGCTTAGACACATTTTATTGCTATGGTACTGCTTAGGATAACTTGTTCATGCACCTTTCAGGACGACGAGGTGAAAGGTATGCCACATAATTAGGGTAAACCACACACTAAATAAAAAATGATGTTATCTTATCAAGTCTACGGCACTAAGGAAAAACTTTAGCGGACAGTGAGGGGGCACAGTGTTGCACTCCATATTAAATTTGGGGGCACATTGAATTACGACAATGCAGAAGAGTGTTATAAGGGGAGTAGGGAATACCTACCTTCCAGGAGATATGGATTTTGACACAACCACCCATGACATGCCAGACAGGAAACAGGTACGGTAGTACTTGTGATCCTGCCCTTGCTATAGCGTTGCCCTCTGGGTCAATAAATTCACTATCAGTCTCTTTAAAGTGGTAGTGCCGACGGTTTATTCACAGTTTGCATTTTAACGGTGACACAGGCAAGAAAACCATAACGGAAATAAAGCCAAAACCTAACAAACTCCCCTGTCTAATTTGGGATGAAAAAACAACAAAATAACACTAATGCAGATCTCTGTACCTCAACTGGGTCACATCTGTTAATGCTGCTCCCTTGCTGGACCCCCGTTCTCCTACCAGCAGTCTTTAGTGCCTTTTCTGGCTGAAGTTTAAAGACTGGTATACTAAAAGAGCAGTTATAGCATTCCCCAGATATTAAGCTGCACTCAGAGCTTGCGGTGAAACAGACCGGAACTGACGACTTAATTGACTCATCTGAGCCAAATATATACAGTGCAGCGAGGGACTTAGAGACCAATGGGAAATGACACCCCGGCACCTCCCCTCATCCTCAAGTGAACCAGACACGTCCAGACATGAAACAATAGAGTGCCATGTAATCACAGCCTGAGCATCAGACTCTCTGAATACATTAGATAACAGATACGAAGTTAAACAAGTAGACAATAGTCTGATACAATAGTCTGTCACAGATGTAAACATATTCTAGATATGGGAGTTGGAGAGGGATACAGTGATCCACACAGTAATCAGATTAGCCATAATAAAAGTAACAAACAAGCATTGACAATCACAATATTCACACATAACACAAATACTCTGTACCCTTATAGGCACAGGGTAAAATGATGTGTGAAATTCACCGTTCGGTGCAATTTTTTGGTCCAATTGGGAGGTTAGTGAATAACACCTTCAATACCTGTATGTGTTTAATAACTCAGATTCTATCTATTTATATTCGGAAGTATTTATTGCCCTGATCAGCTACAGCTGGGAGAACCTGAAGCAGGAACCCAAAAAAGACACCCCCGGCATTAAATACCCCATCCTTCCCTTAAAAGTACAGGAGGAAATTACCCGTCATTGTAGACCAATTCTTGCACCTCATCACATATGAGATCTTGGAAATAAAAAAGCTACCTTTGAGTTGACACAGGGGTCTCTCGAATACTGGAATGCTAATGAGATGACTCCCACTCAGACCTTGACGGCCATCTTTCTATTGGCTAGAAAGCCCTCTGTTACCCAGAAGATTTCTCTTCGTTCATCAATGGGCTCTCACGGGAGTCTTGGACCACCAAGGAGTCACCCACCCATACTGAACACACTGTCACATTTACACTTTACTTTACCTATTTGTTCTTTGTCTCCTCTGTGTCACGTTGGCAAAATGGGCCATACACATGTAAGTTGTTCACCCGACAACACAATGTACACAAAGTTTGACTTGAACCACAACCACGGCGACTCCAATAGCATTGACGCAACTTTTAAGTGTTCACCGATTTTGCAGGGTTAATGTGAACATGAATATATAAATACAGATAACGGGTCGTTGTTCTAACTCATATGGCGGAAAGTCTTCCCCTGAGCAACACAGAACCGGAAAAGCAAGCATGATCTATTGTGGAATAAAGCTGATTTTTCTAGTGATTATAAATGGGTTGTTGGATCTTGTTCCTTAAATAAAATCCACATTTTTAATTCCAGTTTATGCCCCAGCACATGGATACTGCCCCAGCTCATGGATATTGCCCCAGCTCATGGATACTGTCCCAGCTCATGGATATTGCCCCAGCTCATGGATATACTGCCCCAGCTCAAGGATATACTGCCCCAGCAGCTCATGGATATTGCCCTAGCTCATGGATATTGCCCTAGCTCATGGATATGCCCCCAGCTCATGGATATGCCCCCAGCTCATGGATACTGTCCCAGCTCATGGATATTGCCCCAGCTCATGGATATACTGCCCCAGCTCAAGGATATACTGCCCCAGCAGCTCATGGATATTGCCCTAGCTCATGGATATGCCCCCAGCTCATGGATATGCCCCCAGCTCATGGATACTGTCCCAGCTCATGGATATTGCCCCAGCTCATGGATATACTGCCCCAGCTCAAGGATATACTGCCCCAGCAGCTCATGGATATTGCCCCAGCTCATGGATATTGCCCCAGCTCATGGATATACTGCCCCAGCTCAAGGATATACTGCCCCAGCAGCTCATGGATATGCCCCCAGCTCATGGATATGCCCCCAGCTCATGGATATGCCCCCAGCTCATGGATACTGTCCCAGCTCATGGATATTGCCCCAGCTCATGGATATACTGTCCCAGCTCAAGGATATACTGCCCCAGCAGCTCATGGATATTGCCCTAGCTCATGGATATGCCCCCAGCTCATGGATATGCCCCCAGCTCATGGATACTGTCCCAGCTCATGGATACTGTCCCAGCTCATGGATATTGCCCCAGCTCATGGATATACTGCCCCAGCTCAAGGATATACTGCCCCAGCAGCTCATGGATATTGCCCCAGCTCAGGGATATGCCCCCAGCTCATGGATATGCCCCCAGCTCATGGATATACTGCCCCCAGCTCATGGATATACTGCCCCAGCAGCTCATGGATATACTGCCCCAGCAGCTCATGGATATTGCCACAGCTCATGGATATACTGCCCCAGCTCATGGATACATATGCCCCAGCTCATGGATATGCCCCAGCACATGGAATGCCCCAGCAGATAGATATGCCCCAGCAGCTCATGGATATGCCCCAACAGCTCATGGATATGCCCCAGCTCACCTGCGCCGCGTGTTTGCTCCCTCTGAGCGTCCGGCAGCGCACAGCTTGGGCGCTCGCCTGGGGGAGCCACGTGACCAGCCGCGATTGGCTGGTGACGTGTTTCCCCCAGGCGAGCGCCGAAGCTGCATGCTTCGGATGCTCGCAGGGAGCGAATACGCGGCGGAGGGTGAGACACCCGCCCTTAGGGTGACGGTGTCACACTAAAGGCGGATGTCACCTGGTGCGGGCCACACCCCACGCCCCCACGTAGCGATGCCCCTGGAGCTAACCCTAGCGCCAGCCTGTTTTCCCGTTAGCGCCAGGTAAATTCAGTCTAGCGCCGAACCAACAGATCGTTTGCCTCTTGCTACAAACAGTGAAAACCACTTAGCGCGTTGTAAATAACGATTTGTAGCGCAAGCTTACTGTACTTACCGCCTCCTATACTTAACATGGGCAGTGCTACAGAGCACTTTCACTATTCTAACCAACAGATCGTTTGGTCCCGGCACCAATTTTACCGCTGACGCTAATTGCAAAAATGTACCTACTGCTCAACCCTGGTGTTAACTGACGGAAAAGGAAGACAAAAGGGGAAAAAAACTTCAAAAGTCCCAAAATTAACAGGCAATTAACAGGCGATTGAAAGGAATGCAGCACAGGTGTGCACTCGTCTCGCTGGATGTAGTTTACATGTAAATGATGCATTGTATGGTTAAACTGCTGTGCCTTGGGGAAATGTGAGAAGATACATTGTATAGGAAAACCTGCCGTGTGCGAAGCCCATAGGATTCAATGTAAAAAATATTATCATTTTTATTCTTTATTTATTCAACCGTTTATTTTTTTCATCCGCAGCAAAAAGCCTTTTAATTTATTGAATTTTTAGAATTTATTAGGTATTTTTCAGGTGAAATTTGAGGTTTCGATCGTTTTTTTTTTATTTTTAAAAACCGAGACCCCTATTACACTCTTCACGCAGCTCGAGGAAAAAAACCTTAGCGCATAACGTCCTATTACGACATTTGCGCAAACGATGCTCGTTATAGTCCAACGCGAGTGACCCTGCGCGAACCCAGCGCGAGCGCAAGTTCCTGCGCGCATTCTATACTTAACATTGTGAGCGCCAATGCGTTAGTACGCGTATGCACGTATGGTATTACAATCTTAGCGCAAAATGTAACGCACGACGTTTGCGCGCATAATTTTAACGTCTTTGAAAACCTGGTGTTATCTTACAATCTGAACGTTCTGACCGAAACAAAATGAACCTGCACAAAAAAAAAATACAGCACAGTACAGTTACACATTCTACACATACCCAAACAATAAAAATAGTAAATTGTTTAATTTTTTATTTTTGTTGCAGCACATATGTAGATTGACTTTGACAGGCGCAACAACCGAAACCTAGCAAATGGTGGTTCTTAATTCTGATTGGCTGAATCCCGTGAAAAAAACAGTCTGCCCACCGATTCCTGCACGCAACGTTCATTTGCGCCTGGTTTGCGCGTTGGATTTGTGCTTGAAAATACATGAAGGCTGGAAAAATGCGCTCGGATCGTAATACCGCGTTAATTTGCGCGTGCTAACGTGCGCAAAAAAAATTGCGTTTGCGCGAAGAGTGTAATAGGGCCCCGAGTCTTTTTTGCACTGGAACACTTTTTATTTTTTTGTATTTAAAGTTTTTATTATGGAATAAAAGTCAGCATAGTTACAGACAGTGAAATTTGGGGGCCGCACTAGACCACCCAAGGTCATCAACAGTAACACATCCAAGGAAAAATAATAAAAGCAGAAAAATAAAAATAAGAGTCAGCTGTAAGAGAAATACTCATCATGTAGCTAGAAAAGTCTCAGAAACCTCCGAAAAGTAAAATATAACAAAAACTCAGCAAGGGAAAAGGATACTCGAAGCAAAGAGACTCATCAATGGGGAAGGGAGAGGGGAAACGCCACAAGAGAGGTCGCCGCAGCAGAGAAAGGCCGAGTCAAGGCAGGAAAACTAAACAGTCCTCTTCAGCCTGTGTCAAGGAATAAGGCCGGGAGAATACCCCCATCAAGCCAGGGCACCTTCTAGAGGTCGCGACGGGCACCGATCCCCCAGGCCACTCCACTCGCAGCGGTGATTGCATCGCAGAGCCAGGAAGGAGACACCAACCCGCCCGCAAATGGGTTATCAATTCGCTGTGCCATCTGCAGCTCAGCTTTTCTGGGGGGGCACACGGTGAGTTGGATCTCCTCATTTGGCTGCAGTGGGTCCCCACTGTGCAGCTCCAGGGCCGACTCCGAGGGTAGGAGGGCTAACAGCGGCCCGGCTCCGAGTCACCAGTCTCGCACAGCATTCCCTCAACAGCGACCTCCAGGTTCTCCTCATCACGTCCAGGTAAGATCTCACCACCAGCCTGAAGCATCCCCACAATGTCAGGCTCCAGATGCCCCTCAGCTCGGCCTGGAGGCAAGGCCTCTGAGAAATCACCTGTGCCGACGGCAGCAAGAGTCAGCGAATTTCTGGCAGGTTGGGCCTCCCATAGTCAAATCTCATCTGGTACCCCCCATTCTTGGTTGATCCTCAGCAGGGCAATCATATGGCGCCAGGTGCCCCTCGATATCGGGCTCTCCTCGTTCCGTCATCTGTGCCAGGTAATCGTCGAGGGCTGCAAACAAGGCCGCCATACTTTCGATGGGGGGAGGGTGCTCTGATCCCCTCCATCCATCGTATTCTCCCATTATCGGGACCTCGGGAGCGGCCGGAAGACGGGGGCCCTCCATCCTCTGACACATGATAGACGGTTACCCAGTAGAGGGAATCAGCAGGGAGAAACCCGAAAGCCGAGGGGCAGGCCCCAAGATGGCCGACAGCTATGTACTCCTGCCAGGAAGCAGGGGGAAAAATCTCGGCGGGGCTCCGTGTGGGGGCAACAACGGGCCCCGAAGCACTCCTCGTAGTGGCCAGCCGCACAGGGACTCCTGAAAGGGATAATTCTGGGGAAAAAAACAGGTAAAATAACCCAAAATCAGCAAAAGTTATTGGAGCTCCCCCAAACAACATCTGCTCCCTGTCACAGCTCACCTCGCCCCCACCCGCTTTTTATTTTTAACCATACAATGCAACTTGTCACATCTCCCGAAGCATTAGCGCTGGTTCCCAGCCCGGGTCCTAGGGTTTTGTACACCGACTACCACGGACAAGGTGATCTGTCGGTGGGTTGTCAGGTGCTACCTTTTAGCGACTCACGCTAAATTTGTCATGTAGCGTTGTCGTTTTATCTCACACCAGCTGATAGAGCCCAAAGTTTATTACAAGAGGACCAAACAGGAAGGATAAACCAGAGGGAACACTGAATAAGGTATAACAGGAGGTGGCTGGGCGTGACAGGAATGGGGCTAACTAAGTACTGTGTTTTGCCTATGTTTCTTTTTGTGTCATCCTGACTACCGTAGCTAGTCTGCTTGAGCCCTCCCTCCTGTTATGTTTGTGTTCAGTAACACAATAAACAGGAAATAGAGCAGGAGCTCAGCTCAGTTGTGAAGCTTTGTGTCTGTCACATTATTTTACAAGTACCTCACACAAGATATAATACACTAGGCGGACAGGACAGAACAGAGCATATAAAGATAAGAACACTGAGACAAATGGACAGCACAGAAAAAGGGCTGACTAATACAAATCAGGAGACACAAAACAACTAGAGGAAAACACAAGGACACTTACTGGAAAATAAGACGGAACAAAAGGAGGGGACTGAGGGCCAGGAAACACTGTGGGTATAAATCCAGGTAAACAAGGGGTGATCAGGCGAGGTCTCCAGAAAGAGGAAAATCCAGGTAGAGTGATTAAAGTTCAAAGCATGGGTCAAGGCAGGCAGCTGACAGAAGAAAGGGTCAGAGTCCAGAGCAAAGTTCATACACGGAAAAATCAATAAGGGATATACTTGAGGCTTGATAAAGTACTTGATAGCATAAGTAGATGCTTTGTGGGGTTCTTGATAGGGTTTCCAGATAGGTACAGAAGTAGGTACTTGATAGGGTTTGTAGATGGATATAGAAGTAGGTACTTGATAGGGTTTCCAGATGGGTATAGAAGTGGGTATTTGATGGGGTTTCCAGATGGGTATAGCAGTAGGTAATTGATGGGGTTTCCAGATAGGTATAGAAGTAGGTACTTGATGGGGTTTCCGGATGGGTATAGCAGGAGGTACTTGATGGGGTTTCCAGATAGGTATAGAAGTAGGTACTTGATGGGGTTTCCAGATGGATATAGCAGTAGGTACTTGATGGGGTTTCCAGATAGGTATAGCAGTAGGTACTTGATGGGGTTTCCAGATAGGTATAGAAGTAGGTACTTGATGGGGTTTCCAGATGGGTATAGCAGGAGGTACTTGATGGGGTTTCCAGATAGGTATAGAAGTAGGTACTTGATGGGGTTTCCAGATAGGTATAGCAGCAGGTATTTGATGATGTTTCCAGATGGGTATAGCAGTAGGTACTTGATGGGGTTTCCAGATAGGTATAGAAGTAGGTACTTCATGGGGTTTCCAGATAGGTATAGAAGTAGGTACTTGATGGGGTTTCCGGATGGGTATAGCAGTAGGTACTTGATGGGGATTCCAGATGGGGATAGCAGTAGGTACTTGATAGGGTTTCCAGATGGGTATAGAAGTGGGTATTTGATGGGGTTTCCAGATAGGTACAGAAGTAGGTACTCGTTTGGGTTTCCAGATAGGTATAGAAGTAGGTACTTGATGGGGTTTCCAGATAGGTATAGCAGCAGGTATTTGATGAGGTTTCCAGATGGGTATAGCAGTAGGTACTTGATGGGGTTTCCAGATAGGTATAGAAGTAGGTACTTGATGGGGTTTCCAGATAGGTATAGAAGTAGGTACTTGATGGGGTTTCCGGATGGGTATAGCAGTAGGTACTTGATGGGGTTTCCAGATGGGTATAGCAGTAAGTACTTGATGGGGTTCTCAGTAGAAAGGCTTGGCAGGATGCTAGACGGATAGTTGTGCACTGCACAGTGGTCCAAAGGCAACTAAATAGACTTCAATGCAGAAGCAAAAACCCTGAGGGTGGGTATAGCTATAAGGCAATCCAGGCCCATCCCACACCTAAGGTTTGGGAGATGACCGGGGAAACCGGGCTTGGACTGCATGGAACCTTGACATATGGCAGAAGAAAAAATCTGTTTTGGAAGCATACACGGAGAAGTGTTGCCACTTATGAAGTAGCTCCTTTTTACAGCGCCTACGGTGAGGGCCGTGACAGATACTTTGTTTGCATTACAAGTGGTTGATCAATAGAAGCGACTTATGGCCTAGCACTGTCAGGATAGGTTAGTGGCCCAACACTTAGACGTACACTAGGAGAGACAGAGAGAAGAAATCCCTAACTCATGGACCGATCCTTAGAACGTCCGGGAGATAACCTGGAAAGAATAGTAAACAACCAAGCCGAGGCCAGGAAACCAGGGTACAAAGAATCTTCTAACATAGGCAAAAGTCAAGGGAAAGAGGTGTGTGGGTAGTCGCGGGAATTGCCAAAGGGTGGTACATAAACAACGAAAAATATATAACATGCTGAAGGGTAAGAGAAACGACAACAAGGCGAGGAACATTAGGCCGAGTCAAGATGAAACCGGTATAGAATGACGCCTGTTGGACAGCTGTAGAAAGTAAACAAGGAGTGCGGCACTCTCCCCAACACGGATCAACAAGAACAACAAAGAAATAGATGGGTGCCAACATGATCCAAGAGGGGCAACCTATAGCGGCATGTGTACAAAGTAAAAAAGGAACGTGCAGTCCAAGGAGGTTAGCCTCCGAAAAAACCACTGTATGGTGAATTTCATTCTTCGGTGCAATTCTCCTATTCACAAAGTTGTCAATTCACCAAATGCAGACGAATTGACAGTGAAATACGGTGAACTTCGAAGCAATCTGGCATCACCGATATTGTCCCATTGGAAAACTATCAATTCAACTATTCATAGAATGCCGACTTGCACAACAATTTCAGCAAAATGCCCTTATTTTCGGTGTTTCAATTCGACAGGTTTAATATAATTGGATGGAATATAATTTCAATTATTTTCTTAAAGACCATTTATTTGTATTTTTTGCAAAACAACTTTTTTATTTTTAAAAGATCCTTTTATTATGTTTTAAAGGATCTTTTTTTGTATTTAGACACATTTTTACTACATTTTTGTGGATTTAAGTACCTATTTAGAGAATAGGAGACTTTGTGTTTTTTTCAGTGTAGCGCTCACCCCCGGAGGAGCCGCTGAATAAACCTCAGGATAGTCTCACCGCACTAGGAATTACTATACACCACCACTGTTGTGGATTTTCTGTTTTATATACTTTACTGTAGCAATAAAGTGTCATATAATATACATGTGCGTTGAAGGAATTTACAGGAATGCGTAACGAGGGAAAAACACGCGGCAGGAAAAAGGAACGGTTAACTCCCTCAGTTCACGAGTGTAAGTCCCGTCAAAAGGCTCAAAAAATATAGTGTCTAGGGTACCCAGGTACTGTGTTCAACTGGCCAGTGAACGAAAAGAATAATCTTCGACTAGTCACCGTTGGGGTCCTGTGAATTGAAGCAATTTAACAAGTGCACGCTTTTGTTTCGGAACCGTAGGCCTTGAGGCCTCTCACCCATCCATCGAACGAAATGTCCAGAATCGGTGCCTCGACCAAAAGATCTCTCTCCGCTCGCCGAATCTCCACATCAGGAACAACGATCTGCCGCCTGCACTCCTAATCGATTGTTGCGGCCTCCTAACTCGGGGTCCTGCTGGAACTTGGTGTCTCTCCTAATCGCTCAGTGGAAGGTAGTAGGTGACAGCCCGATCTCTAGCACCGAATGTGGCAGCATCCACACTCCGGCCTGGTTGCGATCCTTGACAGTGTTCTGCGTGCGTAATACTCCTTCCGTCGCTCTCCTTGCTCTGCCCCTGTCTTGCAGGAGGCTGCTGATGTCTTCCCTTGGCCCGCATGCCTACTTCCTGTTCCCCTTGCCAAGGTTTCTGGGAGATGAAGTCCTTTTCACAACATAGTCCACAATGTCTCTTTCATATGGTATACACTGTTTAATTTCAGAAGGACAAATTTACAGCGCTACATCAGTTCGGTGGAATTCGCTGATTCTAATTCAGCGGTAATCGGCACAATTCGGCGGTGTTTGCCAACATCTATTTACTGCTTCGGCGTCTCCAATTTCAGCAAAATATGATGACCATTCTCTAAATAGTGAATTTTCCTGAATTTTCAACATCGGATCGCCGAATTGAGCCGAAATGGGCCAATACACAAAGTACAAAAATTGTGTACAAAATTTTGGTGCTTTGTGAAAAGAGCCCCAAGGTTTATTGGAGGTACATTAAAAAGCAATGCTTCGGCTCCTCATGAGCCATTTTCATGCTTTATCTCTGTGGTGCGGTCCAACATATAGAGTGGTCATAGGCGTGCGCACGGGGTGTGCCGGGTGTGCCTAGGCACACCCTAATCCCACCCGCAGCACACTCTGGGTCCCGGCAGGCCGCATGTCACGGATAGCCGCCGGGATCCTTTGCCTTTGCAAGCCTGTACTTCCCTGGTGGTCCAGTGGCTGTGGGCTCTGCAATGCAATCAGAACACAGAGCACGTCCCACACAGGACCCGTGCGCTAGCGATCCCCTGATGACCTGTCAC
Source organism: Leptobrachium leishanense (assembly GCA_009667805.1). Classification (NCBI taxonomy): domain Eukaryota; kingdom Metazoa; phylum Chordata; class Amphibia; order Anura; family Megophryidae; genus Leptobrachium; species Leptobrachium leishanense. The sequence goes on along the minus strand of CM019063.1, from coordinate 530,499,097 downwards.
CTGATCGCCGGCGCACACTGACTATGTCAGAGAGAGCGGCACTCAGGTGAAAGGTCAGAGGATCGCTGGTGCACGGATCCAGTGTGGGACGTGCTCTGCGTTCTTTGCACGAAGCACAGATCGCATTGCAGAGCCCACAGCCACCGGACCACCAGGGAAGTACAGGCTGGATTTAAGCTGGATGAAGCGGTCCCCTCCTCTGCCAACGGACATGTTCATCCCCCTCCCTGCAAGAAAAAAGGTAAGCAGGAGAGGAGTCAACTTTTATATACAGTATTTAAATATTACAATTTTATTTGATGGCAGTGAATTCTGTGATACGCTTATACGCACCGCACATTACTGAGAGTTTCATGGCAGTGGATTCTGTAATGTGCGCCTTGTGCGGTGCATATAAGCGTATCACAGAATTCACTGCCATGAAACTCTCTATAATGTGTGGTGCGTATAAGCGTATCACAGAATTCACTGCCATGAAACTCTCTATAATGTGTGGTGCGTATAAGCGTATCACAGAATTCACTGCCATGAAACTCTCTATAATGTGCGGTGCATATAAGCATATCACAGAATCCACTGCCATGAAACTCTCTGTAATGTGCGGTGCATAGAAGCGTATCACAGAATCCACTGCCATGAAACTCTCTGTAATGTGCGGTGCATATAAGCGTATCACAGAATCCACTGCCATGAAACTCTCTGTAATGTGCGGTGCATATAAGCATATCACAGAATCCACTGCCATGAAACTCTCTGTAATGTGCGGTGCATATAAGCATATCACAGAATCCACTGCCATGAAACTCTCTGTAATGTGCGGTGCATATAAGCATATCACAGAATCCACTGCCATGAAACTCTCTGTAATGTGCGGTGCATATAAGCATATCACAGAATCCACTGCCATGAAACTCTCTGTAATGTGCGGTGCATATAAGCATATCACAGAATCCACTGCCATGAAACTCTCTGTAATGTGCGGTGCATATAAGCATATCACAGAATCCACTGCCATGAAACTCTCTGTAATGTGCGGTGCATATAAGCATATCACAGAATCCACTGCCATGAAACTCTCTGTAATGTGCGGTGCATATAAGCATATCACAGAATCCACTGCCATGAAACTCTCTGTAATGTGCGGTGCATATAAGCATATCACAGAATCCACTGCCATGAAACTCTCTTTACGCTCCACAATGTTAAGTTAGGTGTCATTGGAGAGGTCAGAGCCCGACCTTTCTAATGAGACCAAACACTATCATGTAGAAAAAAATACAAAATTTCCTCATTTTCCGCTTTTAACATCTAAAGCAATGTTATTTCTCACCTCGGGATTAAACATTCACAGGGTTATTCAGAGAGCGGTGAAAAGCAGGAGAATAACTGGAGAAGTGAAAATTCTAGGTCAAAATAGCCAAACCAGAAAAATTCTCCCATTTATCTCACTTTCCAAATCAGCTATTTTGACCTAGAATTTTCCATTCTCCAGTCATTCTCCTGAGTTTCACCTTTCTCTGAATAACCCTGTCAGGGTTATTCAGAGAAAGGTGAAACTCAGGAGAATGACTGGAGAATGGAAAATTCTAGGTCAAAATAGCCAAACCAGAAAAATTCTCCCATTTATCTCACTTTCCAAATCGGCTATTTGGTCTAGATTGTTCTCTTCTGCCAGTTCTCCTGGCTTTCACCTCTCTTTAAGGGTTGTTCAGAGAAAGGTGAAAACCAGGAGAATGGCAGGAAGAAAGAACAATCTGGACCAAATAGCCGATTTGGAAAGTGAGATAAATGGGAGAATCTCTTGTTTGGCTATTTTGACCTAGAATTTTCACTTCTCCAGTCATTCTCCTGAGTTTCACCTCTCTCTGAATAACCCTGATAGTCATAAAACACAATCGGCCACAATACTCAGCCACTAATTGGGTTAGTCAAGACTCATGGGAAATGTAGTTCAAAAACAACTGGATGGCAAAGGTTGCTGCACCTCTGAATTATAAACATACAGGGTTATCCAAAGAGATCCGAATAGCTGGAGAAAGGTAACCGAACGCTGAAAATCAGCGTTCGTTACCTTTCCTGGCCATTCGTCTATCTAGAGAGCAGGCAATTCACCAAATCCTGGCGAATTGCCTGCACATACGGTGCCTGTTTGTTACCTGTTCGAGGGCAGTGAAATCCCCATGAAAAAGCACTGCTTCGGCTATTCAGAGACCACAAACCAGCAGTGAAAGGTTCCCGAAATGCCCTGCTGTTCGGTGGATTAATTCAGCAAGTTTTTTCAGGAGAATCCCATAGGCTTCAATGTTAAAAATATTCCCGTTTTAATTCAATAGCTAATAAACAGTTCATTATAAAATTCTGCAGCAAAGAGTCTCTTTAGTTATAGATTTTTTTTTAGGATATTTTAAGCATTTTCCTGTTTTTTTTTTTTACTTATTTTTTCTGTAACAGCCCTTTTTACATATGAGGTCCAGGGAATGATAATAAATTTCATACATTTTCGCTCAGTAGTTTCTTTGCAAACAGCGTTTCACTTTTCAAACATTCAAGCAAACTGTTTTGCTAATTTATTTACTCCATTCGTCTGCGGTGTTGGCTTTTTCCGGCGGCTTCGCTGCATGTGATCGCCTCCTGCTCGGCTTTTTCCAGCGGGTTAATCTAGATGTTTTTGCGGGTTTTCGGCGTGCATTCGCCGGGTTTTGCCATTAGTTTTCGGCGACCTTTCCCTGCAATTCGGGGACCCTGTGGTGCTTGCTGAATACACCGCAGGGTTGCCGAACTGGGATTCGTCAAAACAAACCGAATTGAAGAGAACGAAAAGTCACTGAACGTGCAGTGACTTTGATTCTCTTTGAATTACCCTGATTGTAATGATATATTTAGGTTGAATGTGTGAGAGTGTGTGTGTGTGTATGTATGCATAAGGGTGCGCGTGATATATATGTAGCGCTGTGTTTAAATCCTTGTCGTGGCAGTACCTCTTTTTGGCCACCGGAGGGAGAGAAGCATGATGAGAGACACTGAACTTTGCATTGAGACTACATTTCCCGGCATGCTTTGCGGGCGGACACAGGAAGTGGGTGGGACAGACAGCGTTACATCCTGAGCCTCGTGGAGATAGCTGGCAGAGCGCGCCAGGGAGTGAGTGAGACAAGACGCAGTGCTGCAGAACGCAAGAGTGACTAGGCCGCAGCGCAGGTGCGGCCTATCAGAGTTCCAGATCGGGTTGTTCAGCCTTAGGAGAGGGAGACCCAGCGATCCACCATCTTATCCAAGCTGCTATTAAGGAAGCCGGAGGACCCCGAGTTAGGCGTACCGCTGGTCGATCGGATTGGGAGAGCAGGCGGTAAGCTGGACAAGTCACGGCCGGAGCAGAGAGAGTCAGACAACTCCGTATCCGTATCCAGTAGCCGGCACCCCAGTCAAAATCCAGCGGAGAGACGTCCTGGGTCAGCGGAGCCTTAAGAATCTGGCGGATGGGTGAGAGGCCTCCAAGGCCGTTTGTGATTAATGAAAGCACGCTGCTGTTGTTTCTAAAACCCACAGGGCCCCAACTTGACTAGTCGAAGACACCGTTTAAGCAATTCACTGGCCAGTTGAATAGTACCCGGGTACCACAATACACACACACATTTACATTCTGGGACTTAACCTGTGCGGGACTCACTTCCTAATCTCCGAAAGGGATTAAAAGATTCGTTTCTCATTTCTTTTTTCCGATACGCGTTTCTCGAATTACGAAGCATTGTATTCTTTTCTGTTTCCGCTGCGCGTATCTCGAATTACGAAGCATTATATTTTCTGTTCCGATGTGCATTTTCCCGAAATACGAAGCCTCGTATTTCTTTTCCGCTGCGCGTTTCCCGAAATACGAAATACTGTAAATATATCTACGAACACCGTGTTATCTATTATATGCCATTCATTTTAGTAAACTATATAATTTATAAAATCCACAACGGTGCCAGAGTATATTTATTCCCTAGTGCGGGGAGACTGACCCGTGGTTCAATTTCAGCGGCTCCTCCGGGAGTGAGCGCTACACGTGGGGGCTCGTCCGGGATCCAGTCTCTGGAAAAACCGCATCTAAAGGGTTAAATATGGATCCAGACACTGTTGCCGAATGGTGTGAGGAGCACAGTAGTCAGTTAGAATGTTGTATAGTCATGGATATTCCCGCAGACACTTGGGCCGAAGATCAGATTCGCCAGGCCGTGGCCCCGCTGACACCAGATCATCGGGGGTTGATCCTGGACATTAAAAAGAACACAGATACCTCTCACACGTATGTTCTTTTTGAATGGAGAAAGGGTGTTCCAGTGTGTTTCCAGGGCGCGAGCGTGAAGCTGACCGATGAGGTGGAAGTCCAACTGATTCAGCCAAGTACACCACGTGGCGAATCCGCAAGTGTTTCTGCGCCCAGTCCGTTGGCCATGATCGGGCCTGAATTCATAGTGGCTATTGGAGATTTGCTGGCTAAGTGTCAGAGAACAAGCCCTCCGCACACTAACTTCGGTTATCGACGGTTGAGAAATTTTACAGGAAACGTACCAACTCCGGCGGGAGAAGAAACCTTTGAAGAATGGGTGGAGCAGGCGATGCAGGCTCTGGATGAGTGGGACGTCCCTGAAGCCCAGAAAAAGCAAAGGATCACCGAGAGTTTAAAGGGACCTGCGTCAGAAGCGGTGAGAAACCTAAAACTGAGTAGGAAAGACTGTACTGCAGGGGTCTCAAACTCTGGCCCCCCTGATGTTTCTGAACTACAACTCCCATGATTCCCTGGACACCTAATGCATTCAAAGCATTCTGGGACTTGTAGGCAAAAACATCTGGGGGGCCGTGAGTTTGAGACCCCTGCTGTTCTGCTTTAGATTATTTAAACGTTCTGGAGGAAGTTTTTGGGCCAACAGAAAAGGCTGCAGAGCTTGTATATCAGTATGAACACACCTACCAGCGGAGAGGTGAGAGAATGACCGAATACATGAGGCGCCTAGATAAGATTCTGCACCAGATACTCCTCAAGAAAGGGGCCGAACCGGCCGAAGTGGATAAGATTCGAATAAAACAGATCCTGAGGGCTCTCAACCTCTAGATCCAGTGATGCTGCAGCTGAGAAGCAGAGCAGGTAATCAAGAACTGAAGTACCTGGAACTGATCCGAGCTGTCAGAGAGGAGGAGGCTTTGCTGGAAGAAAAATCCTTCAGGCGAGGGGAAAGAGTTTACGCACAACCTGTGAGGCATAACGACGGTTTGCAGCCTGAAAGCGACTCGCTGGATACTTACGGATCCGACGGGGACGAGCAAGAGCATCTGATTACTTTTAAATCCACAGAGAGGGCTGCCAAAGAATTAAACCTCTCTGAACGTGGTGAGTTGCACAAAACTGTTAAGAAAGTACAAGAAGCTCAAGCTGAATTGCAACAGGTGCACGCGGAACTGTGCCGAGTATTGATGAAGGTGACAGAGATGCAGGCAGAGATGTAGAAGTTCCTAACAGGCCTGCAGACAACCGGAGTTGCTGTGGCGTCTAGCCAAGGTACTTTAACCGAATCACAGCAGGCGACTGCGTCTCCACTCTCTAAGAAGAGATGTTTCGGTTGTGGAGAAATGGGCCACTTCCGCGCACAATGCAAAGGCCGAAAGCCTGAAGGGAATAGAGTTGAGGAGCTGTTAAAAGCCTTAGAAGGACTGTTATCTACCTCACCGGCGGGAAACGCCAGAGGGCACAAGTGAAGGAGCAACCTAGGTGCCCGAAGGTTGAAACCAGCTCCAAAAATCAAGCCAGGACTAAGAGGGCGAGAGGCAGGGCCGCCATCAGGGCATTACAGCCCATGCTGCAGTAAGGGACCCGGCCGACTGGGGGGGGCCCGCCGTCGGTAGCTTTGATTACTTTAGGCCGCAGGCCTCTGGAGGAGGTCCTGCGGCCTACTTGGGCCTGGCTGCCCTGTTAGCAGCAAGATGGCCGCCGGGTCACGTGGGGAGGGGGCCCCAGGCCCACACTGGGTGACACCCTCTTGGAGGGTGACACCACTCAGGGCCAGCCTTTGTATCCTGCCTCTGTGTGCTCAGCAGCGCTGTGTCTCTATGGGGAGAGATCAACGCTGTGCTGAGAAACTCCGCCCCCGGCCGGCACAAGCCCCGCCCCTCCATGTGACAGCCGTGGATCTGGGAGAGGAGGGGGAGCAGCCCTCCCACCATCATGGCTGCCCCTTGCTTCCCCTGGCTCTGGAGTCTGCACACTGCCTGCCCTGCCCCTTCCTCACACAGCACCACCACAAGCACGTGCCTGTGGATGGGAGAAGGAGAGAAGCCAGGCTGAGGAGCAGCTGCCCTGACACCCTGCACATGCTGGATCTGGAGAGAGGCAGGTAACAGGGGCTGCACTGGGAAGGGTAGAAGAGGGGGGGCTAGAGAGGTGACAGACTGTACACTGTGGGCTGGGGGGGTGATAGAGAGAACACAGGGGGCTGGGGAGGGTGACAGAGGTCAGTCAATCTATCCATCCATCCCACTGTCCATCCATCCCTGTCTGTCTATCTGTCCATCCATCCATCCATCCATCCATACCTGTCTGTCCATCCCACTGTCTGTCCATCCATCCATCTGTCCATCCATCCATCTGTCCATCCATACCAGTCTGTCCATCCCACTGTCCATCCATCCCTGTCTGTCTATCTGTCCATCCATCCATCCATACCAGTCTGTCCATCCCACTGTCTATCCATCCCTGTCTGTCTATCTGTCCATCCATCCCTCCTTCCATCCATCCCTGTCTGTCTATCTGTCCATCCATACCAGTCTGTCCATCCCACTGTCTATCCATCCATCCCTCTGGATGTAACGCTACATTCCTAGAGTTAAAACGTGGGCGCTAGGGCGGAAAAACTGCGCCCGCCGTTTTCCCCCCTTGCGCCCGTGTTTTAATGCTAGATTACAATACAGGCGCAAAAAATGCTTCTTGCATTGTTACTGCGCGTTAACACCCGGGATGCTCGCGGCAGCATTAAGCGCAGCTGCGCGCATCCTCTCAATGGAGTCCATAGGACTCCATTGAAGCAGACGCTGGCAGTCAGATGACCAGCCGGATCTCGCCTTGCGAGATCCGGACGGTGAGTGTAGTGATACTTAGTGGGATACTGCGGGGACTTTTTTCTTACCCTGCTCCCACTGGCCAGAGGAGGTGGTTCTCGCCGCGGGACAGGAGGTGAGTATCTGCTCACTTTTTTTATTTTTTTGGATGGTGTTAACGGATTCTGCAGGAGTGGAATCCGTTAACACCAGGTTCTGGCTGTGGTTAACTTTCCACTAACCACAGTCGGACGTTAATCAGCGCTGGGATTTTGTAATCCTAACGCTGATTAACACTTTGTGCTCCCCATATTAAGTATAGGGAGCGAAAGTACAGTGACCTCGTGGTGAAAAGCACAAGATACCAAACGGGTTACTTAAAGGAACACGCTACTCAAAAATCACCCCCCCCTTGTTTTTTTATCCTAACCTATCCCTATTCCCTTAATAAATCTTTATTTTTTATTTATTTTTATGTAACTGTAAAACTTACCCTAAAATCCACTTCTTTCCAGCAGCGTTTTTTTATTTTTTTATACTCACCTCCCTCCTCTTCCGCTCCCGTCCTTCTTGATGCTTCTTGGCTTCTAGTTTACGTGAGATGCGCGCCTCTCACATAAGCCAGCCAATCGGCAGGCTTCCTCCCGGCTCCCTCTGAGGATTAGTGTTGCGGGCAAGAGGATGTGCGCAACACTAACCCTCAGCCGCTGCCGCCAGCTACTGCGGCGAGTTGGAGACGTCATCGTGCTGAAAGCGCGATGACGTCTCCTACTCGGCAAAAGTCGGCAGAAGCGGGAAATATGATTCCCGCTCTGCTGACTGACAGCTGGGAGGGCGGAGTAAACTCCTCGCCTCGCTCAGCTGTTTTCAGCTTTTTCAGCTGAACTGCCAAGCGGAGGGAGGGGAGACAGAGGGCGGCATACTCCGGGCATCATGACCACCTAAAATACCTTAGGTGGTCATGTTGCCTAGAGTATCCCTTTAAACCATTAGCGTTTGGATTGAAATATGCGTTAAATACTTGGGCTAACGTTAATGCTCACTCAGGTGAGTGCAAACGTTAGCACCAAGTATGTAATGTGGCCCATTGCCTTTACTGTTAGAGGTCTATTGCTGTGGATCCTGTGTACGTTCATACTCCCTGCCTTTACTGTTGGAGGTCTATTGCTGTGGTGCTCTGATATGCTCGTACGCACTGCACATTACTGAGAGTTCTGTTGCTGTGGTGCTCTGCCAGTGGAATTATTTAATTATACTTTTATGCTACATTGTTTGCACGAATACACATTTTGTGTGATTTTTAAAGGTATTGGGAGCAACACTCTGTAATCCGATCTTGATTCATATTTTTTTTAATAAAAAATAGAATTTTTTACTGTCTTAACTTATTTGAACCAGATAGATACTTTTTTATGTTAAATGTGCTGTTGTGCGAACAAGATGTGTGATTTTAAGATATTGGGACTAACACTCTGTAATGTGATCACGATTCACATTAGAAATTTATTTCCTATGGGGAGAGGGGGGGCCCTATTCTGAGGGTCAGTAAGGGGCCCCAAAATTTCTGATGGCTGGCCTGGCGAGAGGGCCCAAAGTCGGGCCAACTGCTGAACCTGCCAGGACTGAAAGAGTCACTCCCTTAGCATCCGGACCTACCTCATGGGGAAGCAATGCACACCCAAAGCCTACACGGGCCAAGAAAAAGGCCAGGGTACAGCAAACTGGGTCTAAGTGTCCGGATACCGCCACCAAGTTTCCTGACCAACTGATAGGACCTTCTCCTATTGTGCCAATCCAAGTGAAGGGAGTCTACACTAAAGGCCTGTTGGATTCAGGGGCTCAGGTGACATTGATCTACCGAGACTTCTACGAGAAACACTTGAAGCACATTCCTCTACAGAAATTGAAGGATCTGGAAATATGGGGTATCGTAACTGAGAAACTCCCTTATGATGGGTATCTACAGGTGATGTTGGAGATTGGATCCAAAGTCATCGGACAGTCTGGAGGCTGTGATGCATTGGCCATTGTGTGTCCTCAACCCTCAGGTGCCAACAGAAGTTCCATGATAGTGGGAACGAATACTGATTTGGTGCGGCGTCTCCTGACACCTATCGTATTGGAAGAAGGTTCTACTCAAGGAGTACACCCAATGTTACGTCCAGTCTATCAGAGGATGGTCGAAGAACAGAAGGCACCTGCCGAAGTGTGGCGCCTATGGAGATTAGAAGGAACAGAGAAGGTTCTGCAAGCTGGAGAAGTGGCGAGCTTCCGGGCTTCAGTCAAGTTGAACGGATCGCAACCAGGCTCCTATGTGGTGCTGGAAACCGATTTTAATCATGGGAGTGAAACCGGAGTCGAAGTAATCCCTGAAATAATCTCCACTAAAGCTCTGAAAAGAACACGAGGAAGAGTCTCAGTCAGCGTGTGCAATGTGTCTGATTCTCCAGTAGTCCTTAAAGCACGAATGCCTATCGGGCAAGTAGCGTCCGCTACGCCCCTCTCTCCTACCGATTTAGGAGGGGGAGTGGATAAAGAGATTCCAGATGAAAGATTCTACCCCAAGGACGCTCCCATTTCATCCGAATGGAAGAAACGTCTTCAGTCTCAAGTTCTAAAGTGGAGAGAATTGTTCTCGAAAGATGAGTTCGACGTAGGCCTAGCTAAAAGTACTGAGCACCGCTTTCGATTACAAGAAGACAAGCCGTTTCGTGAAAGGTCAAGGCGAGTTCCGCTGGGAGACTTGGATGATCTGCGAGAACAGCTGAATGAATTGCAAAGAACCAAGGTGATTCAAGAGTCCAGGAGTCCATACGCCTCTCCAATAGTGATGGTCCGGAAGAAGAATGGTTCTGTCCGCCTATGCATAGACTACCGCACGCTGAATCGGAGAACCATCCCAGACCAATACGCTACTCCTCGGACAGAAGATGCCTTACAGTGTTTGTCTGGAGCAAAATGGTTTAGTGTACTAGACCTGCGAAGCGGGTATCACCAGATACCAATGCATCCCGAAGACAAAGAGAAAACTGCGTTCATCTGTCCACTGGGGTTCTTTGAATTCAACCGAATGCCTCAAGGCCTTACGGGGGCTCCAGCCACGTTTCAACGGTTAATGGAGAAGACAGTCCGGGACATGAATCTGATCGAAGTGTTAGTGTACCTGGATGACATAATAGTGTTCGGGAAGACTCTGGAAGAACACGAGCAACGTTTAGAGAAGGTTTTGAAGAGGCTCCATGAAGAGGGATTGAAACTGTCTCTGGAGAAATGCCAATTCTGTCTGCCGTCCGTTACATATCTGGGACATGTGGTCTCAGCAGAAGGTGTTTCGACAGATCCTCGGAAGTTGGAGGCCGTAGCTTCCTGGCCTAGACCTCGAAACGTCACTGAACTTAGATCTTTCTTGGGGTTCTGTTCATATTATCGAAGATTTGTAGGAGGATTCGCGAAAATAGCTCAACCACTGAACAAACTCCTACAGAAGGAAAGTACCGAAGAAGGCTGCAAGGCCTCTGACCGAAACCCGTCCGCTCCAGGACCAAGGAATTCTCGAGAGTCCATACAGGGCGAATGGACTAGTCAATGTGAAGGTGCTTTCTTGAAGCTGAAAGAGAGTCTAACTCAAGCTCCTGTCTTGGCCTACGCGGACCCTCACAAGCCGTATGAGTTACATGTGGATGCGGCTGTTCCTGAGTTCTACTGCAACCCTACGCAATTGAGGGTTGAAAGTCTACCTACCTTTTCTAAACAGGACCTGAAAGCGGATCAGGCCAGAGACCCTTTAATTGCATTGACCATAAAGGCCCTAACTGCGAACCAGCGGGAAATTCTGCTGACAAATTCCCCAGATGGAGCCAGATTGGTCTACAAAGAGTGGGAATGGTTGAAGATGTTGGATGGGGTGGTCTACCGAAGGGGCCCCTCAACTAACGCTGAAGAGACCCAACAGTTGTTCCTTCCCACTAAGCATAGAGAGAGTGTGCTGCGATCACTACACGATGAGCATGGACATTTGGGTGCTGAAAGAACTTTTAAGCTGGTGCGAGACAGGTTCTATTGGCCTTGCATGAGAGCTGAAGTGGAAAGTTATTGTCATTCATGTCTGAGGTGTATTCAGAGGAAGACCCTACCGACCCGAACCGCTCCAATGAGCCATCTGCAGAGTCAGGGACCCATGGATTTGGTGTGCGTTGACTTCCTGTGCTTAGAGCCGGATACTAGTGGGCAAGGGAATATTTTAATAGTGACTGATCACTTCACACGTTACGCCCAAGCTTTTTCCACAAGAGACCAACGCGCTCCGACAGTGGCCAAGGTTCTGATGGAGAAGTTCTTTGTTCACTACGGCCTACCAAGGAGAATACACTCTGATCAGGGTAGAGACTTTGAAAGCCGACTTGTTGGACAATTGTTGGAACTATTGGGAATCCAAAAGACCCGAACTACACCATATCACCCTCAAGGTGATGCTCAGCCTGAAAGGTTTAATCGCACGCTGCTAAATATGCTGGGGACATTGTCAAACGTAGAGAAGCAGAGTTGGAGTCGCCATATAGCTACTCTGGTGCATGCATATAACAGTACGGAGAGTGATGCCACTGGATACTCACCGCACAGTCTTATGTTCGGAAGAGAAGCTCGACTGCCGGTTGATTTGGCGTTTGGGTTATCTCTAGACCAGACGTCGGTAGCTTCCCATAGAAATTACGTGGATCGACTTCGAAAGAACCTGGCCTCTGCGTTTGAACAGGCCCGTTTGACCTCAGGAAACAGGGAGCAGAGAAACAAAAGGAACTATGACTTAAAAGTTCGGATACAAGATCTGCAACCCGGTGATAGGGTTTTGTTGAAGAACTTGGGTGCTGCTGCGAGGCAAAAGTTGGCGGATAGATGGAATTCTCAAGTATACATTGTCTGCAAGCAACTGCCGGGTCTGCCGGTGTATCAAATCCGGCCGGATGGGAAGGCTGGACCTCTTAAGAAAGGGCACCGGAATCATTTGTTACCTTTGAGAGAGGCTGTGAGGATACCAGTTGGGGACGAACTTTCTCTGCCGAATCCGCCTGCTCCACGTTTGCCTCCTGTTACTCAGTCTCAGCAGACCCGGGTTGTCGAGGAGAGTGAAAGGGACAGTGAGGAAGAGAGTTTTTGTCTGGACTGGATGCGTTCACCGGAGCCTGAAGTGGTTGTCTCAGTTCCTGAACGGTGGGAAAGTAATTTGAGGCCTGAAGCTCCTGAATTTCAGTTAGAAATCCCTGAAGCTCCTGAATCTCAGCTAGAAGTTCCTGAGACTGTTGAAATCCCTATAGCTCCTGAAGCCGAATCTTATGACTACAGTTCTATGCCTTCACTGGGGGGATCATACTCCGAAGAGATGTCTGCTCCAGTGGCAGAAAGAAAGACTGAGCCAGCACTTATAGTACATCCACCTGAAGAGGAACTGATTGATCCAGAACCAAAACGCTCTGTTCGACCGCCCCAGTGACTCACCTACGACCCACCAGGACATAGCACTGAAGAGGCCGTCACCACAGTGCGAAGGTTGCCCGAAGTGTCTGCTGAGTCAACTTGAAGAAGTGTATCTAACCCACTGTATGTTTGCTGCTGAACCTGTATATGTTATCTAAACTGTGTTGAAATGTAATGAAACTGTTGTACCTCCTTGGAGAGTGTAGCGCTGTGTTTAAATCCTTGTCGTGGCAGTACCTCTTTTTGGCCACCGGAGTGAGAGAAGCATGATGAGAGACACTAAACTTTGCATTGAGACTACATTTCCCGGCATGCTTTGCAGGCGGACACAGGAAATGGGTGGGACAGACAGCGTTACATCCTGAGCCTCGTGGAGATAGCTGGCAGAGCGCGCCAGGGAGTGAGTGAGACAAGACGCAGTGCTGCAGAACGCAAGAGTGACTAGGCCGGAGCGCAGGTGCGGCCTATCAGAGTTCCAGATCGGGTTGTTCAGCCTTAGGAGAGGGAGACCCAGCGATCCACCATCTTATCCAAGCTGCTATTAAGGAAGCCGGAGGACCCCGAGTTAGGCGTACCGCTGGTCGATCGGATTGGGAGAGCAGGCGGTAAGCTGGACAAGTCACGGCCGGAGCAGAGAGAGTCAGACAACGGATCCAGTAGCCGGCACCCCAGTCAAAATCCAGCGGAGAGACGTCCTGGGTCAGCGGAGCCTTAAGAATCTGGCGGATGGGTGAGAAGCCTCCAAGGCCGTTTGTGATTAACGAAAGCACGCTGCTGTTGTTTCTAAAACCCACAGGGCCCCAACTTGACTAGTCGAAGACACCGTTTAAGCAATTCACTGGCCAGTTGAATAGTACCCGGGTACCACAATACACACACACATTTACATTCCGGGACTTAACCTGTGCGGGACTCACTTCCTAATCTCCGAAAGGGATTAAAAGATTTGTTTCTCATTTCTTTTTTCCGATACGCGTTTCTCGAATTACGAAGCATTGTATTCTTTTCTGTTTCCGCTGCGCGTCTCTCGAATTACGAAGCATTATATTTTCTGTTCCGATGCGCATTTTCCCGAAATACAAAGCCTCGTATTTCTTTTCCGCTGCGCGTTTCCCGAAATACGAAATACTGTAAATATATCTACGAACACCGTGTTATCTATTATATGCCATTCATTTTAGTAAACTATATAATTTATAAAATCCACAACGGTGCCGGAGTATATTTATTCCCTAGTGCGGGGAGACTGACCCGTGGTTCAATTTCAGCGGCTCCTCCGGGAGTGAGCGCTACATATATATATATATATTATATATATTATATATATATACACATACATACATACACACAAATAGAAAAATAGAAAAATAACCTGCACTCTGGACGTCTAGCAAAGCCCGGTGCCAATCCAGCTTGTAGATAGGAAGTGGTGAATGAGGGACGGCACTCTCGGTCTTAATCCACAAAATAAATTTATTGAAGTAAAAAAGGCGACGTTTCGGTCCGCTATCCGCGGACCTTCATCAGGCAATGACAAGCACAAGACAAAACAACATTTAAATAGAAATACTAAACCTAAAACACCCTGATAAATGCTCCACCCACTGAGTGCCAAAACTGAACACCGGATCAATCATGACGTCGTCAAGGTAACGGCGTCTAACCCGTGGCCAAAATCCATCTGCAACAACGCTCTATCGCTGTAAGGATCAACACCTGATCTCATCAGCGTGGAAAGCAATGCTTTAATACTTAAAGAGCGATCGAAGGAAGGGAAAATAGGAGGCAGGAAAAGAAAAGAAAAAGGAGTAAGATGCAGAACATAAGCACATATAGGCAAATGATCAATTTACAAGGAGTCAATACAATTAACTCTGTGAGACCCAAGGTGCATCATGACAAAACAGTAACCATGGGAACCACGGGGGCACGCCCCAACTGCAACAGTCAAACATCACTGGTATGCTACAGTTATCATTAAACAATAACTAATCTCAGAAGCCCTCAAACTCCATATTAACGGGATTCGATGGCGCCCACAGAGAATGAGCCAGGGGAAAGAAAAAAAAAAAGGAATAAAAGGCAAAATTTAAAAACAATTGCATGCTTAACGGGAGCAAATAATCAGCGGCAGGAAAACGATTAGCAAAAGCGTGAGAACACAGTAAATAGCGAACAGCAACATGGTGTCCGCAGTTGGAACAACTCATCAAGACGACCAACTCATCAAGGCGAACGAACGCCGCTAACAACTAGACACTAGAGCGGTGGGCTATGATCCATACACATACACACACACACATAATTTTTTTTCATGTGTTTGAGCTTTTGGGTGCACACCCTAATACAATAGGCTGCGCACGCCTATGAGAGTGGTACAAGTGCCATGACATATCAGTACCACTCTGTATGCTGCTATGCCAGGTTATACAGGAAAGGGGCCATGCTTTACTGATGCCACTCTATATTTTGCCAGGCTATACAGGTGCCATTCTATAGAAGTACTACTCTCTAGGGTGCTATGTCAGCCTATACAGTTGCCACGCTATACAGTCAGGTCCAGAAATATTGGGACATTGACACAATTCTAACATCTTTGGCTCTATACACCACCACAATGGAGTTGGAATGAAACAAACACAATGTGCTTTAACTGCAGACTGTCAGCTTTAATTTGAGGGTATGTACATCCAACTCAGGTGAACGGTGTAGGACTTACAGCAGTTTGCAGATGTGCCTCCCACTTGTTAAGGGACCAAAGGTAATGGGACAGAATAATAATCATAAATCAAACTTTCCCTTCTTAATACTTGGTTGCAAATCCTTTGCAGTCAATCACAGCCTGAAGTCTGGAATGCATAGACATCACCAGACGCTGGGTTTCATCCCTGGTGATGCTCTGCCAGGCCTCTACTGCAACTGTCTTCAGTTCCTGCTTGTTCTTGGGGCATTTTCCTTCAGTTTTGTCTTCAGCAAGTGAAATGCATGCTCAATGGGATTCAGGTCAGGTGATTGACTTGGCCATTGCATAACATTCCACTTCTGTCCCTTCAAAAACTCTTTGTGTTGCTTTTGCAGTATGCTTTGGGTCATTGTCCATCTGCACTGTGAAGCGCCGTCCAATGAGTTCTGCAGCATTTGGCTGAATGTGAGCAGATAATATTGCCCGAAACACTTCAGAATTCATCCTGCTGCTTTTGTCAGCAGTCACATCATCAATAAATACAAGAGAACCAGTTCCATTGGCAGCCATACATGCCCACGCCATGACACTACCACCACCATGCTTCACTGATGAGGTGGTTTTGCTTAGGATCATGAGCAGTTCCTTTCCTTCTCCATACTCTTCTCTTCCCATCACTCTGGTACAAGTTGATCTTGGTCTCATCTGTCCATAGGATCTTGTTCCAGAACTGTGAAGGCTTTGTTAGGTGTTGTTTGGCAAACTCTAATCTGGCGTTCCTGTTTTTGAGGCTCACCAATGGTTTACATCTTGTGGTGAACCCTCTGTATTCACTCTGGTGAAGTCTTCTCTTGATTGTTGACTTTGACACACATACACCTACCTCCTGGAGAGTGTTCTTGATGTGGCCAACTGTTGTGAAGGGTGTTTTCTTCACCAGGGAAAGAATTCTTCGGTCATCCACCACAGTTGTTTTCCGTGGTCTCCCGGGTCTTTTGGTGTTGCTGAGCTCACTGGTGCGTTCCTTTTTTTTGAGAATGTTCCAAACAGTTGTTTTGGCCACGCCTAATGTTCTTGCTATCTCTCTGATGGGTTTGTTTTTTCTTCTCAGCCTAATGATGGCTTGCTTCACTGATAGTGACAGCTCTTTGGATCTCATCTTGAGAGTTGACAGCAACAGATTCCAAATGCTAATAGCACACTTGAAATGAACTCTGGGCCTTTTATCTGCACATTGTAATTGGGGTAATGAGGGAATATCACACACCTGGCCATGGAACAGCTGAGAAGCCAATTGTCCCTTTACCTTTGGTCCCGTAACAAGTGGGAGACACATCTGCAAACTGCTGTAAGTCCTACACCGTTCACCTGAGTTGGATGTACATACCCTCAAATTAAAGCTGACAGTCTGCAGTTAAAGCACATTGTGTTTGTTTCATTCCAACTCCATTGTGGTGGTGTATAGAGCCAAAGATGTTAGAATTGTGTCGATGTCCCAATATTTCTGGACCTGACTATACCACTCTATATTTTATTATGCCATTGTATATAGATGCCATGCTATAATGGTACCACTCTCTAGGGTTCTATGCCGGCCTATACAGTTGCCATGCTATACCACTCTATATTTTATTATGCCATGGTGTATACAGAAGCCATGTTATAATGGTACCACTCTCTAGGGTGCTATGCCAGGTTATATACGTAGATGCCAGGCTATACCGGTACCTCTCTATATTGTGCTGTGGCATGTTATTCCAGTACCACTCTATATTTTTCTATGCCGGGCTATACAGGTGCCATGCTATACCTATTCCACTCTATCAGGGTAATTCAAAGAGATCCGAATGGCTGGAGAAAGGTAACCGAGCGCTGAAATTCAGTGTACGGTTACCTTTCTTGGCCATTCGGCTATTCAGAAAGCAGACAATTCGCCAAATCCTGACGAATTGCCTGCACATACGGTGCCTGTTCGGTGCCTGTTCGAGGGCAGTGAATCCCCGTAGAGAAGCACTGCTTCGGCTATTCAGAGAACACAAACCAGCAGTGAAAGTTGCCGAAATGCCCTGCCATTCGGTGGTCTAATTCGGCAGGTTTATTCAGGCGAATCCCATAGGCTTCAATGTTAAAAATATTCCCGTTTTAATTCAATATCTAATAAACCGTTCATTATAAAGAGTCTCTTTATTTATAGATTTGTTTGGATATTTTAAGCATTTTCTGGATTTAAATTTTTTCTAAAAAAAAATCAGATTTTTTTTTGTTTAAAGTTTACTTTTTTTTTTTTAACAGCCCTATTTATTATCATTCCCTGGACCTCATATGAAATTTCAGACATTTTCGCTCAGTAGTTTCTTTGCAAACAGCTTTTCACTTTTCACACATTCAAGCAAACTGTTTTGCTAATTTATTCACTCCATTCGTCTGCGGTGTCGGGGTTTTTCGGCGGCTGCGCTGCGTGTGATCGGCTCCTGCTCGGGTTTTTCCGGCGGGTTAATGCAGATGTTTTTGGGGGTTTTCGGTGTGCATTCGCCGGGTTTTGCGGTTAGTTTTCGTCAGGTTTGCAGCGACTTTTCCCTGCAATTCGGGGACCCTGTGGTGCTTGCTGAATACACCGCAGGGTCGCCGAAATTGGATCGGGCAAAACGAACCGAATTGAAGAGAACGAAAAGTCACCGAACGTGCGGTGACTTTTCAATTCTCTTTGAATTACCCTGTATCTGTTAATTTACCACAGTATACAGATGCCATGTTAATTTATACTGGTACCAGTCTATATGTTACTATGCCAGGCTATACAGATGCCATGTTGTATTGGTACCGCTCTTTAGGGTGCTATGCCAGGTTATATAGGTGCCAGACTATATTGGTACCTCTCTATATGGTGCTGTGCCATGTGTCACTTGTACCTCTCTATATGGTGCAATGCCAGGTTATATAGTCGCCAGGCTATACCAGTACCACTCTATGTGGTGCTGTGGCATGTTATACCGGTACCAGTCTATATGTTACACAATGCCAGGCTCTACAGATGCCATGTTGTATTGGTACCTGTCTTTAGGGTGCTATGCCAGGTTATACAGGTGGCGTGCTATACCTGCCGTTACCACTCTATATGATGCTATGCCAGGTTATATCCCGGTACCACTCTATATGGTGCTGTGGCATGTTATACCGTACCACTCTATATGATGCTATGCCAGGTTATACCGTAGCACTCTATATATATGATGCTATGCCAGGTTATCCAGGTGGCATGTGATACCAGGACATCTTTACAGTATATGTTGCAATGCCAGGCTACACAAGACATGTGCCATGCTATACCGGTGCACCTCTTTATAATGCTATTCCAGGCTATGCAGGGCAGGTGCCATGTTATAGTGTGGCACTCCACATGGCGCTATGCCACGATTCTGTGGCACCGATGCATTCGGCGCAATAGGCAGCTGCAGAATCCTACATGCTGTTTGTTGCAGTTATTGTTATGATAATGAGTTAACCCTTTGGAGGCCAGTAATGGGGGTTTAAGCTTTGTGCCCCCTCAGCCCTGGCAGGCATTGGGAGATGGGGGGAGGGGTGGCAGCCTTTATTATCATTAATATTACATCCCAGGCAGCTGCTGAGATGCTGGAGCCAGAGGCTGTCCCCCTCTGATATCTGCCTGGTAACAGTGAGGAGGCTGATTTCATGGAGGCTGGCCTCCCTGCACCCTGCTCTCTGCCTCCAATAATAGCCCCTCATCTGCCCCCTGGGCTTGGCTGACTGACATCCTCTGCCGTTACCATGGAAACCACAGAGCTGTCACTCACCGCCCAGCCCAGCCTTCTGTTTTTTTCCGCTACACCGCGCTGGGCTGCTCTCATTGGCGCACGCTGCTGTCCCTCACTTGTTTCTGTGGAGGTGATTGGCTAGTCGCCTAGCCTCGCTAAGCCGCGCATGCGCGGCAGATAGCGAGAAGCTGCTGCGGGGAGCCGGAGGGGTGTGATGGCGCAGAATGGCCCCGTGGGGCCGAGCGAAGATGGGGGACCGCAGGAGCCGGCTGCGAGGCGCAGGATCAGCTCCTCAGAGGGGCCGACCGCCTCTACCGGGGCTCCCAGGGAGAGACTGAACTCCGTCCCCCGGGCCCGCCCGCGCCTCGACTCCCTCCGCAGGAACAGGCCGCGTAAGTGTGTCAGCCCGGGGCATTATGGGGGCTGGGGGGGGCAGAGTGGGGCTCTTGGATGCAAGGGGGATTATGCAGATTTGTAGGTGACTGGGTGTATTTTGGGGTACAGGGGGGATATGGATGGGGGGCATTAGAGGGGCGGGGCCCTCGGGTGCAAGGGGGGCTAGAGAGGGGGGCCTTTGGGTGCAAGGGAGAGGGGTAACGAAGGGGGGTCCCTTGGGCGCAAGTGGGGGAGGGGTTAATGAAGGGGGGCCCTTGGGCGCAGGTGGGGGAGGGGTAGCGAAGTGGGGGGTCCCTTGGGCGGAAGTGGGGGCCCTTTGGCGCAGGTGGGGGAGGGGTAGCGAAGGGGGGCCCTTGGGCGCAGGTGGGGGAGGGGTAGCGAAGGGGGGCCCTTTGGCGCAGGTGGGGGAGAGGTAGCGAAGGGGGGCCCTTGGCGCAGGTGGGGAGAGGTAGCGAAGGGGGGGCCCTTTGGCGCAGGTGGGGGAGAGGTAGCGAAGGGGGGCCCTTGGGCGCAGGTGGGGGAGAGGTAGCGAAGGGGGGCCTTTTGGCGCAGGTGGGGGAGAGGTAGCGAAGGGGGGCCTTTTGGCGCAGGTGGGGGAGAGGTAGCGAAGGGGGGCCCTTTGGCGCAGGTGGGGGAGAGGTAGCGAAGGGGGGCCCTTTGGCGCAGGTGGGGGAGAGTAGCGAAGGGGGGCCCTTTGGCGCAGGTGGGGGAGAGGTAGCGAAGGGGGGTCCCGGTGTTGGGCTGTGCCCCTAAAAATGCCGAATCTTTCCTCGATAGGTTATGTTATTGTGGGATTACAAATGGACCAGGATGGATAAAAATGCATTTATTTTTTTATACTGAAATTGGGATTCTTTTAATAAATGCTTTTGGAGGAAAATATGAATGTATAGTTTTAATTCCTGATATTAATCATATAATCCTTATGTGGCGCCCGGCGTATAGCTCCATTTTTGGTAATTGAATTCCAGGAATACAAGTTGGTTGATTTTTGTGTCTGCAGAGATAACCTGCACTTTACACCGTGAAAATGGATAAAATGAGCAAAATTCAGGAAAATCCCTTATTACCAATGTTGTACCTTAACTGGGGCGTTCCAAGAAGCTCAGTTAGTAGCAGATTGGCGCGGAGTAAATCTGCACCAGGAGCAAATTGTGAGGAAGGAGGAGCGAGCCATGAAAATGGAATGATCTAAACCTCATGAAAACATCTTGGGTCTATTCACAAAGCACTGAAATTGAACGCAGTTATGGCGCTTTGCGTTTCGGCCCAATTCAGCGATATTCACCGTATTTTGCCACAATTGGAGTTGCTGAGGTCATTATCAGGTGTAGGCGTAAACCACCGTATTACCATCGGCGAATTCCACCGTATTACCATCGGCGAATTCCACCGTATTACCATCGGCGAATTCCACCGTATTACCATCGGCGAATTCCACCGTATTACCATCGGCGAATTCAACCGTATTGAAAAACAATTAACTAAATAACAAAGTAATTTAGGGGCGTGACCGGAAGTCGAGCTGAGCGGCTGCAATTCTGAAGAGCTTCTCTGCTGATGTTTTATATTTGACGATTTTTGGGACTTTTCGGCTGAAATTTCCGCTCTCACTCGCTTCCTTACTGTGGGTACTTACCTGTGGTCCTGTAACTGGGAGATCCCTGCGACGTGCTATACCCTGGGCTGACCTGGGCCTACCTGGACCTGTGCGACCTAACCTCGGCGGCCATTTTCTTTGCCTGTGCGCCCCTCGTGCTGATTCCTCAAGTATTCTGCGGTGTTTGGTCCGGTGTGCCGGGCTGGTAGGTGAGGACGAGTTTGCGTGCCCTGGCCTTTGCAGGTGTCCCGAGGTGGCCTGAAATGCCTGACCCTTCCGTGGGGTCCACTGTGGCTGCGCTGTCGTGCCTGGATGAGGAGCATGGGCCCCTTCTGGAGTCGTCTCCCTTTCCCCGCCAGAGGTCTGATGACGCCTTACTCCCACTGACAAGGGGAGATCTGGCGGTCCTGCTTGCTGAGTTCCGGGAGGTATGGCGTGCTTCCCTTCGGGAAGCAGGATGGATGAGTGCTGCGGGGGACCATGATGAGTGTGGCCGGGGATACGGAGACCCAAATGGAATCGCCCCGTCTGAGGCTACTCCTGCTGCCGTGGAACAGGATGTCTTGGCGCCTCTCCTGCTGTATCCCCCTGGATCAGGGGAGGTAGTGATGTGGCCTGGGACTGTCAGTGGCGCACTGGGACTCTCCCGGACCCCCAACGCGGTTAATGGGGCTGCTGGAGTTGCCCGGAGGCAGTTTGTTCGAGGTGCCCCCTGCGGTTTTGGAGACGCCACTAGTGCCCTTGGGAAGCGGATTGCCCAGTGTG
The DNA here is from genome assembly GCA_009667805.1 of Leptobrachium leishanense. Taxonomy (NCBI): domain Eukaryota; kingdom Metazoa; phylum Chordata; class Amphibia; order Anura; family Megophryidae; genus Leptobrachium; species Leptobrachium leishanense. Next base: position 530,477,340 of record CM019063.1, on the reverse strand, counting down.
CCCCCCGTGCGGTTGAGGAAGAGAAGTCGGAGGTGGCGACCTCTGCTCTGGTGCCCGCACACCTTGGCCTTGCCTGTGACTTCTTGTGGACAGTATGTTATCGGGCCGGGTGTCTTTTGTTCCTGGACACTGGCTGAGCTAGAGGAGACTATCGACCTCCTGGCTGCCGACATCTTTCCTGTGACTCTGCTTTTCTAGTTTCCCTAGAAGCATTTTCTCCTGCTGACACCCCCCCCCCACCACATACACATCTTGTTGAGGACTTTTGCTGATTTATTTCTCCCCCCCCCCCCCCCCCTCTGGACACTCTTTAGCGGACTCTGCTTCATCTGTCCGAGTTGTGGTTTGGCGTGACGGTCTGGGCATCTAGCCACCTTTTTATTTTGTCCCCCTTTTTTTTTAACTTTTCTTTTTGGGTGCAGGACAATAGGTTGCCCTGGGCGAGCCATTGGAGCGGATACCATGGCTCTGACTGCTTCCTCTGGCCCCAGGACGCCTGGCCCTGTGGCCTCTTCCGTGGCCTCCAGCCTCCTTGTGGGGTCGCTGGAGTGAGCCAGGAATGCCACCTTTTCCTGGGCTGTCCTCCACCTTTCCCCTTTTACCCACCCCCTTTTTTTTTTTTTTTTTTTTTATGTGGTTGCCCCATGTCTGATTGACGAGACCACCTCCCTGGTTACTTATGTCAAGTGCCCTCCATTCCCCCCCCCCTTATTGTTGACTTTGAGGACCCTTGCTGTCTGTTGCTGTTATTTTTATTTACGTTGATTTTCCTGATGACTAGTCTGTGGCCCTGCGTGGCCTTTTTCTATTTGCTGTACCGCTGACATTGTTTCAAAATAAAATTTTGAATACAAAAAAAAAAGGTAATTTAAATCATAATAAAAGGGTCTGGTGCAAAATAAGTCTTTTAAAAATATATGTTTTTTTTTTTTTTTTTGTTTTTTTTTTTTTTTATATCAAAAAATATTTTTTTTTCTTTAAAAAATTTAATTAAAACCTACAGAAAGGTTTTTTTAAAAATTAAAACCTACAGAAAGGTTTTTTTTAAAAATATAAAACCTACAGAAAGGTTTTTTAAAAATTAAAACCTACAGAAAGGTTTTTTTTAAAAATTAAAACCTACAGAAAGGTTTTTTTAAAAATTAAAACCTACAGAAAGGTTTTTTTTAAAAATATAATAACCTACAGAAAGGTTTTTTAAAAATTAAAACCTACAGAAAGGTTTTTTTTAAAAAAATATAACCTACAGAAAGGTTTTTTAAAAAAATATAACCTACAGAAAGGTTTTTTAAAAAAATATAACCTACAGAAAGGTTTTTTTTAAAAAAAATATAACCTACAGAAAGGTTTTTTTTAAAAAAATATAACCTACAGAAAGGTTTTTTTTTAAAAATGGCTTTTTGCAAGAAATAAAAAAGCTATTCCATTTAGAGCTGAAAAAACTAATCGATACTGAGAATAGTTGTCAACTATTTTCATTATCGATTAATCGGCTTTTTTTTTTTTTAATCGTTTTGTGCACAGCACACACTGTTTAGAGCCAGACTGAGTTAAAGGGATACTCTAAGCAACATGACCACCTAAGCTATTTTAGGTGGTCATGATGCCCGGAGTATCCTGCCCTTTGTCCCCCCTCCCTCCGCTCAGCTGAAAAGGCTGAAAACAGCTGAGAGAGGCGGAGGACTTTACTCCGCCCTCCCAGCTGTCAGTCAGCAGAGCGGGAATCATATTTCCCGCTTCTACCGACTTTTGCCGAGTAGGAGACGTCATCGCGCTTTCAGCGCGATGACGTCTCCTACTCCCCGCAGAAGCTGGCGGCTCCCTCTTCGGGTTAGTGTTGCGCGCATCCTCTTGCGCGCAACACTAATCCTCAGAGGGAGCCGGGAGGAAGCCTGCCGATTGGCTGGCTTATGTGAGAGGCGCGCATGCGCGCCTCTCACGTAAACCAGAAGCCAAGACGCAGCAAGAAGAAGGACTGGAGCGGAAGAGGAGGGAGGTGAGTATCAAAAAAAAAAAACGCCGCTGGAAACAAGAGGATTTTAAGGTAAGTATTACAGTTACAAGAAAAAAAAAAAAAAAGGTTTTGTTAAGGGAATAGGGATAGGTTAGGAAAAAAAACGGGGTGTGATTTTTTTTTTTTGGTTGGAGTGTTCCTTTAAACGTTGTAACCTCAGATTCTCGTTCGTCCTGTGCCACCAACTCAACCTGCCTGCCACCTCCTCTTTGGTGTGGAGCTGCCATTCTCACCCTTTCGGACCCATCCCACAAATTCCCTCCCACACCTTGGTCCTGTCTTTTGCCCAAACCCACTCCCTCTCACAATCGGGTCAAGTCCCTTGAATAAATTCACTCCCTTCCACCTCCAGACCCTCCTCCCGCTCAGTTCATGAAATCATTGTAAAGGGACACTCTAATAAGCTAAAGTGGTCAGGCGGCGTGGAGTGACCCCCCCCCACCCCTTCTCATCCTGATTTCATGCTGACATCATCATGTCTGAGCACTTGTAACAGCGTTCTTTTGGGGAGAAAGCAGACATGGGCTTAAGCTGCGCATGCAGCATCAATCCATCACTGTGACCAGGTACTCGCAGGACCGGTGCTCCCACTAGGCAAGTAGGCAACCGCCTATTGCACACTGCTACTTAGGGGCGCAGCCAGCCCCAACCCATTATTGTTCGGCTTGTGTAGCCGGCAGTGACGACTTGCAAAGCCGACATTGTTGGCTCGCAAACCCCCGCTAGTGGCGCAGAAGGTGGGCATCTTATGGTGACACCAGATGAGGTGCGGGCGCCGACAGAGGCACAGACGGAAGACAGAGACACAGACCGGGCCCAACCAGTGGAGGGTAAGATGGGCACCAAATGCCCGTGTGTGGCACCGTGCACAGTGTGAGTGCCCCCCTACAGTGTGTACCCATGCACAGTGTGCATCCCCCCCCCACATTTCAAGAGATAAAAAAAAAATCGGGGGGGGGTAGCTGGTCTTGCCCAGGTTGCAAAATAGTCTAGCACCGGCCTTGGGTACCCGTGCACCTTGTGTGCGAAAAATATGCAATTTGCATAGGATTTTCTTTAATCCGATGAATCGCTTTAGCGAAAAAATAATCGGCCAACTAATCGATTTATAAAAATAATGGTTAGTTGCAGCCCTGATTCCATTAAATCCCATTGGATTCACTTGTTTAAACATGTCAAATTGAACCAGTGAAAAACAGGTGATTTTTTTCTGAAATTTCGGTGCAATTCAGCCATTCTGTGAAGACTAATCACTAGTTTCCAATGAGGCAGTTTTGGTGGTGGCGAATCACATATTTTGGGGTCAATTCGCCTGTATTTGGCGAAGTGGCTGCTTTGTGAATAGGAGAATTGGCCCATAATTGCACATACAGTGAAAATCAACATTTGGTCCAACGTTATGCGGCGGAAAGGGTTAAGTGCTAAATTGCAAAAAACTCAAATGACAGAACATAGTCTGAAGCGGAATAGATCTGCACAAGGAGCTCTGTGTAAGGAGGGAGGGGGGCGAGCAGGGAAAGTGAAACCTGAGCAATGTGCAAGCCTTGAAATCTTGGTCTTTTTGGCTTTTTTTTTTTTTAAAATGTTTTTATTTTGATAAGTCAGCAGTGTTATTGAAATCTTTTGTGCGTGTAGCTTGACGTCCATTTTTCTCTCCCTTAACCCCTTCACTGCTGAGCCTTGTCACCTCATTTTTACTGTTTTGTGCTCACCATTTTAAATGTGATTTGGAGCCTCGTTTTATTATACGACCCAGACATATTATATTATGTATATATTATTATTATATGTACACGTCATGTCCTGCCTGAATATTATAACAAAAATGTGAATTTCCATAAAGTTTAAAATCCTTTTTATAGCTTCTAAAATTATTTTTTGACATATTAAGATCCGAGCCTTTTGTGGTTATATATTCCATTGCGGATAAGTGTGTGTGTATATTTAGAAATGGGAATCTGTTACTGTATTTAAAAAAGGGGGAAAAAAAACAACTGTGATTTCTAACTGAAACAGTAAAAAAAGGACATTTTTTTTCCGCTTGTATTTTGCTGCATTGTGTTTTATGAAATAATAGGACTATGGGGTTATTCATAGAGCACAGAGATTTTGGTACTCTTTCGTTTGGCGCAATTTGGTGATTAAAGTTCGCCAACCGTTCGGTGAATTCGGCATTATTGACCTAAATGGCAGCAGGCAAACCAGTGTGAGCCGATTGATGGTACTTGTGCACGGTTTCCCCACATGCCCCAGGCGTAGGAAATGAGACGTTAAGTTATGGCAGCGCCGTTCCTCGCGTTCTACATGAAAAGCAGTGTTGTAACTTATGCTTTTCCCCATGTTGTACATTATACATGATCATGTTTTGGCACCTTCGGAAAGGCCACATATTGCCCTTCCTTCTGACCCCTCATTTGGCTCAATAGACCCCAACATCTAAGTTCTCTGCAGCTCTGCTTGAGCTACAGGGTAGTCATGACTTTCGAGATTCCCCCGGCGTGGCCTGACTGCAGAGTGATCTGCCGTGGGCAGTAGAGGGACATCACCGCAGGAACCTTTTTTTAAAGGGAATTTGTGAGCTCCACAAGTGGGACACGTCATCCACACTAAGACAGAAAAGGGATGAGGCGTGTGGTGTGACCCGGACCAATGCTCTTTGTATAAGTTAAAGCTCCAAGCCAGGGACCAAATCGGCAACCATGACCCTCCAGATATTTTAGAACTACACCTTCCTTGATGCTCACCTGCTCAGTGGTGGCTGATCCTCATGGGAAATGTAGATACAATACATCTGGAGCGCCAAGGTTGCAGAACCCTGCTCTTCACCAAAGTTGGCCAAATCAAGGACAACCGTTGGTAACAAAGTCTTTTGTGTGGCTGCCTACTACACATGTCCTATGTAGAAAAATTTGTCCGGCTACTGGATTTTCTCACTGGTGCCTAATACCGTTTGGTGCGATCACGAGTAGACACCGGAGGGCATCCTGTTTTACTGATTACTTTTAGGCTAGGATTGAGGAGTATATTGGCCCAGTCCTGTAAAATATTGCCCGCTTGTGACTTCGAAGAAGGCTCAGCAACCTTGGCCCTCCTGATGTCTTGGAACTGCATTTACTTGAGTCTCTGTGAACCTAAGGAGTGGTTGAGCATCATGGGAGATGTAGATCCAAAACACCTGGAGGGCCAAGAATGTTGACCCCCCCCCCCCTGCTTTAGATGCTTTTGTTTGCAATCTGAAGGCTTGGCAGGGTCTATAACGTGTGTATCTTTTGTCCTAGCCTTTCCTTGGTTTGGCTTGGATATTGGTGGGACGCTGGTCAAACTTGTCTATTTTGAACCCAGAGACATCACGGCCGAAGAGGAGCAAGAGGAAGTGGAGAGCCTTAAGAATATCCGCAAATACCTGACCTCTAACGTGGCCTACGGGCAAACCGGCATCCGCGACGTCCACCTGGAGCTGAAGGACCTCACGATGTGCGGCCGCAAGGGCAGCCTCCACTTCATCCGCTTCCCGACCCAAGACATGTCGGTTTTCCTTCAGATGGCTCGTGACAAGCAGTTCTCTAGCCTTCACACATTCCTGTGTGCCACCGGTGGGGGAGCATACAAGTTCGAAGAGGATTTTCTGAATGTAAGCATTACGGTGTGGACGTAAGATGGAGCTTGCCTTGTTCCACCACTCTTGATACCGTGCACTCCCTCGTTGGACCCTGCTTTCCTGCAAATACATTAGTTGAGCCGCGCTTCCTTGTAGATGTGCACAATATGTAGGCAGCCCAAGCTCCAACGTCTCATCTGGTTTATGCCAGTGGTGCGATAAACACCGGCGCTTCATAAACGCGCAAGCTAATCAGATGCAGGAGAATCTTCACTATGTGAAGTCTGGATTTTTCTTCTGTGCAAATTAGCCATTTGTCGCTGGTGTATCGTCGGCAAATACAGGCGCTTTCCGAATCGCCCCCTTCTTTGTTAGTCTTTCAGTCAGAGCTCGTGAGTCGGGTCCGTTCAGCGTTTGCAGCACAAGTTAATTATTGCTATAATCCTAAACGATCGCGTGCGTCGCGGTGTCTCTCCGTCTCGTTTTCTCTCTGATCAATGTGGTTTCTATTTTTAGGTGGGAGGCCTTGAGCTCTGGAAACTGGACGAACTGGACTGTCTCATCAAAGGCGTCCTGTTCATCGACTCTGTGGGATTCAACGGGCAGTCGCAATGCTTTTCTCTAGAAACTCCCAAAGACCCAGAAAAGTGCCAGAAGATTCCTTACAACCTGGAGAACCCGTACCCTCTCCTCCTTGTGAACATCGGCTCCGGCGTTAGCATCTTGGCGGTGTATTCCAAGGATGACTATAAGCGAGTGACGGGGACCAGGTATGTTGACTTTCACGCAATAATTATCGTCCACTTGCCAAATAAGCGGCACGATTAACCTAGTGGTGATCTTGGTTGGAGTATATTTTACAGGACCATGAGGGGTCCTATACAGTCCACAAACCTGCACAGGATGTCCTATATATTTCGGATAAACTGCCTGCAACCCACTGCAAGGAAGGTCTAAAGAAGAACCCTTTGTGCATTTAAAACCAAGGCAGTCCATTGAAAATACAGTTTTTTGTTATCCTGATCCAAAATCCCAACTTTTAAAAGCCGACTTGACTCTACAAGTGGAAAATCCCACCCTTGACCTCATGTGACAGGGTGGGTGAAAATGTATTCGAATACAGTTTAATATGTCCTTCAGACAATGTGTATGAAACCTAAATGGATTCCATGTCTAGACTTGGTCCCATTCTCAAGTTCTTATGCAGATATTAGGGTTGCACCGATACCGATACTAGTATCGATATCGGTGCCGATACCGGGTACTGCTCTCCTGCAGTACCCCCGATATTTTTTTCCGATACCGGAAGCCGGCATTGAGCTGGCTTGCCGGTATCCGAGGGGCTGCGGCGGCTGTCCGAATGCTCTATCTGCATTCGGACAGGCCCTGCAGCTGCTCATCTAACTTTGTTTATAAAGTCTTCGCGCGTGCGCTCCTTGGAAGGACCCAGCCGCGACCACGTGGGACCATGTGATCGCGGCTGGGGTCCTTCCAACGAGCGCGCGGGAACTTTCCCGGCGTCGCTGAAGGAGGTAAGTATTAAACAAAGTGAGCAGCTGCAGGGCCTGTCCGAATGCAGATAGAGCATTCAGACAGGCCCTGCAGCTGCTCTCCGTCATACTTACCTTCCTTCAGCGACGCCGGTAAAGTTCCCGCGCGCGCGCTCGTTGGAAGGACCCCAGCTGCGATCACATGGTCCCACGTGGTCGCGGCTGGGGTCCTTCCAAGGAGAGCGCGCGCGCGCGAAGACTTTACCGGCGGTGCTGAAGGAAGGTAAGTATGAGCGGAGAGTGGGGGGGATCCATGAGCAGGGGGGGCATATCCATGAGCAGGGGGGGCATATCCATGAGCAAGGGGGGCATATCCATGAGCAAGGGGGGCATATCCATGAGCAAGGGGGGCATATCCATGAGCAGGGGGGCATATCCATGAGCAGGGGGGCATATCCATGAGCAAGGGGGGCATATCCATGAGCAGGGGGGGCATATCCATGAGCAGGGGGGGCATATCCATGAGCAAGGGGGGCATATCCATGAGCAGGGGGGGCATATCCATGAGCAGGGGGGCATATCCATGAGCAGGGGGGGCATATCCATGAGCCGGGGGGCATATCCATGAGCAGGGGGGCATATCCATGAGCAAGGGGGGCATATCCATGAGCAGGGGGGCATATCCATGAGCAGGGGGGCATATCCATGAGCAGGGGGGGCATATCCATGAGCAGGGGGGCATATCCATGAGCAAGGGGGGCATATCCATGAGCAAGGGGGGCATATCCATGAGCAAGGGAGGCATATCCATGAGCAGGGGGGCATATCCATGAGCAGGGGGGCATATCCATGAGCAAGGGGGGCATATCCATGAGCAGGGGGGCATATCCATGAGCAGGGGGGGCATATCCATGAGCAAGGGGGGCATATCCATGAGCAGGGGGGCATATCCATGAGCAGGGGGGGCATATCCATGAGCAGGGGGGGCATATCCATGAGCCGGGGGGCATATCCATGAGCAGGGGGGCATATCCATGAGCAAGGGGGGCATATCCATGAGCAGGGGGGGCATATCCATGAGCAGGGGGGCATATCCATGAGCAGGGGGGCATATCCATGAGCGGGGGGCATATCCATGAGCAGGGGGGCATATCCATGAGCAGGGGGGGGGCATATCCATGAGCAGGGGGGGCATATCCATGAGCAAGGGGGGGCAATTATCCATGAGCAGGGGGGCAATTATCCATGAGCAGGGGGGCAATATCCATGAGCAAGGGGGGCATATCCATGAGCAGGGGGGGCATATCCATGAGCAGGGGGGGCATATCCATGAGCAAGGGGGGCATATCCATGAGCAGGGGGGCATATCCATGAGCAGGGGGGCATATCCATGAGCAGGGGGGCATATCCATGAGCCGGGGGGGCATATCCATGAGCAGGGGGGCATATCCATGAGCAAGGGGGGCATATCCATGAGCAAGGGGGGCATATCCATGAGCAAGGGGGGCATATCCATGAGCAGGGGGGGCATATCCATGAGCAGGGGGGCATATCCATGAGCGGGGGGGGCATATCCATGAGCAGGGGGGGCATATCCATGAGCAGGGGGGGGGCATATCCATGAGCAAGGGGGGGCAATTATCCATGAGCAGGGGGGCAATTATCCATGAGCTGGGGTCAGGATATCCATGAGCTGGGGCAAATCCATGAGCTGGGGCAAATCCATGAGACCTGGGGGCTTTATAGAAGGTCTGTTCTTATTGGAAAGCGTCACATGACATAAAATAAAAGTATCGGTAATTGGTATCGGTGAGTACTTGAACAAAAGTATCTGTACTCGTACTCGGTCTTAAAAAAGTGGTATCGGTGCATCCCTAGCAGATATCCCAAAACATTTCTGATAGCGGATACTCAACTGGGGTATCAAATCTGCGTTGGCTCAGTCGGTCGGCAGGACTAGTCTAACGTCACCAACTTGGCCATATTAGCCAGCTGTTCACTTCCGATGGTCTTATCTGAGGTTCACGAGGTCTGCATCAGTTGGATGTGAATAGAGCTTTGGACCCCAATGCCTGGTGGGATGTTTCCCCATACTCTCCTCTCGTGCAGGGTCGCCATCACTCGATTGCAAAATCAGCCCAAATTTGTAAAGTCCTGATAGGACACCTGTGAGGTGGGTATCTGTGTAGACGTCTTGGTGATATGTCGTGTTTGTGTCGTCCTCAGTCTTGGTGGAGGTACGTTCTTCGGCCTGTGCTGCCTTCTCACCGGATGCTCCACATTCGAGGAGGCGCTGGAAATGGCTTCACTCGGAGACAGCACCAAGGTGGATAAACTTGTGCGTGACATATACGGCGGGGATTACGATCGGTTTGGCTTGCCGGGCTACGCCGTAGCCTCCAGGTAAGACATCTGTTCTTTATGTTCTCTTGCTATGAGTGTTGTTGTTTTGTGTCCGGTTCCTTTCCAGGCTTGATACAAAGCATTTTCTCGAATCCTGTTTTGTTGACCGCTGGTATACATTGAATATGTCAGATTTGTAATGTTTGTGATTTTCACTCAAAACACGACTGAACACTTCTTTTACTTGGTCTTCTTTCAAGCATGGCAGTTACACATCATCTGGCTTGATCTGGATCGATGGTGTCACTATCTCCCCTTCAAGCCAGGTCGCTGTCTCGGAGTTACACTTGACTCTGCTCTTTCCTTCATCCCCACATCCAGTCTCTTTCCACCTCCTGCCGCTACCAATCACGTAATATTTCCAGAATTCAACCATTTCTCACCGCTGACCCCACAAAGCAACTCATCCACGCCCTTGCAATCTCCCGACTCAACTGTTGTAATAATCTTCTAGCTGCCCCCCCCCAATCCATTCTGAATGCCTCTGACAGGCTCATCCACCTCACCTGCCACTCTGTCTCTGCCGCTCCTCTTTGCGAGTCCCTTCACTGGCTCCCCATCCACTTCACCTGCCGCTCCTCTCTGCAAGTCCCTTCACTGGCTCCCCATCCACCTCACCCGCCACTCTGTCTCTGCCGCTCCTCTCTGCGAGTCCCTTCACTGGCTCCCCATCCACTTCACCTGCCGCTCCTCTCTGCGAGTCCCTTCACTGGCTCCCCATCCACCTCACCCGCCGCTCTGTCTCCCCATCCACCTCACCCGCCGCTCTGTCTCTGCTGCTCCTCTCTGCGAGTCCCTTCACTGGCTCCCCATCCACCTCACCCGCCGCTCTGTCTCTGCCGCTCCCCTCTGCGAGTCCCTTCACTGGCTCCCCATCCACCTCACCCGCCGCTCTGTCTCTGCCGCTCCCCTCTGCGAGTCCCTTCACTGGCTCCCCATCCACCTCACCCGCCGCTCTGTCTCTGCCGCTCCTCTCTGCGAGTCCCTTCACTGACTCCCCATCCACCTCACCCACCGCTCTGTCTCTGCCGCTCCCCTCTGCGAGTCCCTTCACTGGCTCCCCATCCACTGCAGAATTAAATTCATAATCCTTACCCTGACCTACAAAACCCTCACTAACTCAGCTCCCCACTACCTGTCCTCACTAATCACCAAATACACCCCAGCCCGCTCCCTAAGGTCAAACAGTGACCTGCGCCTAGCTTCTCCCCGCATCACCTCTTCCCATGATACACTGCAGGATTTCTCACGCGCAGCCCCCATTCTCTGGAACGCTCTCCCTCGTACTGTCAGACTTTCCGCTAGTTTCCCTTCCTTCAAACGCTCCCTTAAAGTGTCATTATACCCTCAGATTTTCTAACATAAAACAGTACTATAATGTGAGCCTTACTGTAATCCAGGGTAGTATTCCTTCTCTTTGCTTCTGTTTCTTTTAAATCCTCATCTCTAATCATGCTTAGCAGGACTTCCTGTTTTCAGGTGACCACCGTTTCTGTGTAATGCCTCATGGTGTCAGCGTTTTCACCCAGAACTACAAGAGGAAGTCCTGCAGAGATCCACATCCCCGTCCACTTGTGATTGACAACTGCTGCCTGAACGTGCTGTGTTTTTTTTTTTTTTTTTTTTTTTGTTTCTGCAGCTTCTCATAATCAGAGAGCTAGGTATTTTTTTTTAACAAACTTTATTGCTTATGTTTGTTTATGATAAAACATAAGCAATAAAGTTTGTTAAAAAAAAATACCTAGCTCTCTGATTATGAGAATCTGCAGAAAAAAAAAAACTACAGCACGTTCAGGCAGCAGTTGTCAGGATTTCTCACGCGCAGCCCCCACTCTCTGGAACGCTCTCCCTCGTGCTGTCAGACTTTCCCCTAACTTCTCTTCCTTCAAACGCTCCCTGAAAACATTCCTATTTAGGGAAGCCTACCACCCAACTCACTGATGCAACCATCAATCCCTCTCACCTTACAGTCCTCTCCTCCTGTTTCCAACCCCAACCCTCCTAGATTGTGAGTTCCTACGGGAATAGGGCCCTCATCTCCTCCTGTACTGTTTGTCAAATGTTGTTCAATGTATTGTAACCCTGTCTATACTGTGCTTATTGTACAGCGCTGCGGAATATGCTGGCGCTTTATAAATAAAGAATAATAATATAATAATAATAGAGTGGCTGCTTCTAACAAGCCTAAACACTCATTGTCCGATATATAAAGCGCGCTGACGTGTCTGGAAACAGAACCATGAGGGCACCATTGGCATGAGCCTGCAGGTGTAATTGTGGATTATTCAAGCCTTGGTGTTAGAATAATCTTAATTTTAATAAAGACAGGAGGCGAATATTTTGCATTCTCTTTTCTTTACTAATAAACAGCAGCAAAGGAAAGTTCACATAGCAACAGCAGTAACCAATAAACATCAAGTGAGTAGTCAGTCTTAGCCACGCCCTCTTTTCTTGGATGCGGAGTGACCAGGAGAGCAGTGACGTGGAAAATCCAGAGATCCCAGAAGCAGGAGAAAAACCGGTTAGCAGGAGATGAAGAAACCAGGGAACCCGGAAACCGGACGAGATCGGAACAGTAGAAGAGGAAGCCGAGATGCGTCCGAAAGGATAAACGTCCAACGGGACCGAAGAAGGAACTCAAACTAGGGAGAAAAACAGAGGATACGTGAAAGTACCATGCAGTGGAGGTGTGTCAAACAACAGTGACCTAACTGACTCGTAGCTAATCATCACCACCAATTTAACTATGAGAAAAAATAGCCCCATGCTAGGCTAACTAAACATGTATAAATGTAAACCCTACTCAGGGAAAAAGAAGGTTAGACAGAAGAAACACAAAGTAATGTTCGAGAAGTCATATAATATTTATTGATATATATATATGGTAATTTTTTTTTTTTTTTTTTTTCTTTTTTGAACATGCCTAAATCAGAACAATGCGAAGAACCCGGGTACGGGCGGGTGGGAAAAATATTCGCCTCCTGTCTTTATTAAAATTAAGATTATTCTAACACCAAGGCTTGAATAATCCACAATTTTATATCAAGTCAGGAGGCTTCATATTTTGCAGTTTCAAAGCTGCACTAAAGCCCCAGAAACATGAGCCCGAGGACGAAAATAAAAAGTACGAAAGGTAGTCGCCCTAGACCAGTCGGCAGCCGCAAGGATATCAGGCAGAGAGCCACCGGCGTCTGCCGCAGAGGAAGCCACCGCGCCGCGCACTGAGTGAGCGCCAAAGTGGGGAGCAACGCCAGCCAAAGACAGAAGCCAGCGAACCCACCTGGAGAGGGTAGGTGGAGAGACAGGTTTAAAAGGAGAGACATACGAGACCAGAAGTTGGCCAGTGGGAGAGGAGCGCAAGGGGCGCAGACGGGAGAGGTAAGTTTTGACACAACGAGCCACACACAACAGAGGGTCTGCCGGAAAGTAGGGGTAGAAAACCGTAGAGGAAAGTGTTTTAGTGCGCCTGGTTAGTGTGAAGACGACACCATCCGGTGAAAAACCACAGCGTGCGCGTCGAAAGCCCTAACATCGGATACTCGCCGAATGGACACCAGACACAAAAGGACTGTTAGTTTGGCCGAGAGCTGACGCAGAGAAAGCGAGTCATTGTCCGGCCAGCTGCGCAGAAAGTTTAGCATAAGCGACACATCCCAAAACCCAGTGTACTTAGGAGCCGGCGGGCGAGCAAGCCGAATGCCTCGGAGGAGACGACAAACCGAAGGGTCCCGACCCACGGGAGCGCCACCCAGGGGAACGTGAGCCGCCGAAATGGCCGAGCGGAACAGGTTGATAGTACGATACGATTTGCCAGACGAGGACAGGTCCGCCAGGAAATTGAGAATTAGAGTTAGAGGTGCTGTAACGGGATCAGCCTCATGTCGCACACACCAGCCACTCCAAGTCCTCCAGGCGTAACGGTAGCTTTTCCGTGTGCCTGGGGCCCAGGACTCCCATAACAGTGATCGAGCTTCTTCCGATAGGCCTGGCAGCAGGCAGAGTCCCCGGAAATCGTCCAAGCCACCAGAGGCAGATGTCCCTCCAGAACCAAAGGGTGTGGGTTGCCTTGAGGATCCGTCAGGATGGAACGGAATGACGGGAGCAGGAGCGGATGAAGGCACGAAAGTTCCAGCGCCAGAGGGAACCAGGGCTGAGCGTGCCATAGTGGCGTGAGCAGAAGAAGCCGAGTCCCTCGTCTGCGGACTTCCTGGATTGTACGAGTGAGCATCTGGAACGGTGGGAAGGCATAGGCCCCCGACTGCGGCCAGGGTTGTAGGAAGGCGTCCACCGCCGCCGCCTGGGGATCCGGGAGCCAACTGAAGTAGGCCGGTGTCTGGTGATTTCAAGCGAGAAGCGAAGAGGTCGAGGTGAAGGGGCCCCCGTCGCAGAGACAGTAGTTGGAACGTTGGAACGTCCAATTTCCAATCGCTGGAGTCTCTCCAGTGTCGTGAGAACCAATCCGCCACAAAGTTGGAGGTACCAGGTAGGTATTCTGCCTTGAGGGAGATGTTCCGTTCCAGGCAATAGTTGAAGAGGGACAGAGTAAGGTCCGACAGGAGCTTGGATCGGGAACCTCCCAGCCGGTTGACATATTGGACCGCTGAGATGTTGTCCATGCGAAGGAGGAGGGTGCAGTCCCTGAGGTGCTGGGTGAAGCTGCGGACGGCGAAGGATCCGGCGATGAGTTCCAAACAATTGATATGGAGATGTTGTTCCTCCGGCGTCCACGCGCCGCCCGTGGATGTGGAGCCACAGGTCGCTCCCCAGCCCGATTGACTGGCGTCCGATTCTAGTACGAAGTCCGGCAGGGAGCCGAAGATGGCTCGCCCGTTCCATGCCTCCATATGGCGTAACCACCAAAGGATCTCCACTCTGGCCTCCGGAGAGATGGGAACCAGCTGGTCGTAGGAGGGGTTGAGACGAAGGTATTCGGCCTTCAATCGCTGCATCGCGCGGTAGTGCAATGGACCGGGAAAAATGGCCTGAATGGATGAGGAGAGTAGTCCTACCACCCTCGCTAGATCTCGAAGGCAGATCGTCTCTGAAGCCAGGACTCCCCGCAAGGTCTTTTTGATGGCCCGTAGCTTTTGCGGAGGGAGGCGAAGTTGGCAGGATTTGGAGTCTATGTCGAACCCAAGGAAGGTGATTATCTGGGCCGGACAAAGTGCTGACTTGTCCCTGTTGATGAGGAAACCCAGTTCCTGTAGGAGGGTCATCACCAAGGTCGTGTGTCGAGCGGATTGATCCTGGTCTCGGGCTAGTATGAGGATATCGTCTAAGTAAATAATGGTCCTGATGCCCTGAGCCCGTATGGAAGCCATGACTGGTTTTAGGAGTTTTGTGAAACACCATGGGGCGGAGCTGAGCCCGAAAGGGAGGCAGGTGAAATGCCACAGGTCGCGGTGCCAGAGAAACTGGAGGTACTGCCGGTGAGCGAAATCGACTGGAACGGTGAGGTAGGCGTCCGTGAGGTCCAGCCTTGTGAACCAGTCGCCGTCGCGGAGCAGATCCCTGAGGAGGTGTATGCCCTCCATTTTGAAGTGGCGGTAGGACACGAATGTGTTGAGAGCCCTTAAATTTATGACTGGCCGAAGGTCCCCATTTTTCTTGTGGACCAGAAATATGTTGCTGACAAAGCGCGGGGAATCGGAGGCGGGAAGGATTGCTCCTTTCAGTTGCAGCGCGCAAAGTTCCCTGTCTATTAACGCTGTCTCCTGTAAGGAGTAACGGGCCGGCGGCGGGGAAGCAGACTGGACGGGGACCCGGGAGAAATCTATCGAAAAACCAGTCACCGTACGCAGAATCCATGAGTCGGATGTGAGCTCGCGCCATTTGGAGAGGAAAAAGCGTAATCGACCCGCGACCGGAATGTGTGGAAACGGCAATGGGGGAGTACTTACCCGCGGAATAGCGGCGTCTAGGTCTGCCGAAGCCACGGCCGATGGGGACTCCCCGAGCCAAGATGGGGCTGGGGCGGTATTGCACGTCAGTGCCCTGGGTTGGTGTTTGCAGACGAGGTCTGTAGGAGGAATGGTAACGGCTGGCGACCCGACCTCTTGGTGCGCCAGCCCTGGAGGAAAAACGCGTGGTGGGATGGAACACACGCTTCATATTGTATTGCATTTTTTGCAAGTTGGTGTAGACGTTTACTTTTCTATTTAATTCCCTTAAGAAGGGATCGCCAAATAGTAACCCCTTCGCTGCGGGACCCAGCTCTTTGGTGCACATTGGGGTGAGTTTGGCGTCGAAGCGAAACAGTGCCGCCTTGCGACGCTCGGAGGAGAGGCCCACGTTGGCATTCCCTAGGAGGCAGAGGGCCCGTTGCGCCCATTCGCGCACTAGAGCCGGATCGAGCGGGGTGTCATTATTTAATGCCTCATCTGCCATAACGAATATCAGGGAGAGGGGGCCGGAGACGTCCAGCAATTTGTCTTGGGCACCCCGGAGACCCTGCTCCAAACCCCGACGGGGATCCCTGCCAGCCTTCCCCATGAACGTGACAAAGTCCTCATCGAATTCCGGGGTGAGGGAAACTTTGTCCGGGAGTGTTGGGCGAGGGCATTCAGCCCGCAGGCGCGCTCTATCCGCCTTATCTAAGGGGCAACGCAGCCAAAAACGCAGGAACTCTGCGATGTGGTCCGGGGGAATCCAGGCGGGTGACCTGGGGTGGGTAGTAGTTCGCGGATCGAAAAAGGGGACTCCTCTGGCATCGAGAAGCGGCGCTGGGGTATCTGAGGATACCTGGGGGCGATGCGCGGGCGCAGCGGGGACGGGAATGACCGCCAAGGCGTCTGAACGGGGCTCACCCGTTAAACTAGGAGTAGCCGGGATATCACCGGCAGACTCTCCTTCAATCTCTTCCGGGTAGTCAGCCCGGTAATCCTCGATTTCATAGGCATCGTCCTGTTCATATTGGGGTGGACGTGAGGGTTTTTTAGCAGGAGCCTTCCCCTTGCCCGCAGACTCCGATTGTCCCTTCCAAGGTCGTTTTCGCGACTGTGTGGCTGTATCCGAATGGTCGGACTGAGAGTCGACCGAACGGGCTGGGGAAGGGGCCCTAGAGAGCACCGGGGGTCCCGGCTGGGGAAGTGGGGGCAGCGCAGCCAGAGCTAAGGGGAGAGATTCTGAAATGGCCGTAAGAAGCCAGGCCTTCAGCTCCTCCCGATTGATAGGGGGAATCTGCGGAGGATCCATAATAATTTGGAGAGTACGGGGCTCACCCGCTTTAGAATATGCAATGCAATATATATTGCGTAGGGGTACTG
Organism: Leptobrachium leishanense; assembly: GCA_009667805.1. Taxonomy (NCBI): domain Eukaryota; kingdom Metazoa; phylum Chordata; class Amphibia; order Anura; family Megophryidae; genus Leptobrachium; species Leptobrachium leishanense. The sequence continues at coordinate 530,460,570 of CM019063.1, read as the reverse complement.
AACGGGGCTCACCCGATCGTGCGCGGACAGAAATAACTGCCGCCGTGAAGGTATATGGAATATACAATATTTATGTTCGGGGCTCACCCGAGTAGAGGTCTCAGCAAGCGGAGGCTTTTTAGCGGATTTGTGAATAGAGTCGCCACCTGGCTAGGATGCAACCCGCACAGGGAACAGCACAGAATGGCGGCAAAACGGAACTTTGAATGGTAAAATGGCCGTCAGGGTGCGCAAGCGCGGTAGGGATTCCACGCCGCTGAGGGGAAGGAATAGCCGCGCAGGCGCGGAGCGCAAGGAATCGCGCTATCGATAAAAAACGGAAAAATGTGTAAAAAACAAGTAGTAGATGGGTCCCAAAAAACGGGTAACATGCAGAAAAAACCGGGGAACACCCGCAAGCAAAGCGAACGCAGCCTGCAGGCGGGAAAGTGCCCGCACAGCAGGGACGAAAACCTAGGAAGGAAAGCAGTGCTTACAAGAAAACACAGTACATATAAATAAGACAAGTAAACATACAAAATTAGTCATAAAAAGTGTAAATAAGCCTGGCAACCAGGAGCAGTTTGCAAAACGTCTCACCTGGTCGCCAGCAGCAAAGAAAAGAGGGCGTGGCTAAGACTGACTACTCACTTGATGTTTATTGGTTACTGCTGTTGCTATGTGAACTTTCCTTTGCTGCTGTTTATTAGTAAAGAAAAGAGAATGCAAAATATGAAGCCTCCTGACTTGATATAAAATTGACGTGCCATAAATGGCGCAGGCGGCCCCCGCTCACAGAAGACGACGTAGGCGTGATACAGGTATGACACAGGTATACCTCTCCTGCTCACATTTTAGTTCTCTCTCTCTTGTCTTTCAGCTTTGGGAACATGATGAGCAAAGAAAAGCGAGACGCGGTTAGTAAAGAGGACTTGGCGAGAGCCACGTTAATTACCATCACCAACAACATCGGTTCCATTGCTCGGATGTGCGCCGTTAACGAGGTGAGTCTGGAACCCTCATGCTTGGCAGAGATTTCTTGGTGTAGGATAATTTCTAACACATTAGGAATAGATGAATCCCCTCGTATCATTTCATCCACTTAACTATTGATCCCACACGTATGAACACCCCCACCCCCCCGGGTGCTCCCAAAATCATTTCCTCCTACAGTGATGATAACCCCTGGTATCCCTGATGTTTCAGCACATGTGCCAAGGTACGCTGCCCACCCTAATGCCAGGTGAGTGTGCTAGGATATGTATCGCTGAAACATCTTGGTTTAAGGCAGTTTTTGTCAATCTTCACACCCAACTCCCCTAACCTTATGATCACCTGTTATTATTCATTGTTACCCGCCCTAAGCCGGCTGCTCCTGCCGTCCCGCCCTAAGCCGGCTGCTCCTGCCGTCCCGCCCTAAGCCGGCTGCTCCTGCCGTCCCGCCCTAAGCCGGCTGCTCCTGCCGTCCCGCCCTAAGCCGGCTGCTCCTGCCGTCCCGCCCTAAGCCGGCTGCTCCTGCCGTCCCGCCCTAAGCCGGCTGCTCCTGCCGTCCCGCCCTAAGCCGGCTGCTCCTGCCGTCCCGCCCTAAGCCGGCTGCTCCTGCCGTCCCGCCCTAAGCCGGCTGCTCCTGCCGTCCCGCCCTAAGCCGGCTGCTCCTGCCGTCCCGCCCTAAGCCGGCTGCTCCTGCCGTCCCGCCCTAAGCCGGCTGCTCCTGCCGTCCCGCCCTAAGCCGGCTGCTCCTGCCGTCCCGCCCTAAGCCGGCTGCTCCTGCCGTCCCGCCCTAAGCCGGCTGCTCCTGCCGTCCCGCCCTAAGCCGGCTGCTCCTGCCGTCCCGCCCTAAGCCGGCTGCTCCTGCCGTCCCGCCCTAAGCCGGCTGCTCCTGCCGTCCCGCCCTAAGCCGGCTGCTCCTGCCGTCCCGCCCTAAGCCGGCTGCTCCTGCCGTCATTGTTTATCGCTCTGAGCGAGGTTAATAAATCTGGCTGGAAAATGAGCAGTGATGCCCTTTTGGTTGCAGAAGTTCGTGCGAGCCGAGGTTTGGATGTAAGGATGTTTCTGTGCTTTCAGCTTCTTTACAGTGCTGCCTTGTAGCTTCTATGTCAAGCAGCATTGTACAGGGCTATGAAAGAGCAGAGATCTGACATCGTGTGGGGCAGTGCTCTCTGATTTCTAGGTCAGGTGGGGTTTCATTTAACTTCTGCGCCCGCGAAATTATTTGGAAATGGTTGGATACCCCCCCCCCCCCCCACATGCTGTTACACACGTATTCTTCTATCATTGTGTTGGAAAAGTACCACAATCTGGAAACGGATGATTTAGAGATTTCTGTCACTTTGCCTTTTACGCATCATACCAAGAAGACGACACGGCACAAAATCCTACATGAATTAAATGGGAGAAAACACAAGTTCCTATTACAGAAGGCCGGCAGAGCTTGTCCTGAACAGTTTTTACACCTTTTACCATGAGAACATTAACGGGCCGCTACCTCCAAAAAATGCAATGTCCTCATTGTGTTTATTTGATGTTGCTGATATCTTACATGTGCTTTGTTTTTCTCTTGTATGTTTAGGTAAGGAAATATTTTCCTCCATATGTGTCACTGGGCGCATCCATTGTGTGATATTTTGTGTTGTAAACTGCACCCCCCCCCCCCCCGTATCTTTCCATCACTTGCTCCTCACTGTGTGGCTTTGGCCATAGAATGGAGTGAATGGGTTAGTCACCGACTCACATCATTGTATTTTGTGGGATGTATTCAAAGGACACCAGGGGGTAGATTAGAAGTCTAAACTCCCTGTAATTTCTCATTCAACTGCCAGCTCCTCTCCTGAATAGCCTGGAGAACAATAACCTCCTGCAGCCTTATCTAAACATTCCCTTCTTCACCTCATTGCCTGTTAAATACTGCTGATTAAATAAAATCCACAAAGCAAAGCTGTTTGCACAGACAGATCTTGGTAAATATTGCATTGTGGGAAAAATCCAGAAACATGAGATTAAAACCTTACATTATGGACGGAGAGCCTGCCGGGTTTAAAAACAGAAGCCTGAGAAATGTTCCTTGCCCTGACGTGGTTTACACTCCTCTTCGTGCTCCTTCTGATTGACTCTGACTTGTTTCTCCCGGCTTATGACCCGTGGCAATACTCTGACTACCCGCTCTGGCATACGACCCCTGGCAATTCTGACTAGCTGCTCTGGCATATGACCCCTGGCAATTCTGACTAGCCTCTCTGGAATTCGACCCCTGGCAATTCTGACTAGCCGCTCTGGAATTAGACCCCTGGCAATTCTGACTAGCCTCTCTGGCATTCGACCCCTGGCAATTCTGACTAGCCGCTCTGGAATTCGACCCCTGGCAATTCTGACTAGCCGCTCTGGCATTCGACCCCTGGCAATTCTGACTAGCCGCTCTGGCATTCGACCCCTGGCAATTCTGACTAGCAGCTCTGGCATTCGACCCCTGGCGTACTTCTGACTAGCCGCTCTGGCATTCGACCCCTGGCGTACTTCTGACTAGCCGCTCTGGCATTCGACCCCTGGCGTACTTCTGACTAGCCGCTCTGGCATTCGACCCCTGGCGTACTTCTGACTAGCCGCTCTGGCATTCGACCCCTGGCGTACTTCTGACTAGCCGCTCTGGCATTCGACCCCTGGCGTACTTATGACTAGCCGCTCTGGCATTCGACCCCTGGCGTACTTCTGACTAGCCGCTCTGGCATTCGACCCCTGGCGTACTTCTGACTAGCCGCTCTGGCATTCGACCCCTGGCGTACTTCTGACTAGCCGCTCTGGCATTCGACCCCTGGCGTACTTCTGACTAGCCGCTCTGGCATTCGACCCCTGGCGTACTTCTGACTAGCCGCTCTGGCATTCGACCCCTGGCGTACTTCTGACTATCCAATTGTATTAACCCATGGTGTCTGTGGTTCTGCTCTATCGGACGGACACAGGCAGATATTCCGGCCACATTAGGGAGCGGCAGTGTAGGATGGCTCGTCTGCCTGCAGGAATCAGACAATCCAGGAGGTACGTGACAGAACCCCAGACCCCAACTAACAGATTCTGTGCAATTCTGTATGCGAGCGTCACTAGATTTAAATGTCTGCTTCCTTTTTATGCACCAGATTCTGTTTATAATCTAGGGGTGGTTTCATTAAACATTAGTTATGGAAATATGTTTATTTTTTACGGTTTCTGACACTTCAGGTAGCGTCAATTTTCTACCACTAGCGGCATTTTCGCCCCGTAACCACATCTATTTCGGGACATAACTGGGTCAAATTTTAGACTCTAGAAAAGGCTGCATCAAAATAAATTTATTTCTCAGACTATATTTTTTTTTTTCTTTTTTTTTTTCCCCCCAGACTTCTAGCTTTCACAAAGTCCTTCAAGGTCTAACTCCAGTTGTGTATTATGGTTGTTATCCTGATGGAAACGGAGTCTCCAGTGCTTTTATGCTCTGCAAACCATACAAACTTACAATTTGTGGAGAAAATAAATTTGCACTGTTTAACCCCTTCACTAGAGAGTGAGTTTCCGGAAAAAAAAAAACCTTTTCAGGAACCTTTTTTTTTTTTTTTTTTTTTTTTTTGGAAAATCATTTTTGGCGTTACCGGAAGTTTCAGAAATAGTAAACCATATTATTAATGGAATATTCCCAATGCATTCCGCACTGTAATTACCTGTTTGGCAGGGAGATGGCTCCGTCTGCTGGCAAAAAGAGCTTACTGCAGGAAGAACTGCAGCTGGGGGCTCCCGTGTCAGCTGGGGAAAGGACATTCCCATGCCAATCATAAACCTTTTTGGCACCTCGGGCGTTATTCCCACAGGGCTAAAACTGTGTGGGTGCCTTCTGGAGCCAGAAAGCAAATTAAATTTGTTTAGTCCTGCAGATCAAGAAAACTTCATCACGCACCACCTGATGGCACCTTGGAAGATCAGAGTTATCTCGATCTTGGGAGTGAAGGGGTTAAATAGAATACCGGAGCTCAATAATGGTCGTTTTGGTGCCATGTTCATAGTTCTGGCAGTGCGGGCCCGTGGGGGGGGGGGTTGACGCCACCAGCCCACAGGTCTGCTCACGAGGCATGTCACTTCTCCCGTCACTGCAGAACATAAGCCGCGTGGTGTTTGTTGGCAACTTCCTGCGCGTCAACACTGTGTCCATGAAGCTGCTGGCGTACGCCTTGGAATATTGGTCGAAGGGACAGCTGAAGGCTTTCTTCCTGGAGCATGAGGTACGCGCCCGCCTGTATGTGAATGTGGTGGTGTGTGTGTGTGCTTGTTGTTTTTGTGTTTTTCTTTTTGAAGAAAACGTATACAAATCTGTATCCTCACCTAGTGTGTCACCCCTCTCTTAGATTGTAAGCTCTCGAGCAGTGTCCTCCCTCCTTCTGTTCTGTGTGTGTATATATGGTATTCTGTCTCACCCATTGTACAGTGCTATGGAACTTGTTAGCGCTTTATAAAAAACTTGTAACTGTATTACTCCGGTAACAATATTCTTGTGTCTTCTCGGTTTTTGCGTAAAGTGCTGCGCTAAACCCTGGGATTTGCTCGCACCATACAGCAGTGTTGTAGGTCATTCCCTCTGCTCTTGCTGAGCGATTAGTGTATTGTGCTGTATTGTTGGCTGTTGCATAATGGGTTGAGGGGAGGATGCGCTCCACTCTATGCTTACAAAGCCGCATTACCTATCTGATGTCACACCAGCCATATTTAAAGGGCTGCTACCACCAAAAGAATCTCCTTATTGTGTGTATTTGATGTTGCTGATATCTTACATGTGTTTTGTTTCTCTCCTGTATGTTTAGTTAAGAAAATATTTTCCTCTATGTGTCACTGGGTGCATCCATGGTGTGATATTTTCCTCTATAGGTGTCACTGGGTGCATCTATTGTGTGATATCTTCCTCTATGGATGCGCTCAGTGACACCCATAGAGGAAAATATCACACCATGGATGCACCCAGTGACACCTATTGTGTGATATTTTCCTCTGTCACTGGGTGCATCCAGTATCTCTCTCTCTCTCTCCCCCCCCCCCCCCACTATCTTTCCATCACTTGCTCCTCACTGTGTGGTTTTGGTCATAGAATGGAGTGAATGGGTCAGTCACCGACTCACATCATTGTATTGTGTGGGATTTATTCAAAGGACATCACTGGGGGGGGGGTTAGATTAGAAGGCTTTTAAGATCCCTGTCTTGTCATTCAGCTGCCATCTCTGATCTCAGGCAGCCTGGAGAACACAAGACACCCTTTACTGCCTTAACTGTTAAATACTGTATAAGATAAACCACAGCAGTAAAGCTTTTGCACAAATTTTGATAAATGTTGCATCATGGGACAAATCAACAGAATGGAAACAGAAGATTTAAAAAAAAAAATCTAATTTTATTTTTCCTTTTTTTACATGCAATTCAAACAAAGGGAAAAAAACAGCAGCTTGTTTGTAATGCACAGTAATTTAGTTTTATGTACGTGGTGGTGTGTCTTTTAATCTGACCCGTGTTTCCTTTTTCCAGGGTTATTTTGGAGCAGTGGGCGCCCTCCTCGAGCTGCTGACCACGACCTGATCCCTCCGTCTTCCATCAGTGACTTAAAAATTCTTGTATAATCCGTCTTATCCTGCTGCCAACTTTTTATGCACTACTGCGAGCTACCGGAGCGACCAGCTGCTTCACACCAAAACAATGCTGTGTAGCTACCTGAGCGACCGGCTGCTTCACACCAAAACAATGTGCTGTGTGTTTGTTCTCCAATCAAGCAAGTGGGACGAGTTTGTTGTATTTTGTAGCCGAACATTTAGTTCAAAGGTGTCAAGCTCCGGCCTCCCAATCTTTATTGCCTACATTTCCCAGAATTCTTTGCAGTGAAAGGCAAGAGGATCATGGGAATTGTAGTTAAGACATCTGGGAGCCGGAGTTTGACCACCTCCTTCTATGTGAGTTACTGAGACATCTGGTGGCCCTGAGGGGGGGGGGGGGATGTGTCACAGCGGCTGCTTCCGGCTACGTGCCTTTTATCCTTTATGTATTTCCCCCCGTCCGTCCATCTACTCCCCCCCCCCCCCCGCCCATCTACTCCCCCTGGAAACCTGGCTTTCATACCTAATAAGCAAAGTATTTAAAACGTCTCTTCTTTGCCGACCCTTTAATACAACACCCAGGAATGTATGTAGTGTGTCTTTTGTATGTGTGTCGTTGCCAAAGCGTGTCATTGCGTTTTAAGACGCATTGCTGTCTCTTAATGCTGTTTATTGTCATTACGCATGTCCTGTCTGCCACGTACAAAGGTCTCCAAGCCAAAGGTTTTACGTAGGGAATGGGGTGGGGGCAAGGAAGCCATATTGCACAGAACAACAACCTCATTCATATGAGCAGGTGATTGTGTGTCCTGTGTGATGCAGTACAGCAACAACGTGCCCGACCTGTCACACGGACTCTGTATACACAGTGTCATGACATGGTGTATGGACAAGCTGTAACTATGCAGAGTTGACTGCCTATGTTGGTGTTATATGTGGCTTTCTCTTCTAGTGTGTGACGATACAAACTCCGTGCAGGCGCCCCCAGAGGCGGGTCCCACAGGCGCCCCCAGAGGCGGGTCCCGCAGGCTCTGTAAATGGTTAAACAAATTGAAGGAGTGATGTCGAGTTTTTGGATCTCGTCTTTTCTTCTGTTTTTATGACTTAACCCTATATCTCCCAAGTCTGATCCTGCAGGTGCTGCTATTCATACGGGAATATATCATCAGGTCCACAAAGCATTAAAGGGACGCTCCAGGCAGCGTGACCACTCAGTGACCTGAATGTCTCCCTCCTTCATGGCACATACCCAGAGGGTTGATTTTAGCCTAAACACCTGTCTGGCTTCCTGGAAAAAGGTCAGGATTGAGTAAGGGTTCATCTCCGCCTCTAGCCAATGGCTCTCGTTGCAGTCACCCGATAACCCAGCCTCGCCCCAGGTCATGTGACAGCTGCAGCCCATTACATCTAGACCAGCGCCCAGGGAGCCCGTTGCTGGATTCTACACGGCCTGTAAGGGTTAACCCAGAAGGGGCAAATGTTTAACTCCTCCATCAGTTTTTCCCAGCCCTGGTCCTCAGGTCCCTCTAACAGGCCAGGTTTGCAGGATCTGCACAGCACAGGTGATATGATTTACTGCTCAGTGATTGCAGGATTCAGTTTACCTTTCCCCAAGGTGATCCTTAAAACCTGGCCTGTTAGGGGGACCTGGGGACCAGGGGTGGGTAACACTTCCTTAGAGCATCCCTTTTTAACGTGGCCAAAACACAGAAACTCAGGTGAATCCATGGCATGCTTACCCTGGGATTCCCACTTGTTTCTCTTGCTGAGTGCGGGTGCGCGTGGCGTCTGTATATCTATATCTACCTTTTTGTTGGACTCGGGAAATGCTACAATGATTTGTATTTATACTTTTTAAGCCTTTTTTTATAATAAAATGACGTTACAGCCTGAGTTACTGTGTTGCGCCGTCTCCACACAAAACCTGCAATGTGTTAATGAACAGTGCGCCGCAGCGTGTTACAGGATTGCAGATTGTCACGTGTTGCGCTGAAGGAGCACTCCGCTTTGTGGGAAGCGCGGCAGGATTATTCTCCAGCATCCCCAGTTTCAAGACAGCTGGCACTGTCCTGCTCAAAGCGGGACACACGGGGGCGCTCCTGCCTCATGCGTGACTTCATATAAGCCTGTATGTATACGCAGGCTGCGGGTCACGCTCCTGTTGGAAGTCAGTGTATGGTTTTGCGGTGATGCTGGCTTTCCATAGCGAAGCATTGAAGTGCATGTAGACACTCGGTGACGCAGTGCTGGCAGCTTGAGCAACGCGCAGCTGAAGAATCCTTTTCTGCAGAGCCCCGGGTGGCCATCGTGCACACAGGCCTGCGGCTCATTAACCTATTGCACTATACGCTTTAATTTCTAAAAGACGAGCCTTCAAAGCAGCTCCGTGCAGTGTGGAGGAATCGCAAAGATAGGATGTGCGGGGCGTCTCGTGCCAATAGCCTGTCTCACCCCACCACTTCCAGCAGCAGTCTATTCCTGTGTCTGAGGGTCATTCAATAAGATCATTATGAGATATGTCAAGTCACTGAAATGTGTATGTAAGGGGTTATTCAGAGAGCACCGGACATTTCTGTGTCTCTTTCTGCACAGTTGGGAGTTCATTTTGCCGACCCTGCGATGAATTCAACATTCACCGCGGGGTCCCCGAACTACAGCACACGACCCTCACAAACGCATCCTATAAACCTGCAGAACGCCTGCGGAAAAAAGCCGACCAGCAGCTGAACAGGGGGGGAAAGAAAAACAACTCTACTTTTAAAAGGAGTTGTAAAAAAATAAATGCATATAAGGTCGTATGAATAACAATATGAAGGCCAGTTACAGGAAAAAACACCATTTTAAACTAAATCGGAATCAAAAATTTCGCCAAAAAAGTCTGAAATTCTAAAAAAATAGACTTTTTGCTGCAGATTAAGAAAATAAACGGTTTATTAGATATTGAATTAAAACGGGAATATTTTTACATTGAAACCTATGGGATTCTCCTGAATAAACCTGCCGAATGAAACCACAGAACAGCAGGGCAATTCACTGACATTTCTCTGCTGTTCGGTGTCTATGAATAGATTAACCATTGCTTCTCTATGGGGGATTTCACTGCCGCCGAACAGGCACCGTATTTGCTCGCAGTTCACCAATATACAGTCAGGTCCAGAAATATTGGGGCATCGACACAATTCTAACATCTTTGGCTCTATACACCACCACAATGGAGTTGGAATGAAACAAACACAATGTGCTTTAACTGCAGACTGTCAGCTTTAATTTGAGGGTATGTACATCCAACTCAGGTGAACGTTGTAGGACTTACAGCAGTTTGCAGATGTGCCTCCCACTTGTTAAGGGACCAAAAGTAATGGGACAGACTAATAATCATAAATCAACTTTCCCTTCTTAATACTTGGTTGCAAATCCTTTGCAGTCAATCACAGCCTGAAGTCTGGAACGCATAGACATCACCAGACGCTGGGTTTCATCCCTGGTGATGCTCTGCCAGCCTCTACTGCAACTGTCTCTCAGTTCCTGCTTGTTCTTGGGGCATTTTCCCTTCAGTTTTGTCTTCAGCAAGTGAAATGCATGCTCAATGGGATTCAGGTCAGGTGATTGACTTGGCCATTGCATAACATTCCACTTCTGTCCCTTCAAAAACTCTTTGGTTGCTTTTGCAGTACGCTTTGGGTCATTGTCCATCTGCACTGTGAAGCGCCGTCCAATGAGTTCTGCAGCATTTGGCTGAATGTGAGCAGATAATATTGCCCGAAACACTTCAGAATTCATCCTGCTGCTTTTGTCAGCGTCACCTCATCAATAAATACAAGAGAACCAGTTCCATTGGCAGCCATACATGCCCACGCCATGACACTACCACCACCATGCTTCACTGATGATGTGGTATGCTTAGGATCATGAGCAGTTCCTTTCCTTCTCCATACTCTTCTCTTCCCATCACTCTGGTACAAGTTGATCTTGGTCTCATCTGTTCATAGGATCTTGTTCCAGAACTGTGAAGGCTTTGTTAGGTGTTGTTTGGCAAACTCTAATCTGGCCTTCCTGTTTTTGAGGCTCATCAATGGTTTACATCTTGTTGTGAACCCTCTGTATTCACTCTGGTGAAGTCTTCTCTTGATTTTTTGACTTTGACACACATACACCTACCTCCTGGAGAGTGTTCTTGATCTGGCCAACTGTTGTGAAGGGTGTTTTCTTCACCAGGGAAAGAATTCTTCATTCATCCATCACAGTTGTTTTCCGTGGTCTCCCGTGTCTTTTGGTGTTGCTGAGCTCACCGGTGTGTTCCTTCCTTTTTGAGAATGTTCCAAACAGTTGTTTTGGCCACGTCTAATGTTCTTGCTATCTCTCTGATGGGTTTGTTTTGTTTCTTCAGCCTAATGATGGCTTGCTTCACTGATAGTGACAGCTCTTTGGATCTCATCTTGAGAGTTGACAGCAACAGATTCCAAATGCAAATAGCACACTTGAAATGAACTCTGGGCCTTTTATCTGCACATTGTAATTGGGGCAATGAGAGAATATCACACACCTGACAATGGAACAGCTGAGAAGCCAATTGTCCCATTACCTTTGGTCCCTTAACAAGTGGGAGGCACATCTGCAAACTGCTGTAAGTCCTACACCGTTCACCTGAGTTGGATGTACATACCCTCAAATTAAAGCTGACAGTCTGCAGTTAAAGCACATTGTGTTTGTTTCATTCCAACTCCATTGTGGTGGTGTACAGAGCCAAAGATGTTAGAATTGTGTCCATGTCCCAATATTTCTGGACCTGACTGTATGGCGAATCGCCACAGAATTGCACAGTCTGGGGAAATTCACTGTTCGGTGCAATTTGGTGCTCTGATTAACCCCTTTAGGGTCAACTGTATATCCTACTGCCATTTATTTTTTGGGGGGGAGGGGGGGTTACCCAATAGGGTCTATTCCCAAAGTATCTTTGCTTTTCAGTGCACTTTCATTTAGCTGAAAATACGGCAATTTCACTATTTAGAGAACGGTTACCGTATTTTGCCGAAAATGAAGTCTAAGGCCGCGCCAGACCAACGCAGTGATCACGTCCGTGTTGCCGCACAGATTAACATCCGTCGCAGCATAGAATCACGATCAATAGAGACCGACACGCGAAGTGCGTGCGCACCGAACTGCGCACGCACAACACACGTCGCAAACGGACGCAAGTTAGGCAAGAACATAAAACGGCTAGATGGACGCGCAGACTGCGCCACGTCTGCATAGCGTCCTGTGTGAGTGATGAGACGTCAGACGCAGCGCATTTGCGACGTCCAGCACCTTGACGCACAAAATAGCTTTTCATATCCTTTTCCAATTATTTTTCATACTAATTTTATTTCCCATAATTCCCTTTTAATTTTTTTATTTTAAACATCCGTCAACAAAAATGGACCGTGTGGTGTCTACAGTATCTTCCGTCAGTACGCCTGTCCGTTATGCACGCACGCAGAGCGCGCTCAGACTGCTTTCGTCTGACATTAGCCTAAGGCTAGGGTCAGACGAGCGCAGCATTAACGTGCGTTTAGCCGCACTTAATCACGGCCGTGCTAGCAGCAAATGACGTCCAATGCCGGGCAGCATACGAAGAACGGCCGCACGAAAGTGGCAAACAAACGCATTTTATCGAGAACGTCAAACCGCTAGTACTGACGTACAGAGTGCGCTGCGTCCGCTAGCGGCGTGTGTGCGTGACTAGGAGACGTCAGACGCTGCTAATGTCCGGCCAACCTAACGTCCAGACGCAAAAAGTGTTTTATTGATGATCCGTACAAAATCACGGACGAAAATGCGCATCGTATGACCGCTATCGCGTATTCCGTGAAAAAATACGTCCATTCGTTCGAACGCACTTTTTCACGGACAACGTGAAAAATGCGTTCGTCTGACCCTAGCCTAAGCAGTTATCGGATGTTGCTGAAATTATCTTGGCAAATTCTGCTGCATGGGGGGGGGGGGGACTCCAAATAGGAGTTGAAATCAATAAAATGTATTAAAATCGTGTCTAATAGGAAACGTCCTTTTTTAAAAATAAATAACTAAATAACAAAAATGTCTGTGGTGGAAAAAAAAAAAATCTTTAAAAATAAAATCTTTTAAAATAAATACAAAAAAAAGCTGTCATAAAAAAAAAAGATTTTTGTACAAGGGAAAAGAATAAATGGTCTTTTTAGTAAAAAAATTATATATTTTTACATTCAGGGCTATTCAGAGAGAGGTGAAAATCAGGAGAATTTTGACCTAGAATTTTCACTTCTCCAAAGGTTCTCAAGTTTCGCCTTTTTCTGAATAACCTCAATAGAAACCTTTTCACCTGTTTAAACCCGCCGTATTGAAACGCTGAAATCATAGCATTTCGGCGACCTGTGAATAGAAGACATGATCGTGTTCTATGGGATAACATCGGTGCTGCTGAATTGTGGCAAACTGCGGTCGAATTGCACGGTGTCTCAGTGTCATTGCGCCTGTATTTGACAAATTGACAGCTTTGTGCAGAGACAAATTGCCATGAATTTCAGGCCAGTTTGAAGGTTTGTGAATGACCCCTTTCTATGTTCATGTTCAGAAGAATCCTTTAAGGCTGGGGTCAGACTAACGCATTTTTAACGTGCGTTTAATCACGGCCGCACTAGCAGCAAATGACGGCCAATACATGAAGTACGGCCGCACGAAAGTGGAAAATGAACGCATTTTTTCAAGAGCGCAGAACCGCTAGTACTGACGTACAGAGTGCGCTGCGGCGGCATAGCGGCGTGTTTGCGTGATTAGGAGACGTCAGACGCTGCTCATGTCCGGTTAAGATAACGTCCAGACACCCAAAGTTTCCTGGTTTGGATCCGCAACAAATCACGCACGAAAATGCGCATCGTATGACTGTTTTCGCGCATTCCGTGAAAAAAATACGTCAAAGCGTTCGGACGCACTTTTTGACGGTCGCTGCGAATAATGCGTTCATTCGACCCCAGCCTTAGTCTTTCTAGACGGTGACAGATTCCAAATGTTGCCCTTTTAGCTCTTTTGTGAGCTGACCCCTCTGGGCAGACTCCGGTGTTTGCCAAAGGACTTAAACCGACTTGCAAAACCTTGTCCTGCCTGGAATCCTATCAGGGTTATTCATAGAAAGGTGAAACTCTGTAGAACGTTTGGAAAAGTGAAAAAATTCTAGATCAAAATAGCAGATCTGGAAAGTGAGATAAATGGGAGAATTTTTCTGGTTTGGCTATTTTGACTTAGAATTTCACTTCTCCAGTCATTCTCCTGCGGTTCACCTTTCTCTGAATAACCCTATGTTTCACCAGATTTTGGGATAGTCGAGTGTTACCAGCCCCATGCACTTTAATCTGGCAATTTAAGTTTACACCTGACTTTGTATCCCTTGGTTCCGTCAAGTGTGCATTTTCTTCTTTTCCTAGACTAGGTCTCGTCCAGTGACCCCCCCCCCCCCCACAATCCTGGTCAATGTCTTCTCCCACGGGGTCCACTTGCAAACTTCATAAACGACATCAACAACATTCTCACATACGCTGCACATTACTGTGAGTTTTATCACGGCGGAGCTCTGATCTTTAACATGCGGTGTGTGAGACTTAAATGGAATTTCCCGGCTGTCGGTCACCAGATTGGTCACTAGTGATGTCACAGAACCAGCGCCAACATCACCCTCTCTGAGACCGATCACAGTAGCAATTGTCAGAGAGGCAGCCGACGGAGCATGCGCGCAGCTCCTGTCCATCGCTCTGCTCCGATACTATGGAACTGTCGTATATAGAGTTTGAAATTCCTGCAGCGAAGCACAATTTGCAGCTCCTCCGCTACGCAAGTTGCATAGGAATGCAGAAAAGGTTGAGGGACTTTCAGGTTAGGGTGACCCCCGAGCTGAAGAGGAGCTTTGTGCAGGAAAGGACAAAAGGGGAGTAAAAAAAAAATGGATTAATGCCATCTAGGCAGAATATTTCCAATTGCTACAATGCTCATTTTACCGGATTTACTAAGGATTTCCTTTATAACCCCCTTGAATGTCTCTTCAGAGACTTAAGCTTAGATTGTAAGCTCACTTGACCAGATTTCATTTCTCTGACCTTTCTGTGTCATACTTGTTTTCTCCATTGTACAGCGCTGCTGACTATGTTGGTGCATAATGTATTGATAAGCCGGCTGCTGAGGATTTTGATGGCAACCTGTGTCCTCCTCTTACACCCCCCCCCCCCCATTCCTTGGCTGCAGGATCTCTCTGTGACCGTATTGGTTCCTTGGTGTCGCTGGGCCAGGTTTCGTGGACACTCTGCGCAATGTGACAGCAAGATCACCTCTCCCTGCGTCTGAGGGGGGGGGGGATGCAGCAGTCCTCCTCGTGCAGCGGCTTGGCGCTGGCCAGAACCTGAGTGCTGATCTTATCTCGGGGACTGGACTTTGGGAACCAGCTCCCACCAGTGGCTTTCAGTACTTTATTACATTGGGAGCCCCTGGATTGGCTGTAGCGTCCAGCCCTCTGGTCACATGACACGCTGCAGCTGGCAGCATGTCTCATACTGCAGGGCTCAGAGGGAGCAGTGCTGGATTCAAGTGAATTTTTAAAGGAACTGAAAGATTAAAATGCGAGAGGGGGTTAATATTTGCTCCCCCCCCCCATCCTGTTTAGTGTCCCTTTAAGTCTTGAAAGCCGAGCTGCTGAAAAAGCTCATCATCCAAAAGTATTGATGACGTCGTCTCCGTGTTTATCCACATGATATATATATATAACACACACACACAGCCGTGGGGAATTCCACCCCCTGTACGCGTTTCACTGGAAAGCATTGGCTTGTACATTTCCTTCCTCTGCTCTCAGTACATGGTGGAGAGTTACTGTAACACATGGTATCAGGCTGTCGATCACACCATCTCCCCGAGCGTTGCGAGATCTCATGCTGCTTCACTTCTCCTTTTTCTCTATAATAAACATTTCCATTGTTTTGCAATGTTATTTTTTTTTTCTGACGTTCCACCCACCTTATACAACACTTTGAAACCTCCCGAAAGGAGCAGCTACATCATTTAACACGGACCCACAAATCATGTCATCAGCGGCGAAACTAGAAACCTCAGCGCACAGTTGTGGGAATCCGAGACGCACCCCATCCCCATGCACCTGACCCCGCCAGGTACACAATGTCCAGACAATCAGTGTCCCATTTTGTTTCCAGGTCCACTGACCACATCATTCCATCCCAATTTTAATGTAATGTGCAAGATGTATATATCACAGAGCTCCATAGCAATAAAACTCACAGTAATGTGCGTGTGTATGAGCTTATCACAGAGCTCCACAGCAATAAAACTCACAATAATGTGCAGTGTGTATGAGCATATCACAGAGCTCCACAGCAATAAAACTCTCAGTAATGTGCAGTGTGTATGAGCGTATCACAGAGCTCCACAGCAATAAAACTCTCAGTAATGTGCAGTGTGTATGAGCGTATCACAGAGCTCCACAGCAATAAAACTCTCAGTAATGTGCAGTGTGTATGAGCGTATCACAGAGCTCCACAGCAATAAAACTCACAGTATTGTGCCATGTGTATGAGCGTATCACAGTGCTCCAAAGTAAAACACACAAATCAGTATAGGATATTTAAATACATTTTTATATTTGTCTTAATTGTATTATATTTGCATAAGTATATCATTTAACACTAATATAAATTGTTACCTTTCCTAACATTTTTTGCAGGGAGGGGGGGCTGAATTCCTCTTCATCCAGTGGTTAGGCTGAGGTCCTGGTCCCAGCGGCCGACTGATGGGCCCGGGTGCTGTGGCACCCACTGCACCCCTGGTAGTTACGCCCCTGAATGTCATAGACATACTGGGCAGATTTACAACTGTTGGTTCCTCTTCGGTTCCTTATACCCTTATCTTTCAGATTAAGTATACCTCACTTCTGTTACATCTAAAGACGTGAATACAATTTGGTAGACCACCTTCTCGTTGCCATGTTCTCCACAGACCCAAAGATGCATGTTTTTCATTGGATATTATGTCAGTTCCAGACATGTTCCCTCCTGATATGCTGCTCCTTGACACAATGTTTCTATTTACACATTGGCCCCTATCCTGTAACAGGGGGCCACTAAATGGAAATAATCCCAGCTCCCTCTTATCGGCTCTATTAAGACCGAGTCTCTGCAATAGCGTCTTGGATCGTGACAGTAGGGAGCCGCAAACCGACCTCGCATGTCATCTGCTGGAAACCATAGGACTCCATGGAGAGAGGTCTGTGCTGCAGTAGGACACCGGGTCTATTTGTTCCACTGCATATGGCCAGAGGAGACGAGGGAAGAATCCCTTCTGAAAGGCGTCTGGAGCTGAGCGTAGCGAGCTACCGGGATTCAGCTTGTTCTGCAGCAGCTGCAGTGTTTTCCGTGTACCTACATGGCAGGAGCAATCACCAGGTTATGATGACATGTTCATAGATCAGTGCTTTATTCAGCCCCCAAGCAAACTGACAGCATACAGGAATAACACCAACAGGAAGTAAGATGGCCGCTGACCATAGAGTTCTCGGCCGTTAGTTCCAGAGTGTCCTTACTTAAAGTAACAGTACACCACATCTCCCCAACCAATTCCAAATCCCCCCCTTGAAACAAGCAACATTACTGAACAATAAACAATACTGTACTTTAAAAATGTGTTAGGAATGCAAAATATATATTAACCCCTGACGTAATCTGCCAGTCCCTCAGGAAGGTGTATTACTAGGGATGCCACCTTTTCTTCAAGCCAAACCCGAACACTCTAGTGTTGGGCTTGGGCGGCTATTTTTTTTGTAGCGTATACATTATGCGTATATTTACATTATGTGTTTATAATATGGCACCTGGTATGCATGTCAGGCTGGTAGTATGGCAGACTGGTATTATGGCTGGCACACTGGTATTATACATGGCACACTGGTATTATGCATGGCAGACTGGTATGGCTGACACACTGGTATGGCACAGTGGTATTATGCATGGAAGACTGGTATGGCTGGCACTAGGGTATGGCACACACTGGTATTATGCATGGCAGACTGGTATGGCTGGCACACACTGGTTTTATGCATGGCAGACTGGTATGGCTGGCAGACTGGTATGGCACACACTGGTATTATGCATGGCAGACTGGTATGGCTGACACACTGGTATTATGCATGGCAGACTCACTGGAGAGGCTGGCAGGCACACTGACTGCTGATGATCTTCGAGCCCCCTGCGCACCTCACTCACACTGCATAGAGTCGAGATGCTTTGCCTTTTGTGATGGTCTGGTCAGAGAGTGGATGCAGAGCGTCGGGGAACCATCAGCAGTGCTTACATTGCCAAAATGGTTGTAGATTGGGATGACGTTGCTTTTTCCTTTGTGGCCAACCATGAGCTAGAGCTAGTTGAATGGCAGATAAGGCTGCATCTTCTGCTGTGGACGTCCATAAATAAGACGACATATCTGCTCCAATAGTTTCGGATGCCGACAGTGTGTAAACAACCCTTTCCTCTGACAACATGTCCTCTTCTTGTTCTGGCGGATCCACAGTGACCCTGGAAAGGGTATCCGAAATATGCATGTCACGTCCAGGAGTGTAAACGACCTCTAAGTCATATCGTTGCAGTTGTAAGAGCCTTCGTTGGAGTCTTGCTGGCTCTTAGCCTAATGGTTCAGTGAGAATTGCTTCTCGAAGCTTGTGGTCAGATTGACTGTGACTGTTTTGCCGAAGATAAACTGGTGACACTTTTTTGTTGCATATACATTGGCCAATAGTTCTTTCTCGATTTGGGCATAATTCTGCTCCGTGGTCGTCATTGCTCTAGAGCAGGGGTCAGCAACCTTGGCTCCCTGATGCTTTGGGAACTACATTCCCCATGTGGCTCAGTCGGCCTAATGGGTGACTGAGCATCATGGGAGATGTAGTTCCCAAAAGTATCAGCGACTCAGGGAGCCAAGGTTGCGGACCCCTGCTCTAGATGCATACACTATGGGGTAGATATCTTGAAGTAAACACGCCACAAGACCTGACTGAGAGGCATCTGCCTGAATCACCACTGCTTTTGTTGGGTCAAAATATCTTAATACTGGAGCCTCAATCAGTGACTGTTTAAAAGATTGTAGTGCTCCGGGCCCCACTGCCAAAGACTATCCTTGCAAAGCAGCTTCCTCCACGGTGCTGTGATCTCTGCCTCCCAGGTATGTACTGTGCAAGATAATGGACCATGCCCAAAAACCTTTGTAACCCTTTTTTGTCCTCCTGGGTCAGGCATTTTACCAATATCTTGGACCTCCTCTATATTGGGTCGAACTCCTACAGGGGTAATGACATGTCCCATACACCGGACCTCTAATACCTCTAATACCTTGAATTGGATTTTGTCTGGATTGAACTTGATGTTCTCTTCTAATGCTCGATTCAATACCTGGTTTAGAATCCGATTATGTTCCTCATGTGATGTTGCACCAATGATCATGTCATCAGCTATGATATTGTCACGGTCCCCGCCGAAGACGCCGGAGGAAGGGCTAGTACGGTGCGGTTTCCCTTCCAGAATCAGGTTTCAGTCCAGATCTTACCTCTGCCTGGTCTTGGTGTCCAGGCATCCATTCCAGGTTTCCCCTCACCTCTCCAGCCTCAGGTATGGGCTGGGCCTGGACTTACCATATAATCAGGCATCACCATTCAGTGGATGCTTCTGCATAGTCCTTCCTTGGAAGCCTCACTGTGTGCCAGTCCTGCGTGCTATGCACATTACCAGCCTGAGACCCCCGTTACTGTATCCCGCTGAGATCCCTTCATCATTGCATCCTGTGGAGACCACCTTCCTTGCAGTATCCTGTTGTGCCCCCCCCCCCCTTCCTGGACATTCCTTACAATCTCCATTTCTGGACTTTTACTCCCATCACTACTTCAGATCCACCTATTGATTTGACCTCCTGTGTATGACCATCTGCTCTGGACTTTGACCACTCTCTGCCCGCTGCCCGCTAAGACATCTGCATGAATCTGACCATCCTCCTGCTATAGCCCTCCTGATACCGTGCTTGATATTGTTGTTGTTTCTTTTTCCCTCTGTGTATCCAGTGTCTTCTTCAGTTATTTCTGTATTCAGTGCTCAGTCCAGTACCTGTTCTGTCCACCCTTGTGTTATTCTGTATTCAGCGTCCAGTCCTGTTCACCCCTTCCTGTCCCCATCTGCTCAGCGTACCCTGTCCTGTGTTTATTGTATCTCACCCAGCCAGCTCCTACTCGTGTTATTCCTTTATTCATTGTCCCCTTTCCTGGTTTACTTCTGTTCTTTCTTAAATAAACCTTTTTATTGCGGGTTAAACCCCACTTACCTGTCTGGGTAACCACACCACGGGCTCGTAAACCCCCGGCACCCCCGTGACAGATAAGTACACCTGGGATGTCCCCAAAAATCTCCATATTCTTCCGCTGAAATGCTTCACTGGCTGACTTTATACCAAATGGCATCCTGCAAAATCTAATGCGCCCCCCCATGGGGAGTTAAACGCACACAGGTCTTTGTCTAATTTAACTTGCCAATAACCATCCTTTTCATCAAGGACAGTAAATCTAGTTTTGCCAGCGAGTTGACTCTGTACGTCCTCTGCGGGTGGGATATTGAAGTGATGACGCTTTATAGCTTTGTTTAGGTCACGGGGATCCAAACATACCCTCGAAGTTCCATTCTTCTTTTCTGTAACCACGAGACTGTTCATCCAATCAGTGGGAGGGGGGTGTCTACTGTAGCAATAATCTGATCCTTTTTCTAACCGTATGAGAGTCTCTTTAAGTTTTCCACATATTGAAAATGGGGGTTTTCTGCAGCCGTGTACAACTGGAGCAACACCTGGGTCCAAGTAGATGTGGCATGTTCCTTTAAGTTGCCCAATTCCCTGAAATACATCAGGGTAACATTTCACCAGATCATCTTTCGTACGGATGCTTTGTGTGGACACAGTGTGGCATTTACGAAGTAAATTCAGTTCCTGACATGCTGCTTTTTCCCAGTAATGGAAGTGTGAAGCATTGCGTGATAAAGAATCCCAGCTCTGCTGTATGTGTGGGAGTAGCTGCAGTCAGATACACCATACCTTCCGGGCGGATTCTAGAGCCTCCACAGGCGACTAAGGTAGTGTTAGTGTTTCTGATGCGCAACTGTCCAGGAATCCCGGTTAATAAAGTGAGAGGTAATACGTTTGCCTCAGCACCAGTTTCTAGCTTAACCCCTAAAGGACCACTGACATACATTTTATGGGCCCCCTGGCCGTTGCGATGAAGTCATCGCCGAAGGCCCCCCCCCCAGCACCTACAGCGGAGAATGTGAAAGGGGAGGGGGGCTCCAAAGGAGCCCTCTCCCGCCCGTATGGCTGCAGTAAGGGAAAAAGAAAGGCACCGATGGAGAGGACAGAGTCTGCCCTTTTCAGCAGTGCCTCTCTTTAACCTCTTAGGCAACGGATCGTGAAATCGTCCTGGAAGTGGCTGACATCTTGGATGTCAGCCAAGCCTCTGGGTCACCCCCCCCCCCCACCCAATGACGTCGCCATATATGCCCAATTTTACATGTTTTTATATTTAACCCCTTCACTGCTGAGCCATTTCACCTCTGTGCGCTGAGCTAATTTTGACCATTTTATGCACATTATGTTTATATGTCAATTGAAGTCCTATTTCATTATACCCCCCAGACAATATATATTTTTTTTTTTAAAAAACCCACTTTTGTTATTATAATTATTTTTTTTTACTTTTACACCAAACCTAGTCATGTGTGATATCGTTGGAAAGGTCATGATCAGGTATCAAACATGACCATCTAGCTGTCACAGATCGGGAGATACGTGGATCCAAAGGATCCCCCCTAACTCCACTTGGCATCTAGAGGGTTAACTGGCCGACTGACGTCATCGCACATACGGCGACGATGTCAGTGGGTGGTGGATGACCCAGAGGCTTTGCTGGCATCCAAGATGTCAGCCACTTCCGGGTTCGAATTGCGATCCGGCGCCGAACCGTTATCTGGCACCTAAGGGGTTAAAGAGAGGCACTGCTGAAAATGGGAGACTCTGCCCTTTTCGGCTGTACCTTTCTTTTTTCTAACCCTAGCCATTTGGGAGGGAGAGGCATCCAAAGGATCCCCCCTCCCCTTTCAGGTTCCCCCTGCAGGGGTAACCTGACGTCATCGCACATTTTCCCCAGGACCTACTATGTACCTTAGTGGTCCTTTTAAAGGGTTAATAATTCTTTTTCACATTGAATCCTATGGGATTCTCCTGTTTAAACCCGTCAAACTAAAACATTGAAAATCTGGGCACTTCACTGACACTTTGGTGCAGTTCTGTGAATAGACCATTGCTTCTCTATGGGGCAATTTCACTGCCGCCAAAGATCGCCAAACTGCACCGTATTTCTCCAGTATTTGGTGAATTAACAATTGAATGGACGAATTGGCCTGATATTGCACCGACAGGGAATGTCACCGTTTGGTGCAATTCGGTGACCAATTCAGAGGTTATTGAACAATCCCTTTAGTTTTACTTGGAACACTGTAAAAACATAAGACAAGAAAGGGATAAACTCCTGCTGCCTGGTTAACCCCTAATTGTGCATGACAACCTGTTATACGATGTTGCTGCTAGGGTTACTGTAGGTTAACCATAACTCTCTCCGGATTATTCAGAGAAAGGTGAAAACCAGGAAAAGAGAACAATCTATACCAAATAGCAGACTTGGAAAGAGTGAGATAAATGGGAGAATTTTTCTGGTTTGGCTATTTTGACCTAGAATTTTCACTTCTCCTGTGATTCTCCCGAGTTTCACCTTTCTTTGAATAGACCTGTATGATTCTTCTCGGTTTTCGTGACAATTCGGAGACATGTTGTGGAGCCTGATTGCAAAGGAATTTCATATACTGCATTGCTCCAGAATACGACCGGATCAAGTTTACTTCATGTAAGGTTCCTGCAGGCGCTTTGGAACATCGCACAGCCCTTTTACTACAAAGGACGTTTTGTGGCTGAAAAGTTAACAACACTTTAAGTGGCACCAAATTTTGAAGGTGGCCCATGGGCTAATATCTACACATGATCAATTAAGAAAAGACCCACCTACTCTTAGTATATTTTTCCATAGTTTATTTTTTGTTCCTAAACACAGCAAAATGAGAACCTCTGCTGGAAAAAAGAGCCACATGTCACAATCTATCACTTGAGGTCCTATGTCCTAGATAGTTACCTGTAACGGAGCGACTGTACCCTAATGGAGTACCTCCGTCAGCGATCTCTCATCCATGTAACACAGTCCCCAAAGTCGCCAGAAAATCTTCCCTAACAGCCCACCCAAACTTTAACCGCAGCTGAAAGAAGGATGCAGACCGTTGAAATCCAAACGCGGACTGTTTATTCACACAGACACACAGCTACACAGTCAAGGAACAACCCCCTTCATGAATACAAACAAACAGATAACATCACAGATCACATAACTGCACAGGGAATGGGACCTTCAAACAATGGACAATGGGACCTCCTGGGAGGAGAAGGGGGAAGCAGGTAAAATAAAGGAATATCTTCTATTGAAGAGAATTACACTATACACGGAGGCTAGTAATACAGAGGTCTACGCTATACAGAGGAGGATTAGATAATAGAGGGAATATACACAGTACACTCAACAGGAGACTCTACAATAACTACATAAGTGGTTACACAGACCTCAGAAATCTTTAGTTAGCTGGAAGGATGTTTAAAACAGTGAAAAACCAAATACATTTAATATATTTATAAGATCCACCAGTTCCCCAATAGTCTCTTTCATGGGCTATAGTCGCTGGGCAGGAGGCTAGCCCACTGCCCCCTCCAGTTGCCGCAGTGACGGTAGGTTCCGTTACATCACCCTATACCTATAGGCATATGGTGTATGTGTTATGTGCTATTATTAATATCATTATTGTGCAAGTGCTACTATTGTATTTGTCATTGAATTTCCTTGTGAAAGAAACTGTTGTTTACAACTGTGACAGGTTTGAGTGGCCATTTTTTGGCTCGTCTGCCCAGCTTTGTCGCTCTATCAGACTGTTGTGTGCTTGTGCTGTTGTCTACATTGTTCATGTCCACCTAGTGATTGCAGTCTGCCCTGTTGCTTCATGTTTGGAAATTGGATTAGGTTATGGCTGAAGGCTTGGGATCACCAGAGGAAGAGGAGGAGAGGGAGCACCAGGGTGTGTAATTTTCCGTTGGTCTCCAGGTCCCTCCTTGCACTGTATATATTTGTCTCCTATGATTCATTGAAGTCTGTATATCTGTTTTTACCCCAACACAGAGTCCTGGGTCATGTCTGGGGAAACACCATAACTGCTTTCACTGTATCCCTCCTTAATCTACAGCTAAGGGCTGGAGAAAGCATGAAAGATCACTGGTGGAAAATGGATGTTCTGCAAGAGAGCATCATTAGCAGGATTAGCTACATCCACCTTCCGAGCCTTGACATGGACACGCTTGGATGGGACATGGGAAATCTAACTGTGAGAACCAATAGTCCCAATCCCCAAAGGATGTCCAGCTCCTCTTTAGAATATACGATTGCATATATATCATGTAATTACTGTGTCCAATGCACGTGTTGCATGCTAAGGCCGCAGCTCGTGTCTCTATCTGGTGGAGTCGGCAAAGTGCAATCTGCGCACACAACAGGCATCCAAGAAATTCCCCCAATTCCTCATGGTATTTCTCTGTCTAGACCGGGGAAACTTGGGTTCTGGAAAAGTTCTTTGCTGCTGATATAATTCGTTCTTGAAATTCTTGGGTATTTCCTGCAGCAGACCAAGGGGAAGCTGGACGCATAAGATTAGCTCGCTGGTCCCTGAACCCTAATTAGCTCATAAACTTTTCTTCTAAGGCTCAACAAGCTACTGGGAAAAAATGAATATGGATCCTCCCGGAGTTCTTTTTGTTTTTCTTCTTTTGGTTTTGTCTGGGGTGAGTGTAAACCTCAATACTTTCATATAAGGGCAGACCACGCCGCTGTATAGCAACCGTTATACAGGTCTCTATCAGATTATCATTCTCAAAGTAGAATACGGTTTCACTGAACATACTTTGGCATTTAAAAATGGCTCTCCATAGACCACCCCGGCCCGTACAAACTACGGTGAAAACAATGGTATATAACTTCGACTGACACACCGGTGGAAAATACAATAAACTGCTACGGAAGAAACTGCAATGGATGCCCCATCAAAAGCTACGCTAGACAACTTGCACCTCGCTTCTCCCTGCATCACCTCTTCCCATGATAGACTGCAGGATTTCTCACGCGCAGCCCCCATCCTCTGGAATGCTCTCCCTCATTCTGTCCGATGTTCCCCTAGTTTCCCTTCCTTCAAACGCTCCCTTAAGACATTCCTATTCAGGCAAGCCTACCACCCGACTCACTGACGCAACCAGCCCATCGCTCTCATCTAGCAGCCCATCGCTCTCACCTAGCAGCCCATCGCTCTCACCTTGCAGTCCATCACTCTCACCTTGCAGTCCATCGCTCTCACCTTGCAGCCCATCGCTCTCACCTTGCAGCCCATCGCTCTCACCTTGCAGCCCATCGCTCTCACCTTGCAGCCCATCACTCTCAGCTTGCAGGCCATCACTATCACCCAGGGCAGCCATCAGAAATGATGGGGCCCCTTACTCAACCTCACGATGGGGGCCCCCCCGGCACTCCCTCAACCTCTAACAGCTTTTCTCCCCCTTCAAAAAAAGGACATAACATAGCACCAGAGCAATAAAACTCACAGTAATGTGCAGTGTGTATGTGTCACGGTTCCCAGATCCCACCACGCAGTACTTAACACCCCACACTCCACAGAGCCCAGAAGCTACCAACAGAGTAGCCGTGAAAGATCTCTAACTGTCTGGTCCTTAGAATTGGCCAGGAAACTAGCTAGACAGAAAGGATTAACAACACGGGGAGTAGTCAGCCGAGCCAGAATCAGGAATACAGAGTTCAGAATGGTCAAATGGAATAGCCGGGTCGATATCAGAGCAGTGGCGTAGTACAAGAAAATGGTCTAGGGCAACAGAAGGCAGAATAGTCAGAAACAAGCAGAGGTCAATAACGGGTTAATTAAATTTAGCAGTCAGGTACAAGGAGCTCAGGTATGGATAACCACGATCTGGCAACTGCTGAGAATACACTGAGGGTTTTTAAAGACCTTCACCAGGCCACGCCCCCCACTCAAGCCGCGCCTCATGCAACCACCTCCCTGCCTCTCTCCATTTAAACCGGGCATTGGTCAGCGAGCAGCATCAGACATGCTGCCCTCAAGCACACAGGTAGGGCTGGAAGCTCCCAACGTTACAGTACCCCCCTCTCCACGGGAGGCCACCGGACGACCAACAGGACGAGCGGCAGGACGACCACCAGGGCGATCGGGGTGTGGGGCATGGAACGCCCTGACCAACCTAGAGGCAGACATGTCGGAAGCTGGAATCCAGGACCGGTCCTCTGGACCATAACCCACCCAATCGACCAAGTACTGCAGAGCGCCCCTGCACAGCCTAGAATCCAAAACCCTCCTAACCTCATACTCAGATTCACCATCAACCTGAATAGGTGGAGGAGGAGGAACGACCCGCGTGTACCTGTTACACAACAATGGCTTCAGTAGGGAGGTGTGGAAGACGTTGTGCATGCGAAGATGTTTAGGAAGGGCAAGAGCATAAGCCACAGGATTAATGCGGCGAATGATCTTATATGGACCTATAAACCGAGGTGCCATTTTCATAGAAGGCACCCACAACTTCACGTTCCTAGTGGACAACCAAACTCTATCCCCCACGTTATAGGAGGGAGCTTGTAACCTATGCCTGTCAGCCTTGCGTTTCTGGACAGCAACATTGCGCTACATATTTTCTCGAATCTGTCTCCAAATCTCTTGCAGTTGAGTGAGATGGTCATCGAGAGCCGGGATGGCCTGTTCAGTAAACTGAAGCGGTAGAGCCGGAGGGAAAAAACCATAGATGGCAGAAAAAGGAGAGTGGCCAGTGGTCTCGCTAACGGCGTTATTACGTGCATACTCAGCCCAGGGCAACAACTCCGACCAATTGTCTTGTTGTTGTGTGGTAAAGCAACGTATGTACTGCTCAAGACCCTGATTTGCCCTCTCTGCTGCCCCATTAGTTTGTGGATGATATGCCGAAGAGAAGGCCAATCGCACCCCCATCTCCGCACAAAAAACCCTCCAGAAACGAGAGACGAACTGGGCTCCTCTGTGTCACGGCTCACTGCAGGGGTTAAGGATTCGAGCCCAATGTGCGGTTATTCAGATCAAGAGGCAGAAAGGGAAGGTTGTAATCCAGAACATAAGTTTATTAAATAAACAGAAGTAAACCAAGGAGGGGAATCTGAATAACTAATAACAATAGATAGGAGCTGGATGGGCAGGATAATATATACAGGGGACAGGATATACTTAACAGAAGGGGTAGTCAGGACAGGACACTGAATAGCACAATAGGGCTAACAGAACAGATACTGGGCTCTGAATAAAGAATAAACACAGGTGGACAGGAACAGAACACTAAGTAAAGGAAATACAAATCAGGGCTGACTGAACAAAAATGGAAAACAGATACAAAAGAACACACTTACTGGTACAGAGGGTAGAGGATCAAAAGATACAGAAGGCAAAAAGACAACATAAGATCAGGCGCGGTATCAGAAGGGTTATGACTGGAGAGTGGTTAAATCAGGCTTAGGTCGGTGGCAGGCGGCTGGCATAGAAGTAGTCAGAGTCCAGAATCCAATGTCATACACGGGTTGATTAATAGATAGTATGATGGGAGTTGCAAAGGGATCCAGAAAATGGGGAATGCAAGAAATGTCCAGGAAGGAGGGTAGCAGAGATAAGGGAGTCCTCAGGATACCAGATGGAGGAGTTCTCAGGATACCAGATGGAGGGGTTCTCAGGATACCAGATGGAGGGGTTCTCAGGATACCAGATGGAGGGGTTCTCAGGAAGCCAGATGAAGGGGTTTCTCGGAAAGCCAGATGAAGGAGTTTCTCAGAAAGCCAGATGAAGGGGTTTCTCAGAATGCCAGAAGAAGGGGTTCTCAGAATGCCAAAAAAAAGGGGTTCTCAGGGTGCCAGCTGAGCATCAGGCAGGTCAGTGCATAGCACACAGGTCAGGCTTGCAATGAGTCGTTCTATGGTAGAATAAACGATGCAGAAGCTCTGATTCAGAGGTGAGGCTGGATTAAATTGGCAATGCAGGCCCAGCCCACACCTGAGGCTGGAGAAGTGAAGGAAAATCAGGAACAGATCCCTGAGTACTTGGACACCAGTCCAGGCAATGGCAAAATCAGGACTGGAATTGCACTTCATTTGCCTTTTTTACCACGTCTGCGGCGCGAATCGTGACACTCTGTCAGAGACTATTTCAGACGGAACCCCATGTATTCGTACAATCTCTCTAGCAAATACAACCGCCAGTTCTTTGGCTGTAGGAAGCTTATTTGAGGGCTTCGAATGCTTGTTTGGATTGAGAAGACCAGATCTGGTTCTTCAGACCTTTACGTGTCATATTAATGATAGGGGAGGCTACAGCGGAATAATTCTTGATAAATCTCCTATAATAGTTGGAAAACCCCAGAAACCTCTGTATGACCTTGAGGGAGAGGCCATTCTGAGATGGCCGTGAGTTTAGAAGGATCCATCTCAAAACCTTCTGGAGTGATAATATACCCAAGAAATTTCACAGTGGTAATGTCGAATAAACACTTCTCTAGTTTGCAATAAAGACCATTGTCCAGTAATTTTGCTAATACCTGTCTGACATGTGCATGGTGGGTTTTCAGATCGGGAGAGTAAATCAATATATCATCTAGGTATACTATAACAAAGGTTTGTAAGAAATCTCTGAGCACATCATTAATAAAATCCTGGAATACCGCTGGAGCATTACAAAGACCGAAAGGCATGACCAAGTATTCATAATGCCCACTCCTGGTGTTAAATGCTGTTTTCCACTCATGCCCCTCTTTTATACGTATCAGGTTGTAAGCTCCTCTCAAATCAAGTTTTGTGTATACTGCTGACCCCCTTAACCTGTCGAACAGTTCTGATATGAGAGGGATAGGGTACACGTTCTTAATGGTGATCTTGTTAAGCCCCCTATAATCGATACTTGGGCATAAATCTCCCTCTTTTTTAGACACAAAAAAGAACCCAGCCCCTGCTGGAGAAGAGGAACGTCGGATAAAACCTCTCTCCAAATTCTCCTTTATATACTCCTCCATAATTTGGTTCTCCTTTATGGAAGGAGGATATACTTTGCCTCGAGGAGGCATGGTACCAGGATGAATATCTATGGCACAATCATATGGTCTATGTGGAGGCAGTTTCTCTGCCTCCCTTTTATCAAATACAGCCCTGAGGTCGGCATATTGGTCAGGAACCTCTGTAGACAATGGAGGAGCTGTGGGTGTGTTCAGGGCACCGACATGCTGAATGGGTATTAAACAAGTCCCAAAACAAGCAGGACTCCAAGACAGTATCTCTCCCTTAGCCCAATCAATAACAGGATTATGTTCCACCAACCAAGGGAAACCAAGTACAACAGGATTGGAAGGTGAATGGATAACTTGAAATATGATTTCTTCTTTATGCAAGAGACCAGTGGTAAGAACCACTGTAACCGTATCGTGAGTAATCTTAGGGCAGGATAACGGTCTGCCGTCTATGGCTTCGACGGCTAAGGGTGTCTCTCTTACAACCAGAGGTAGGGAAATGGAAGAAGCGTAGTTAACATCGATAAAGTTGCCAGCAGCCCCAGAATCCAAAAAAGTGGTAGTCTGTGTGGTCTTGGTCTCCCAAGCCAAGGATACTGGTAACATAAGTTTAGTGTCTTTGACAAGAGACATGCACGTCACACCCAAGGCCTGTCTACTCAGCTGCCTTAGGTGCGGTAGTTTTTCCGGCTTATCATGTATTTTAGGACGAGTAGGACATTGAAATCGTACATGTCCCCCCAAACCACAATACAGGCACAATCCCTCACGAAAACGCCTTGTTCTCTCTTCCTCTGTAAGCCTAGTACGGCCTAGTTGCATAGGCTCAGAGGGAGGAATTAACTCTCTTGGTGGTGCCTGAAAGACAGGGGCCAACCTAGGTAACGGTCTCTTGGGTTTCTCTCTTGGAGTCCTTCTGTCCCTTATCTGATTATCCAGATCTATACATTAAATCAATGAGTTCACACAATACCTCAGGTAGTTTACGTGGAGCCAATTCATGCATCAATGACTCTGATAACCCCTCCATAAAAGCCAGAACCAGTGTCTCATTTGTCCAGTTCACATCAGAGATCAAGGTTTTAAATTCTATGGCATAATCAGACACAGTCCTGTTCCCTTGACGTATGCGGAACAAGGATTTGCCAGCTACCGTGGCCTTTCTGGTAGGATTAAATGTACGTTGTAACTCGGCTATGAATTCTTTATAATCCCGTATGATAGGCTTCTCTGCCTCCCATAAAGGAGTCGCCCATGTCAATGCTCTGCCAGACAGATAATTAATAATGAACCCCACTTTGGCAATATCAGAGAAAAACATCTGTGGATTTAATTTAAAATGAATATCCACATGAACCAAAAATCCCCGGCACTCTGAGGGAGTACCGTCAAACCTCATAGGAGCGGTCATGTGTACCTGGGATGTCTGAACGACAGGGGACATAGGTATATCAAGCGGGGGTGCAACCCCAGCTGGTTCCAGGTGAGCAGTACGAGTCAGGATAGTTTGTAAGGCGAGAGCAAACTGATCCATCCTATGATCCTGCTCATCCTGTCTGGATACAAAGTTAGCCAAGTGCTGTTTTAAGTCTGCGGGATCCATATTGGCCAGATCGTAATGTCACGGTTCCCAGATCCCACCACGCAGTACTTAACACCCCACACTCCACAGAGCCCAGAAGCTACCAACAGAGTAGCCGTGAAAGATCTCTAACTATCTGGTCCTTAGAATTGGCCAGGTAAACTAGCTAGACAGAAAGGGTTAACAACACGGGGAGTAGTCAGCCGAGCCAGAATCAGGAATACAGAGTTCAGAATGGTCAAATGGAATAGCCGGGTCGATATCAGAGCAGTGGCGTAGTACAAGAAAATGGTCTAGGGCAACAGAAGGCAGAATAGTCAGAAACAAGCAGAGGTCAATAACGGGTTAATTCAATATAGCAGTCAGGTACAAGGAGCTCAGGTATGGATAACTACGATCTGGCAACTGCTGAGAATACACTGAGGGTTTTTAAAGACCTTCACCAGACCACGCCCCCCACTCAAGCCGCGCCTCATGCAACCACCTCCCTGCCTCTCTCCATTTAAACCGGGCATTGGTCAGCGAGCAGCATCAGACATGCTGCCCTCAAGCACACAGGTAGGGCTGGAAGCTCCCAACGTTACAGTACCCCCCTCTCCACGGGAGGCCACCGGACGACCAACAGGACGAGTGGCAGGACGACCACCGTTACAGTATGAACGTATCACAGAATCCACAGCAATAAATCTCACAGTAACGGGCTGTATATGATGGCCTTTGGGTCTGGGGTCTGGTCCCTGGGCTGGGCCCTGGGTCTGGTTTGGGGTTTGGGCCTTGGGGTCTGTGTCTTGGGGTCTGGGCCCTGGGTTCTGTGTTCTGGGCCTTGGGGTCTGGACTGGGCCTGGGCCCTGGTCCGTGGGACTGGGCCTTGGGGTCTGGTCCCTGGGGTCTGGGCCCTGAGTCTGGCCTGGGGTCTGGGCCCTGGGCCTTGGGGTCTGGTCCCTGGGTCTGGGCCTTGGGGTCTGGTCCCTGGGGCTTGGGGTCTGGTCCCTGGGTTCTAGGCTCTGGGTCTAGGCTGGGCCTGGTCCCTGGGGTCTGGGTCTAGACTGGGCCTGGTCCCTGGGGTCTGGCCTGGGCCCTGGGGTCTGGTCCCTGGGGTCTGGGCCTTGGGGCCTGGTCCCTGGGTTCTGGGTCTAGGCTGTGCCTGGTCCCTGGGTTCTGGCCTGGGCCCTGTGCCTTGGGGTCTGGACTGGGCCTGGTCCCTGGGGACTGGTCTGGGCCCTGGGTCTGGGCCCTGGTCCCTGGGACTGGGGGTCTGGTCCCTGGGATCTGGGCCCTGAGTCTGGCCTGGGGTCTGGGTCTGGGCACTGGGCCTAGGCTGGGC
The DNA here is from genome assembly GCA_009667805.1 of Leptobrachium leishanense. Taxonomy (NCBI): domain Eukaryota; kingdom Metazoa; phylum Chordata; class Amphibia; order Anura; family Megophryidae; genus Leptobrachium; species Leptobrachium leishanense. The sequence goes on along the minus strand of CM019063.1, from coordinate 530,428,781 downwards.
CTGGTCCCTGGGTCTGGGCTCTGGTCCCTGGGTCTGGGCCTTGGGGTCTGGTCCCTGGGGCTGGGCCTTGGGGTCTGGGTTTGGCTCTAGGCTAGACCTGGTCCCTGGAGTCTGGACCCTGGGTCTGGCCTGGGCCCTGGGTCTGTGTCTTGGGGTCTGGGCCCTGGGGTCTGTGTTCTGGGCCTTGGGGTCTGGACTGGGCCTGGTCCCTGGGCCTTGGAGTCTGGTCTGGGCCCTGGTCCGTGGGATTGGGCCTTTGGGGTCTGGTCCCTGGGGTCTGGGCCTTGGGGTCTGGTCCCTGGGTCTGGGCCTTGGGGTCTGGTCCCTGGGGCTTGGGGTCTGGTCCCTGGGTTCTAGGCTCTGGGTCTAGGCTGGGCCTGGTCCCTGGGGTCTGGGTCTAGACTGGGCCTGGTCCCTGGGGTCTGGCCTGGGCCCTGGGTCTGGGCCTTGGGGTCTGGTCCCTGGGGTCTGGGCCTTGGGGTCTGGTCCCTGGGGCTGGGCCTTGGGGCCTGGTCCCTGGGTTCTGGGTCTAGACTGGGCCTGGTCCCTGGGTTCTGGCCTGGGCCCTGTGCCTTGGGGTCTGGGCTGGGCCTGGTCCCTGGGGACTGGGCTGGCCCTGGGTCTGGGCTCTGGTCCCTGGGACTGGGCCTTGGGGTCTGGTCCCTGGGGTCTGGGCCCTGAGTCTGGCGTGGGGTCTGGGTCTGGGCACTGGTTCTAGGCTGGGCCTGGTCCCTGGGTCTGGGCTCTGGTCCCTGGGTCTAGGCCTTTGGGTCTGGTCCCTGGGGCTGGGCCCAGGGGTCTGGGCTCGGCTCTAGGCTAGACCTGGAGTCTGGGTCTGGCCTGGGCCCTGGGTCTGGTCCCTGGGTCTGGGCCTTGGGGTCTGGTCCCTGGGGCTTGGGGTCTGGTCCCTGGGTTCTAGGCTCTGGGTCTAGGCTGGGCCTGGTCCCTGGGGTCTGGGTCTAGACTGGGCCTGGTCCCTGGGGTCTGGCCTGGGCCCTGGGTCTGGGCCTTGGGGTCTGGTCCCTGGGGTCTGGGCCTTGGGGTCTGGTCCCTGGGGCTGGGCCTTGGGGCCTGGTCCCTGGGTTCTGGGTCTAGGCTGGGCCTGGTCCCTGGGTTCTGGCCTGGGCCCTGTGCCTTGGGGTCTGGGCTGGGCCTGGTCCCTGGGGACTGGGCTGGTCCTGGGTCTGGGCTCTGGGACTGGGCCTTGGGGTCTGGTCCCTGGGGTCTGGGCCCTGAGTCTGGCGTGGGGTCTGGGTCTGGGCACTGGTTCTAGGCTGGGCCTGGTCCCTGGGTCTGGGCTCTGGTCCCTGGGTCTAGGCCTTTGGGTCTGGTCCCTGGGGCTGGGCCCAGGGGTCTGGGCTCGGCTCTAGGCTAGACCTGGAGTCTGGGTCTGGCCTGGGCCCTGGGTCTGGGCCCTGGGTCTGGCCTGGGCCTGGGGTCTGGGCCTTGGGGCTGGTCCCTGGGGTCTGGGCCTTGGGGTCTGGGTTTGGCTCTAGGCTAGACCTGGAGTCTGGGTCTGGCCTGGCCCTGGGTCTGGGTCTAGGCTGGCCTGGTCCCTGGGGTCTGGCCTGGGCCCTGGGTCTGGTCCCTGGGGTCTGGGCCTTGGGGCCTGGTCCCTGGGTTCTGGGTCTAGGCTGTGCCTGGTCCCTGGGTTCTGGTCTGGCCCTGTGCCTTGGGGTCTGGACTGGGCCTGGTCCCTGGGGACTGGTCTGGGCCCTGGTCTGGGCTCTGGTCCCTGGGGACTGGGGGTCTGGTCCCTGGGATCTGGGCCCTGAGTCTGGCCTGGGGTCTGGGTCTGGGCACTGGCCTAGGCTGGGCCTGGTCCCTGGTCTGGGCTCTGGTCCTGGGTCTGGGCCTTGGGGTCTGGTCCCTGGGGCTGGGCCTTGGGGTCTGGGTTTGGCTCTAGGCTAGACCTGGTCCCTGGAGTCTGGACCCTGGGTCTGGCCTGGGCCCTGGGTCTGTGTCTTGGGGTCTGGGCCCTGGGTCTGTGTTCTGGCCTTGGGGTCTGGACTGGGCCTGGTCCCTGGGCCTTGGAGTCTGGTCTGGGCCCTGGTCCGTGGGATTGGGCCTTTGGGGTCTGGTCCCTGGGGTCTGGGCCTTGGGGTCTGGTCCCTGGGTCTGGGCCTTGGGGTCTGGTCCCTGGGGCTTGGGGTCTGGTCCCTGGGTTCTAGGCTCTGGGTCTAGGCTGGGCCTGGTCCCTGGGGTCTGGGTCTAGACTGGGCCTGGTCCCTGGGGTCTGGCTGGGCCCTGGGTCTGGGCCTTGGGGTCTGGTCCTGGGTCTGGGCCTTGGGGTCTGGTCCCTGGGGCTGGGCCTTGGGGCCTGGTCCCTGGGTTCTGGGTCTAGGCTGGGCCTGGTCCCTGGGTTCTGGCCTGGGCCCTGTGCCTTGGGGTCTGGGCTGGGCCTGGTCCCTGGGGACTGGGCTGGCCCTGGGTCTGGGCTCTGGGACTGGGCCTTGGGGTCTGGTCCCTGGGGTCTGGGCCCTGAGTCTGGCGTGGGGTCTGGGTCTGGGCACTGGTTCTAGGCTGGGCCTGGTCCCTGGGTCTGGGCTCTGGTCCCTGGGTCTAGGCCTTTGGGTCTGGTCCCTGGGGCTGGGCCCAGGGGTCTGGGCTCGGCTCTAGGCTAGACCTGGAGTCTGGGTCTGGCCTGGCCCTGGGTCTGGGCCTTGGTGTCTGGGCCCTGGGGTCTGGGTCTAGGCTGGGCCTAGTCCCTGGGGTCTGGACCCTGGGTCTGGCATGGGCCCTGGGCCTGGGCCCTGAGTCTGGCCTTGGGTCTGGGCCCTGAGTCTGGGCTCTGGGGTTTGGTCCCTTGGGTTTGGTCCCTGGGGCTCGGCCTTGGGGTCTGGGCCCTGGACCTTGGGGTCTGGGCCCTGGGTCTGGTCCCTGGGGTTTGGTCCCTGGGGCTCGGCCTTGGGGTCTGGGCCTTGGGGTCTGGGCCCTTGGGGTCTGGGCCTTGGGTCTAGGCTGGGCCCTGGCTCACCACTCCGCCATCTTCCTTCCCTGTCCTCCTTCCTTCAACTCTTCTTTTATTCTCTCTTCTTCTCTTCAATCTTCTTTTCTTTTGATCTTCAGTCTGGGCCCTCCAGCTCAGGCGCGCAGCTTCACTGACTGGAGGGGGCGGAGCCAAAGCAGCGTGCTTGGGAGGCTCCCACACGCTGCTTGGCCCCGTCCAGCCAGGAAGTGAAGCTGCCAGGAGCCGGAGGAGACACAGTGTCTCCTCCGGCTCCTGCAGCAGAGACACAGCTCTGGATTCATCGAGTCTGATACCAGAGCTGTAAAACGTTGACGCCGCTGCCTACGAGGCCCCCCGGGCCCCTTACGGCAGCATGGGGCGTAATGCCCTGATGGCGGCCCTGCTCTCACCTTGCAGTCCTCTCCTCCTGTTTACACCCCCAACCCTACTAGATTGCAAGTTCCCACGGGAATAGGGCCCTCGTTTCCTCCGTTACTGGTTTGTCAAATGTTGTTGAAAGTATTGTTACCCTGTCTATATTGTGCCCATTGTACAGCGCTGTGGAATATGCTGGTGCTTTATAAATAAAGAATAATAATAACTTTGGAAGCAGCTATGATGGGAAGGACGGTGAAAAGTACAGACAACTGCGGTGTGAGTTCTCTAAGCGGCTTATTCACAAAGCACCAAAATGGTACTCCATTTCGGTGCTTTTGATTTTGGCCCTTTTTGCCACAATTTGGTGAATTTATTTCGGTAAAAATACAGTTCCTTCACTATTCACCGTATTGTGCCGAAAATGGAATTGCCGAAACCCGAAACGGTTATCGAAAGTTACTGAAAAGCGCCGAATTGAGCCTGTGGAATCCCACCAATCTGGGGGGAAAAAGAACAGCCAATAGATACATTTTTATTGATTTAAGAGTTCCTAAAGTAAGAAAATTAAAAATAGTGTTCAAAAAAAATAAAAATAATGAGGAAGGAATGTTACTTCTTGTTGTCATTTCACATGTTAGATTTGCCTGTTTAAACCCGTCGAATTGAAATCACGAAAGCAGGTCGTTTCGCCACAATTTTGCTGCAATTCGGCGTTTTGTGAATAAAGGAATCTTTAGTTCTCTGAGACAATTACGGAGCTGCTGAATCGGACCGAATTTCAGTGAAATGTACTGTATTTTGCTGTCAATTCGCCTGTATTTGGTGAATTTTTAACACAGAACCCTCCATAAATATATTAGGATTTTCATTTGAAAATTAATGGAAAAGGAAGATTAGGAAGAATAACTGCAGGGACCGCATTAAGAAGCTGTGTCAGTCGTAGAACATCTGATCAGTAACTAGGAGTTCCAAAATATGCCAGACCTTCCTAATGAGGGATATTTCTGCCATCTGGTTACCTCCACCGCGTCCAAATGGAATTTTTGCCAATGTAAAGTAAAGCCGATGCGAACATCAGACGCACGTTTCCTCTGTTTCAGTCGCACAGGGATTCTTCAAATAATCTCAGTGATTTATATTTTTATCTTAATCACATCTGGAGAATCGGATACTCCCGCGATGTCCTCAATGTTCACACATCAATATGAGAAATGTGATCCATCGTATCATATGTAGCGCATAAAGGGCCACTACCACCAAATAATGAAATGTCCTTATTGTGTTTATTTGATGTTGCTGATATCTTACATGTGTTTTGTTTTTCTCTTGTATGTTTAGTTAAGAGAATATTTTCCTCTATATGTGTCACTGGGTGCATCCATTGTGTGATATTTTCCTCTATATGTGTCACTGGGTGCATCCATTGTGTGATATTTTCCTCTCTGTGTCACTGGGTGCATCCATTGTGTGATATTTTCCTCTCTGTGTCACTGGGTGCATCCATTGTGTGATATTTTCCTCTATATGTGTCACTGGGCGCATCCATTGTGTGATATTTTCCTCTATATGTGTCACTGGGCGCATCCATTGTGTGATATTTTCCTCTATATGTGTCACTGGATGCATCCATTGTGTGATATTTTCCTCTATATGTGTCACTGGATGCATCCAATGTGTGATATTTTCCTCTCTGTGTCACTGGGTGCATCCATTGTGTGATATTTTCCTCTATATGTATCACTGGGCGCATCCATTGTGTGATATTTTCCTCTATATGTGTCACTGGGTGCATCCATTGTGTGATATTTTCTCTGTGTCACTGGGTGCATCCATTGTGTGATATTTTCCTCTATATGTGTCACTGGCGCATCCATTGTGTGATATTTTCCTCTATATGTGTCACTGGGCGCATCCATTGTGTGACATTTTCCTCTATATGTGTCACTGGATGCATCCAATGTGTGATATTTTCCTCTCTGTGTCACTGGGTGCATCCATTGTGTGATATTTTCCTCTATATGTATCACTGGGCGCATCCATTGTGTGATATTTTCCTCTATATGTGTCACTGGATGCACCCATTGTGTGATATTTTCCTCTATATGTGTCACTGGATGCATCCAATGTGTGATATTTTCCTCTCTGTGTCACTGGGTGCATCCATTGTGTGATATTTTCCTCTATATGTATCACTGGGCGCATCCATTGTGTGATATTTTCCTCTCTGTGTCACTGGGTGCATCCATTGTGTGATATTTTCCTCTATATGTATCACTGGGCGCATCCATTGTGTGATATTTTCCTCTATATGTGTCACTGGATGCATCCATTGTGTGATATTTTCCTCTATATGTGTCACTGGATGCATCCAATGTGTGATATTTTCCTCTCTGTGTCACCGGGTGCATCCATTGTGTGATATTTTCCTCTATATGTATCACTGGGCGCATCCATTGTGTGATATTTTCCTCTATATGTGTCACTGGATACATCCATTGTGTGATATTTTCCTCTATATGTGTCACTGGATGCATCCATTGTGTGATATTTTCCTCTATATGTGTCACTGGGTGCACCCATTGTGTGATATTTTCCACTCTATCAGGGTTATTCAAAGAGATTCGAAAAGTCACCGCACGTTCGTTGTCTTTTCGTTCTCTTCAATTCGGTTCCTTTTGCCGATCCCATTTCGGTGACCCTGCGGTGTATTCAGCAAACACCACAGGGTCCCCGAATTGCAGGGAAAAGCTGCCGCAAACCCGACGAAAACTAACTGCAAAACCCTGCGAATGCACGCCGAAAACCCTCAAAAACATCTGGATTAACCTGCTGAAAACCACAGAAAAACCCGAGCAGGAGCCGATCGCACTCAGCCGAAGCAGCTGAGACGCAGACGAGGGAGGTGAAGAAATTAGCAAAATAGTTTGTGTGAATCCGTGAAAATGAAAAGCTGTTTGCAAAGAAACTACTGAGCGAAAATGTCTGAAATTTACACAGGAGGTCCAGGGAATGATAATAAAAAGGGCTGTTACAGAAAAAATAAGTGAACTTAAAAAAAAAAAAAAAAATCTGAAAAATGCTTAAAGATCCTAAAAAAAATCTATAAATAAAGAGACCCTTTACTGCAGAATTTTATAATGAATGGTCTATTAGATATTGAATTAAAACGGGAATATTTTTAACATTGAAGTCTATGGGATTCTCCTGAATTAACTTGCCGAATTAAACCAATGAATGGCAGGGCATTAGGGGAACCTTTCACTGCTGGTTTGTGTTCTCTGAATAGCCGAAGCAGTGCTTTTTCATGGGGATTTCACTGCCCTCGAACAGGTACCGTATGTGCAGGCAATTCGCCAGGATTTGGCGAATTGCCTTGCCTGGATAGCTGAATGGTCAGGAAAGGTAACCGTACATTGATTTTCAGCGTTCGGTTACCTTTCTCCAGCAATTCGGATCTCTTTGGATAACCCTGTAAGTGTCACTGGGTGCATCCATTGTGTGATATTTTGTGTTATACACTGCCCCCCCACAGTACCTTTCCATCACTTCCTCCTCACTATGTGGCTTTGGTCATAGAATGGAGTGAATGAGTCAGTCACCGACTCACATCTTTGTATTGTGTGGGACGTATTCAAAGGACATCAGCAAGGGGTAGATTAGAAGTCTTTTAAGCTCCCTGTTTTATCTCATTCAGCTGCCAGCTCTTATCTCAGGTAGCCTGGAGAACAAATGACCTCCTGCAGCCTTAGCTTAACACTCCCTCCTCCACCTCATTAACTGGTAAATACTGTAGATTAAATAAACAACAGCCACAAAGTAAAACTTACATAGTACGCTCTGCGGCGGAAAAGGGATTTAAAGTATCACATAATCAGGTAAACATAGCCAAGGTCAAAGGGATAAAGAGTATCACACAATTGATTACAACATAGCCAAAATGGGATATAGAGTATCACACGATTAAGTAAACATAACCAATTTTAGGGAGTTAGAGTATCACGCAAACGAGTAAACATAGCCAAGGTCAAACACAGAAAATCAATCAGAAGTATAGAGTGCGCTAATTGGTCAAAGAGAACCACAATAGGACAATGTGAGACAGACAGAGCCTATCTTAAATAGTGCTCTCCTCCTCCTGATTGGACGGCATCACACAGGTGCGCCAAAACGCGTGCGACCAGAACAACAAATGTGCAGCAGTACATGGAAATTGATGAGGAACATGTGCCTAAAGACGCTGCCTGCGAGCAGCCAGTGTTAGAATTAGCAGACAGCGAGGACATGGTGTCTGAATCAGCAATCCCGTTGGACCTGCCCAAATGTGGGTCACCTGCCAGAACTTGGTCAATGGGTAACCTTGCACCCCAGTAACCGTGACAATAATTGTGCCGTGGACAAACATCTAATGATCAATCGATGCAGGAATCCAGGTTAAGAAAGCTTCAGGAGGGCATAAAGGAGCAGAGATAATTGGACTTAAAATAGGGACTGTCCCTCCAGTAAAGGGACACTTGGGCATTTTGCATTGGAGCCCCATGAAGTGGACCGGCATGCCTCGCCATTCTGTCAAATTTCTATGCTCTATCAAGAATGCCAGGAATCCTGCGGTATTGTGCAATGATATTGCTGGCGTCCACATAAAGCCTCAGAGAGAACATTGTTACCTCCTCCTTATCTACAGTATATCCTGAGGTTGGACTGCGACTCTGTAACCCCTTCTCCTCCTGTACACTCTGTATACATGGCTCATATTACAATAAATCACTTTTACACTTAAATCAGCACAAAGGCCTCACCAGACTGAGAAAGAAATCTGCTATGTAGCACATCATTCATATTATACAGTGCTACGGCCTGACAAAACAATGGGCCCCCTACCATGCCTGGGTCCTCAGGCAGTGCCCTAATGGTCAGTCGCCCCTGGCCATTAAACATGCTGGCAATATCAAAAGCAGGAGCAATTAACTAGCCGACACACCACATCAACACACACTAGCCCTGCTACTGTAACTAGCGTACATAAGCAGAATGTCATCTTGTGATCATACCATTGGCATTCCGATCAGTGGCGTCACTAGTGTTGGTGTCACCCGGTGCGGGCCGCACCCCCGCCCCCCTTGTGACGCCACTGATTCCGACGGTATTTTCTGAACCTCTGATTTGCCAGTTACCTTCAGACATATCTCCTCCACCAAACTGACAAGTGGCTAGCAGCAGGTAGCTCCAGTCTTAGCTTTTGGACTTTCATCACACGGGTCATAGTCGTTTCATTGTATTGGTCATTTCACTGTGACAACCTTCCTCTCGGCTTTTGGCCTTGATCCTCAAGTGTTTGTCCAAAATTTTTAGCCTGTGAACTTCATCCATCAACTGTATATCGACCATGAATGCTAGACTCGTGCATTTAGCCTGAATTTTGACCTCTGTTTGAACTATCTAACACGGACCATTAACCAATGTATTGACCCCAGAACTGCACTGACCTTTAGCTGATGTGTCAACCATAAATGTGAGCCACCTTTAGCCACTTGCACCGACCTTTAATCTGAATATCGACCGTTACCTATGCCACGTGCACAGACTTTTACTATTTTTATAGATCATAAAATGGGACCCCTGCACCGACTAAGTCTGTGAATCGGCCGTGGACCTGAGCCTTCCTTAACCTATAGCTTATTTATTGGCTATGAACTTGAGCCACCGATCCGGGCCTTTAGCTAGAGTATTGCCCATGACTATGAGACACCTACCGTATCTTGACTATTATTAGCCTCTATATGGTCCTTGAATCTAAGCCAGTGGTCCCCAACCCAGGCCCTCAGGGCCCACTAACAGGCCAGATTTTGCAGATCACCTTGGGGAAATGCAGACTGAATCCTGCAATCACTGAGCAGCAAATCATAACACCTGTGCTGTGCTTCAGATATCTGGCAAACCTGGCCTGTTAGTGGGCCCTGAGGGCCTGGGTTGGGGACCACTGATCTAAGCCACCTGCCCTGACCGAAAGCCTTGGTTTAAACTCAAAACTTAAAGATACCTGCACTGATTGTTTTTAGTCCGTGGTGTGTCAACAATGACTTTGAGCAATTTACACGAGTTTTTCCATGAATCTGAGCCATATAAAATGAACTTTAGTCCAGGTATCATCCAAGTCAACAGCACTGACCTTTTGCTGGTACGTGGAGCTTGAACCAGAACCATCTTTATGGACATCTGGCCTGTGTATCAACCAATACCTGAACCAAATGTACTGATCTTTAAAATATATATCAGCCTATCGGCTAAAGTGGGCCACATGCCATTTAGGTTAGTTTGTAAATCAATTTTTAACCTGAGCCATCTGCACTGATCTTTGGCCCATTTGTGTATCCAGAACATGAGACATCTGCATTGACTTTTAGTCTGTGTATAAACAATAAATCTGATCCACTTACAATGACCTTTACCATAGGAATCAACAATGAACCAAAGCCGCCATCACTGATTTTCATGCTATGTATCCGGCATAATACTGAGCCGCCATCACTGATCTTTATGCTATGTATCTGACATGATCCTGAGCCACCATCACTGATCGTTAGATTATGTATCGGTCATGAACTTGAGCCATCATCACTGTTCTTTAGGCTTTGTATCTTAAATGATCCTGAGCCACCATCACTGTTCTTTAGGCTATGTTTCGACCATGATACTGAGCCACCACCACTGATCTTTAGGCTATGTATCGGCCATGATCCTGAGCCATCACCACCACTGATCTTTAGGCTATGTATCGGCCATGATCCTGAGCCGCCATCACTGATCTTTATGCTATGTATCTGACATGATCTGAGCCACCATCACTGATCTTTATGCTATGTATCTGACATGATCCTGAGCCACCATCACTGATCGTTAGATTATGTATCGGTCATGAACTTGAGCCATCATCACTGTTCTTTAGGCTTTGTATCTTAAATGATCCTGAGCCACCATCACTGTTCTTTAGGCTATGTTTCGACCATGATACTGAGCCACCACCACTGATCTTTAGGCTATGTATCGGCCATGATCCTGAGCCATCACCACCACTGATCTTTAGGCTATGTATCGGCCATGATCCTGAGCCGCCATCACTGATCTTTATGCTATGTATCTGACATGATCCTGAGCCACCATCACTGATCTTTATGCTATGTATCTGACATGATCCTGAGCCACCATCACTGATCGTTAGATTATGTATCGGTCATGAACTTGAGCCATCATCACTGTTCTTTAGGCTATGTTTCGACCATGATACTGAGCCACCACCACTGATCTTTAGGCTATGTATCGGCCATGATCCTGAGCCATCACCACCACTGATCTTTAGGCTATGTATCGGCCATGATCCTGAGCCATCACCACCACTGATCTTTAGGCTATGTATCGGCCATGATCCTGAGCCATCACCACCACTGATCTTTAGGCTATGTATTGGCCATGATCCAGAGCCATCACCACCACTGATCTTTAGGCTATGTATCGGCCATGATCAGGAGACACCATCACTGTTCTTTAGGCTAAGTATCTGCCACGATCCAGAGGCACCATCATTGATCTTTATGCTATGTATTGGCCATGAACATGAGCCACCATCACTGATCCTTATTCTATGCATCAGCCATAAACAGGAGTTTCCATCACTGATCTTTAGGCTAAGTATCTGCCATGATCCTGAGCCACCATCACTGATCTTTATGCTATATATCGGCCATGAACATGAGCCACCACCACTGATCTTTATGCTATGTATCGGCCATGAACATGAGCCACCACCACTGATCTTTATGCTATCTATCGGTCACGAATATAAGTCAAATGACCTTCAATGAGGATCCTGGACTTCCTGTACTGACCTTCAGCCTGCATGTTGCCTGTAATAATGACCACAGAGCTCATCAACAAATTCCAGCTTTTGTAGCACACACAGATCATGATTAGTGAGTTTTCAAAAGAAAACCAAAATGCACTGTGAGAATGTCGAATAGATAAAAAGTGTAACGAGGTATTTCCCCCGACCCGTTGTCAATTCATGTCCTAGCCGTAAAACAGTTTTCTGCTGCTTTTATGTTTTTGTCATTTAAATGCATGTTTTTACGACCAACCAAAGTGTAAACTTTAACCCAAAAAAGTAGGTTGAGAAAGTTCTCCAACACAAATGTTTTTTTTTCAGCGAAGGCGTTCTGGTCTAAAGGTTCAGCGGATTGCTTCTGATTGCACGGCAGTTCATGGTTTCATTAATAATCCTCAGAATAGTAACATAGAGAACCTCATGAAATAAATGTAAAGTTAATCCTTCTATGGTGACCATACCCATTTTATATGTTGGGATCTTCCTGAAGGTGGTCATATACATCATCTGTTCTGGAATCCTGCTATGATGACCATACCCATTGTCTAGTTTGGAATATTCCTACATTGACCATATACATCCAATGTTCTGGAATCCTCCTATGGTGACCATATACATCATCTGTTTTGGAAAACTCCTATAATACCATATGCATAATTTCTTGTGGAATCCTCATATCGTGACCATACTCATCATCTAGCTTGGAATCTTGATATATTGAACATATACATCCAATATTTTGGAATCCTCCTTTGATGATCATACCTATGGTCTAGCTTGGAATCCTACAATGATGACTATGCCCATTGTCTAGCTTGGAATCCTTTTACAGTCATATTCATCATATAGCTTAGAAACCTCCTATGTTGACTATACCCATTGTCTAGTTTGGAATCTTCCTACTTTGAGCATACACAATCAGGTCTATTCAAAGAAAGGTGAAACTCAGGAGAATGACTGGAGAAGTGAACATTCTAGGTCAAAATGGCCAAACCAGAAAAATTCTCCCATTTATCTCACTTTCCAAATTGGCTGTTTGGTCTGGATTGTTCTCTTCTCCTGCCAATTCTCCTGATTTTCACCCTTCTTTGAATAGACCTGATCCATTGTTCTGGAATCCTCCTACCAATTGTCTAGCTTAAAATTCTCCTACGGTGAGCATATCCATAATTTGTTGTGAAATGCTCCTATGATGCTCAAACCCATCTTCTAGGTTGGAAACATCATTATGTTGACTATACTCATCGTCTAGCTTGGAATCCTACTACGGTGAGAACATACATCCAATGTTCTGAAATCCTCCTATGATGACCATACCTATCATCTAGCTTGGAACCCTACTATAGTGACCATACCCATCGTCTACCTTGGAATCCTCCTATTGTGACCATATATACATCTCCTGTCCTCTAATCCTCCTATAGTGACCATATCTATCATCTGTCTTCAAATCATTCTTTTATGCCCATACCCATCATCATCTGTCTTTAAACCTCTTTTGGAGTCCAAAATGTTTACAGCGTTGAAGTCCTCCTACAGTGACCATATTCATCAGCTATCTCAGAAACCTCCTATGGTTACTATATCCATCTGTCTCTAAATCTTCCTGTGATGTCCATATCCATTCCATCATTTGTCTCGGAATCTCCTATAATGACCATATCCATCATGTCTCAAAATCACCCTATTGTGACAATATCCATCATCTATATCGAAATCCTCCTATGATGACCATATCCATCATCTGTCTCGAAATCCTCCTATGGTGACTATATCCATCATCTGTCTTGGAATCTCCTATGGTGACCCTACGCATCATCTGTCTCGAAATCCTCCTATGATGACCATATCCATCATCTGTCTTGGAATCCTCTTATGGTGACCATATCCATCATCTGTCTTGGAATCTTTTATGATGACCATATCCATCATCTGTCTTGGAATCTCCTATGGTGACCATATCCATCATCTGTCTTGGAATCTCCTATGGTGACCCTACCCATCATCTGTCTCGAAATCCTCCTATGATGACCATATCCATCATCTGTCTTGGAATTCTCTTATGGTGACCATATCCATCATCTGTCTTGGAATCTTTTATGATGACCATATCCATCATTTGTCTTGGAATCTTTTATGATGACCATATCCATCATTTGTCTTGGAATCTTTTATGATGACCATATCCATCATCTGTCTTGGAATCTCCTATGGTGACCATATCCATCATCTGTCTTGGAATCCTCTTATGGCTCCCTCTTCTCATTAACCACCTGCCATTTCCCAACTCTCCTCTACGTCATAGGTCCTACTTCATTTGCCTCCGCTTCTCGGTTGTTCACGCCTCTCTCTCACCGCTCCTGGCATGACACACGGGGTTGCATGAAGATACGATGTCATCACCCTGAGTGATTGTGTCTGGTCTCATTCCAGACCGTTGTGTCTCACATGAGAGGTGATAGAGAGGTGTATACCCCAGGGAGGTGCACTTTCTTCATACTGCAGTCACCATACCTGGGCCAAGGTCTCCCTCCTATGGAGGCTGACATAGGGGGGGCTTTGGAAATGGATTGGAGGGGTTAAGGAAATAGCTGTGTTTGGGGGGATTTCAGGGCCGTAAATCAATACGAAAATCAGCTTTCAGGGGTTTAAGGTGATGTCACAGTTAGACACCGCAGCCTGGTTATATCACTTTATCAGTTTACTCGTCTCTAGGCTTGTGCACCGATTTTTTTTTCGGTTCGATTCGGTTCGGTTCGTTCGGATTTTGTAAATTTTTGTTTCGACTCGTTTCGGACGATTTTTGTTTCTGTTCGTTTCGTTTTTCGTATCGACTTTTTTTTTCGTGATTTCGGAAATTTTCGTGTTTTTCGGAATATCTGTTCTCCTTGTTTCAAAGTGTCTATTCGTTTTGAAGTAAACTAATGGTTTTTCGGATACGATAATTATACGATACGATAATTCTGCCGATACGATAATTCTGCCATTGAGATTTCTCATGTTTTAAAAGAAGGAAACATTGAGATTTCTCTGGTTTTACAAGAAGGATACATTGAGATTTCTCATGTTTTAAAAGAAGGAAACATTGAGATTTCTCTGGTTTTACAAGAAGGATACATTGAGATTTCTCATGTTTTACAAGGATACATTGAGATTTCTCATGTTTTACAAGAAGGATACATTGAGATTTCTCTGGTTTTACAAGAAGGATACATTGAGATTTCTCATGTTTTACAAGAAGGATACATCGAGATTTCTCTGGTTTTACAAGAAGGATACATTGAGATTTCTCTGGTTTTACAAGAAGGATACATTGAGATTTCTCATGTTTTACAAGAAGGATACATTGAGATTTCTCATGTTTTACAAGAAGGATACATTGAGATTTCTCATGTTTTACAAGAAGGATACATCGAGATTTCTCTGGTTTTACAAGAAGGATACATTGAGATTTCTCTGGTTTTACAAGAAGGATACATTGAGATTTCTCTGGTTTTACAAGAAGGATACATTGAGATTTCTCTGGTTTTACAAGAAGGATACATTGAGATTTCTCTGGTTTTACAAGAAGGATACATTGAGATTTCTCATTTTTTACAAAAAGGATACATTGAGATTTCTCATGTTTTACTAGAAGGATACATTGAGATTTCCATGTTTTACAAGAAGGATACATTGAGATTTCTCTGGTTTTACAAGAAGGATACATTGAGATTTCTCTGGTTTTACAAGAAGGATACATTGAGATTTCTCTGGTTTTACAAGAAGGATACATTGAGATTTCTCATTTTTTACAAAAAGGATACATTGAGATTTCTCATGTTTTACAAGAAGGATACATTGAGATTTCCATGTTTTACAAGAAGGATACATTGAGATTTCTCAGATTTTACAAGAAGGATACATTGAGATTTCTCATTTTTTACAAGAAGGAAACATTGAGATTTCTCTGGTTTTACAAGAAGGATACATTGAGATTTCTCTGGTTTTACAAGAAGGATACATTGAGATTTCTCTGTATTTCCAGGAAGGATACATTGAGATTTCTCTGGTTTTACAAGAAGGATACATTGAGATTTCTCATTTTTTACAAAAAGGATACATTGAGATTTCTCATGTTTTACAAGAAGGATACATTGAGATTTCCATGTTTTACAAGAAGGATACATTGAGATTTCTCTGGTTTTACAAGAAGGATACATTGAGATTTCTCTGGTTTTACAAGAAGGATACATTGAGATTTCTCTGTATTTCCAGGAAGGATACATTGAGATTTCTCTGGTTTTACAAGAAGGATACATTGAGATTTCTCATTTTTTACAAAAAGGATACATTGAGATTTCTCATGTTTTACAAGAAGGATACATTGAGATTTCTCATGTTTTACAAGAAGGATACATTGAGATTTCTCTGGTTTTCCAGGAAGGATACATTGAGATGGGAATGATCCAAAATTTAATTACAGAATCAGCGATATAAATACGATGTCCGAAATTACTGAAATGGAACCGAAATCAGGAATGGAACGAAAATGAAATTCGATTTTACACATTTCTAGTCCATTCGAAAATTCCAAAAAGTTTTCGTTTCGGCACGAAAATTTGTTCGGATCTGCCGTTTTCGGATCTGAAAATTTTCGGAAAAGCGGCCGAATCCGAATGCACGAATCGGGAAATTTCGTGAAAATTCCGAAATCCCGAAACGCACATCCCTAGTCATCTCTTCTTTGCATGACTAAGCTAGACGGTGTGCGTGCGCAGATGTGTGCGTGTGTACATGTGTGTACATGTGAACGTGCAAATGCTTAATACGCATCTGGATGGAACAGGAACTGTATTTGTATATAAACAGGAAACACGGAGTTTGTAAATCTTAGAGAGAGTTTGAGTAAATTTACTAATGAAAGAGATGAGGCGTGTGCGTACACGCTGTGTGTCCCTTACCCCAAACGCTCGCGTCCAGAAGCGTGTCGGAGTAGAACAGGCACCGTATTTCGCTGGCAATTCGCCAATATTTGGCGAATTGCCAGCTTTTGAATAGCCAAATGGCCACGGAATTGCACCGTACAGGGAAAGTCACTGTTCGGTGCATTTTCGGGGCCAATTTGGTGCTCTTTGAATAACCCTGTATACACCTAAATATAGTATCAGATTTGGGCGTGTGTTTGCGTTAAGTGCGAGATGATAATTGCTAATAGGGGGACGGAAATCTTGGTGAATTCCCACACCTCTTTTTTTTAGGACTTGACCCATGATGCAAATTGCAGGGCTGTCAAACTCACGGCCACCTAGATGTTGATGCCTTCAATTCCCAGAATTCTTTGAATGCAATAGATGGCCAGGGAATCATGGGAGTTATAGTTCAGAAACATTTGAGTCGGGCCGGTGTTTGACAGCCCCGACGTAAAATCTGACATGAAGTAGGGATGTGCGTTTCGGGTTTCGGAATTTCGGAATTTTCACGAAATTTCCCGATTCGTGTTTTCGGATGCAGCCGAATTTCCGAAAATTTTTAGATCTGAAAATGGCAGATCCGAAAAGTTTTCCGAGCCGAAATGAAATATTTTCGGAATTTTCGAATGGACTTGAAATGTGTCAAATCGAAATTTATTGCTTTGAAACGAGGAGAACAGACGTACCGAAAAAACGAAAATTTCCGAAATTACGAAAAGTCGATACAAAAAAACGAGCAAAGTGACACGAAAATACGAAAAATGATCGATATTCCGAAAAAAAATGTTCACGAAAAACGAATCGAGCCGAACCGAATCGAAACAGAAATCGGTCGAAACGAGCCGAATCTAAAAGTTTAAAAATCCGAAAAATCGAACCGACTCGAATCGAAAAAAAAAAATTGGTGCACAAGCCTAACATGAAGGATATACGTGTACATCACACATACGGCATAAACGTAGTCATAGCACAGGACACATACCACTAAGTTATTCTGATTACTAACCACCGTATTGGCCCCCAATTGCACCGGACGAGGAATTTTAACGTTCGGTGCAATTTAGTGGCAATTTGTCTCTTCACTAAGCTGTCAATTCGACAAATACTGGTGAACTGACAGCAAAATAAGGTGCAATTCGCCACAATGTGGAGGCACGGAAATTGTCCAATAGAAGACTATTGTGTATTATATTCACAGAACGCCGAATTGCACAAAAATTCCACTGAATAATGTCCTGATTTTCAGTGGTTCTGTTTCACAGTTTTAAACAGGCGAATCCCATAGGATTCAATGCAATAAATGGAATGTATTTTTTATAAAGATTCTTTACACTTTTTTGCAAAAACCCTTTATTTTTTAGACACTTTTTTTAGGACTTTTTTTATTTTGTAACAGACCTTTTTCTTCTTTTTTAAAGGTCTTTTTTTTTTATTTTGTAACAGACCTTTTCATTCTTTTTTAAAGGACTTTTTTTATGTTGTAACAGACCTTTATTCTTTTTTTAAAGGCCTTTTTTTTATTTTGTAACAGACCTTTTTATTCTTTTTTTAAAGGACTTTTTTAATTTGTAACAGACCTTTTTATTCTTTTTTTAAAGGCCTTTTTTTATTTTGTAACAGACCTTTATTCTTTTTTTAATGGCCTTTTTTTATTTTGTAACAGACCTTTTTATTCTTTTTTAAAGGACTTTTTTTATTTTGTAACAGACCTTTATTCTTTTTTAAAGGCCTTTTTTTATTTGTAACAGACCTTTTTTTCTTTTTTAAAGGACTTTTTTTATTTTGTAACAGACCTTTTATTCTTTTTAAAAGGACTTTTTTTATTTTGTAACAGACCTTTTTATTCTTTTTAAAGGACTTTTTTTTTTTATTTTGTAACACACCTTTTTATTCTTTTTAAAGGCCTTTTTTATTTGTAACAGACCTTTTTATTCTTTTTTTAAAGGCCTTTTTTATTTTGTAACAGACCTTTTTATTCTTTTTAAAGGCCTTTTTTATTTTGTAACAGACCTTTTTATTCTTTTTTTAAGGCCTTTTTTATTTTGTAACAGACCTTTTTATTTTTTTTTAAAGGCCTTTTTTAATTTGTAACAGACCTTTTTATTCTTTTTTTAAAGGACTTTTTTTATTTGTAACAGACCTTTTTATTCTTTTTTTAAAGGCCTTTTTTTTATTTTGTAACAGACCTTTTTATTCTTTTTTTAAAGGACTTTTTTTATTTTGTAACAGACCTTTTATTCTTTTTTAAAGGACTTTTTTTATTTTGTAACAGACCTTTTATTCTTTTTTTAAAGGACTTTTTTTATTTTTTTTATTTGTAACAGACCTTTTTATTCTTTTTTAAAGGACTTTTTTTATTTTGTAACAGACCTTTTTATTCTTTTTTGAAGGACTTTTTTATTTTGTAACAGACCTTTTTATTTTTTTTCAAAGGACTTTTTTTATTTTGTAACAGACCTTTTTATTCTTTTTTTAAAGGACTTTTTTTATTTGTAACAGACCTTTTTATTCTTTTTTAAAGGACTTTTTTTATTTTGTAACAGACCTTTTTATCTTTTTTAAAGGACTTTTTTTTATTTTGTAACAGACCTTTTTATTCTTTTTTTAAAGGACTTTTTTTATTTTGTAACAGACCTTTTTATTCTTTTTTTAAGGACTTTTTTTATTTTGTAACAGACCTTTTTATTCTTTTTTAAAGGACTTTTTTATTTTGTAACAGACCTTTTTATTCTTTTTTTTAAAGGACTTTTTTTTATTTGTAACAGACCTTTTTATTCTTTTTTAAAGGCCTTTTTTTTATTTTGTAACAGACCTTTTTATTCTTTTTTTAAAGGCCTTTTTTTATTTTGTAACAGACCTTTTTATTCTTTTTTAAAGGACTTTTTTATTTTGTAACAGACCTTTTTATTCTTTTTTTAAAGGACTTTTTTTATTTTGTAACAGACCTTTTTATTCTTTTTTAAAGGACTTTTTTTATTTTGTAACAGACCTTTTTATTCTTTTTTAAAGGCCTTTTTTTATTTTGTAACAGACCTTTTTATTCTTTTTTTAAAGGACTTTTTTTAATTTGTAACAGACCTTTTTATTCTTTTTTAAAGGACTTTTTTTATTTTGTAACAGACCTTTTTATTCTTTTTTAAAGGACTTTTTTTATTTTGTAACAGACCTTTTTATTCTTTTTTAAAGGACTTTTTTTATTTTGTAACAGACCTTTTTATTCTTTTTTGAAGGACTTTTTTTATTTTGTAACAGACCTTTTTATTTTTTTTCAAAGGACTTTTTTTATTTTGTAACAGACCTTTTTATTTTTTTTCAAAGGACTTTTTTTATTTTGTAACAGACCTTTTTATTCTTTTTTTAAAGGACTTTTTTTATTGTAAACAGACCTTTTTATTCTTTTTTAAAGGACTTTTTTTTATTTTGTAACAGACCTTTTTATTCTTTTTTAAAGGACTTTTTTTATTTTGTAACAGACCTTTTTATTCTTTTTTAAAGGACTTTTTTTATTTTGTAACAGACCTTTTTATTCTTTTTTTAAAGGACTTTTTTTATTTTGTAACAGACCTTTTTATTCTTTTTTTAAAGGCCTTTTTTTATTTTGTAACAGACCTTTTTATTCTTTTTTTAAAGGCCTTTTTTATTTTGTAACAGACCTTTTTATTCTTTTTTTAAAGGCCTTTTTTTATTTGTAACAGACCTTTTATTCTTTTTTTAAAGGACTTTTTTTATTTTGTAACAGACCTTTTTATTTTTTTTCAAAGGACTTTTTTATTTTGTAACAGACCTTTTTATTCTTTTTAAAGGACTTTTTTATTTGTAACAGACCTTTTTATTCTTTTTTAAAGGACTTTTTTTATTTTGTAACAGACCTTTTATTCTTTTTTGAAGGACTTTTTTATTTTGTAACAGACCTTTTTATTTTTTTCAAAGGACTTTTTTTATTTTGTAACAGACCTTTTTATTCTTTTTTCAAAGGACTTTTTTTATTTTGTAACAGACCTTTTTATTCTTTTTTTAAAGGACTTTTTTTTATTTTGTAACAGACCTTTTTATTCTTTTTTTAAAGGACTTTTTTTTTTTTGTAACAGACCTTTTTATTCTTTTTTAAAGGACTTTTTTTATTTTGTAACAGACCTTTTTATTCTTTTTTTAAAGGACTTTTTTTATTTTGTAACAGACCTTTTTATTCTTTTTTAAAGGACTTTTTTTATTTTGTAACAGACCTTTTTTTTTTTTTTTAAAGGACTTTTTTTTTTGTAACAGACCTTTTTATTCTTTTTTTAAAGGACTTTTTATTATTGTGTAACAGACCTTTTTATTCTTTTTTAAAAGGACTTTTTTTATTTTGTAACAGACCTTTTTATTCTTTTTTTTAAAGGACTTTTTTTATTTTGTAACAGACCTTTTTATTCTTTTTTAAAGGACTTTTTTTATTTTGTAACAGACCTTTTTATTCTTTTTTTAAAGGACTTTTTTTATTTTGTAACAGACCTTTTTATTCTTTTTTTAAAGGACTTTTTTTTATTTTGTAACAGACCTTTATTCTTTTTTTAACCTTTTTTATTTTGTAACACACCTTTTTATTCTTTTTTAAAGGACTTTTTTAATGTTGTAACAGACCTTTTTATTCTTTTTTTTAAAAGGACTTTTATAATTATTATATTATATTATAATTATAATTTATTCTTTTTTAAAGGCCTTTTTTTATTTTGTAACACACCTTTTTATTCTTTTTAAAAGGACTTTTTTTATTTGTAACAGACCTTTATTCTTTTTTTAAAAAGACTTTTTTATTTTGTAACAGACCTTTTTATTCTTTTCTAAAGGCCTTTTTTATGTTGTAACAGACCTTTTTATTCTTTTTTTAAAGGCCTTTTTTATTTTGTAACAGACCTTTTTATTCTTTTTTTAAAGGCCTTTTTTTATTTTGTAACAGACCTTTTTATTCTTTTTTTAAAGGCCTTTTTTATTTTGTAACAGACCTTTTTATTCTTTTTTTAAAGGCCTTTTTTTATTTTGTAACAGACCTTTTTATTCTTTTTTTAAAGGACTTTTTTTATTTTGTAACAGACCTTTTTATTTTTTTTCAAAGGACTTTTTTTATTTTGTAACAGACCTTTTTATTCTTTTTTTAAAGGACTTTTTTTATTTGTAACAGACCTTTTTATTCTTTTTTAAAGGACTTTTTTAATTTGTAACAGACCTTTTTATTCTTTTTTGAAGGACTTTTTTTATTTTGTAACAGACCTTTTTATTTTTTTTCAAAGGACTTTTTTTATTTTGTAACAGACCTTTTTATTCTTTTTTTAAAGGACTTTTTTTTATTTGTAACAGACCTTTTTATTCTTTTTTAAAGGACTTTTTTTATTTTGTAACAGACCTTTTTATTCTTTTTTAAAGGACTTTTTTTATTTGTAACAGACCTTTTTATTCTTTTTAAAAGGACTTTTTTATTTTGTAACAGACCTTTTTATTCTTTTTTTAAAGGACTTTTTTATTTGTAACAGACCTTTTTATTCTTTTTTTAAAGGACTTTTTTATTTTGTAACAGACCTTTTTATTCTTTTTTTAAAGGACTTTTTTTATTTTGTAACAGACCTTTTATTCTTTTTTTTAAAGGACTTTTTTTATTTTGTAACAGACCTTTTTATTCTTTTTTTAAAGGACTTTTTTATTTTGTAACAGACCTTTTTATTCTTTTTTTAAAGGACTTTTTTTATTTTGTAACAGACCTTTTTATTCTTTTTTTAAAGGACTTTTTTATTTTGTAACAGACCTTTTTATTCTTTTTTAAAGGACTTTTTTTATTTTGTAACAGACCTTTTTATTCTTTTTTTAAAGGCCTTTTTTTATTTTGTAACAGACCTTTTTATTCTTTTTTAAAGGACTTTTTTTAATTTGTAACAGACCTTTTTATTCTTTTTTTAAAGGCCTTTTTTTATTTTGTAACAGACCTTTTTATTCTTTTTTAAAGGACTTTTTTTATGTTGTAACAGACCTTTATTCTTTTTTAAAGGCCTTTTTTTATTTTGTAACAGACCTTTTCATTCTTTTTTAAAGGACTTTTTTTATGTTGTAACAGACCTTTATTCTTTTTTAAAGGCCTTTTTTTATTTTGTAACACACCTTTTTATTCTTTTTAAAAGGACTTTTTTATTTGTAACAGACCTTTATTCTTTTTTTAAAAAGACTTTTTTATTTTGTAACAGACCTTTTTATTCTTTTCTAAAGGCCTTTTTTATGTTGTAACAGACCTTTTTATTCTTTTTTTAAAGGCCTTTTTTATTTTGTAACAGACCTTTTTATTCTTTTTTTAAAGGCCTTTTTTTATTTTGTAACAGACCTTTTTATTCTTTTTTTAAAGGCCTTTTTTTTTTTGTAACAGACCTTTTTATTCTTTTTTTAAAGGCCTTTTTTTATTTTGTAACAGACCTTTTTATTCTTTTTTTAAAGGACTTTTTTATTTTGTAACAGACCTTTTTATTTTTTTTTAAAGGACTTTTTTTATTTTGTAACAGACCTTTTTATTCTTTTTTTAAAGGACTTTTTTTATTTGTAACAGACCTTTTTATTCTTTTTTAAAGGACTTTTTTTATTTTGTAACAGACCTTTTTATTCTTTTTTGAAGGACTTTTTTATTTTGTAACAGACCTTTTTATTTTTTTTCAAAGGACTTTTTTTATTTTGTAACAGACCTTTTTATTTTTTTTCAAAGGACTTTTTTTATTTTGTAACAGACCTTTTTATTCTTTTTTTAAAGGACTTTTTTTTATTTTGTAACAGACCTTTTTATTCTTTTTTTAAAGGACTTTTTTTATTTTGTAACAGACCTTTTTATTCTTTTTTAAAGGACTTTTTTTATTTTGTAACAGACCTTTTTATTCTTTTTTTAAAGGACTTTTTTTATTTTGTAACAGACCTTTTTATTCTTTTTTTAAAGGACTTTTTTTATTTTGTAACAGACCTTTTTATTCTTTTTTTAAAGGCCTTTTTTTATTTTGTAACAGACCTTTTTATTCTTTTTTTAAAGGCCTTTTTTATTTTGTAACAGACCTTTTATTCTTTTTTAAAGGCCTTTTTTTATTTGTAACAGACCTTTTTATTCTTTTTTTAAAGGACTTTTTTATTTTGTAACAGACCTTTTTATTTTTTTCAAAGGACTTTTTTATTTTGTAACAGACCTTTTTATTCTTTTTTTAAAGGACTTTTTTTATTTGTAACAGACCTTTTTATTCTTTTTTAAAGGACTTTTTTTATTTTGTAACAGACCTTTTTATTCTTTTTTGAAGGCCTTTTTTATTTTGTAACAGACCTTTTTATTTTTTTCAAAAGACTTTTTTTATTTTGTAACAGACCTTTTTATTTTTTTTTAAAGGACTTTTTTATTTTGTAACAGACCTTTTATTCTTTTTTTTTTAAAGGACTTTTTTTATTTTGTAACAGACCTTTTTATTCTTTTTTTAAAGGACTTTTTTATTTGTAACAGACCTTTTATTCTTTTTAAAAGGACTTTTTTTATTTTGTAACAGACCTTTTATTCTTTTTTTAACTTTTATTTTTGTAACAGACCTTTTTATTCTTTTTTTAAAGGACTTTTTTTATTTTGTAACAGACCTTTTTATTCTTTTTTTAAAGGATTTTTTTATTTTGTAACAGACCTTTTTATTCTTTTTAAAAGGACTTTTTTTTATTTGTAACAGACCTTTTATTCTTTTTTAAAGGACTTTTTTTATTTTGTAACAGACCTTTTTATTCTTTTTTTAAAGGACTTTTTTATTTTGTAACAGACCTTTTTATTCTTTTTTTAAAGGACTTTTTTTATTTTGTAACAGACCTTTTTATTCTTTTTTAAAGGACTTTTTTTATTTTGTAACAGACCTTTTTATTCTTTTTTAAAGGACTTTTTTTTATTTTGTAACAGACCTTTATTCTTTTTTTAATGGCCTTTTTTTATTTTGTAACACACCTTTTTATTCTTTTTTAAAGGACTTTTTTAATGTTGTAACAGACCTTTTTATTCTTTTTTTTAAAAGGACTTTTATAATTATTTGAACACATTTTATTGAGTTATCCTCCTGTTAGGAGAATAGTAGACTTCCTTACTTTATTTTAGTAGTTTGGCGGAATTCGCCGATGCCAATTCGGCCTTTTTCGCCGACGTCCGATAACTGCTTCAGTGACACTGTAAGATACAGTGACCATTCGCTAAATAGTGTATTTTTGGTGAAATGAAAATCGCTGTAATGCAGAGAATTGCGGCGAAACACAAAGTACGCAGTTTTGGTGCTTTGTGAATACACCCTTATATCGTTCATACTGAAACAAACATCCTGGAAAATGCAATCCTTATTACCTTGGACGACAGCAACACTGGAGCAGGAGGGAGCTCCGAGGGAGCTCCGAGCTGGAGCCGTCAACGCATGATGTGATTATTATCTACTAATAAAGTTTAGTTGCTTTGAAATGATTTCGGGTGTTTTTTTTTTATTAAAAGGGGCATTATAATAACAGAACAAAAGACAAAAAAAAAAAATAGAAAAAGTAACGAATAATAGAATACAATGAGCTGCGGAATATCCCAGCCTGCTGGATTCAAGGCGACACCAGGCTGGTATAATAAGACGAGCCATAGGGTGGCATTATGATACATAAACTGCTTTCTTAGCGTGTCACATGATCTCATCATATATATTCCTCAGTGCCCCCCCTAAGTTTGCTTCTCCCTTCAATCTTTTTTTCCTTTCCAGCCCAAGTCCCCCCCCGAGACTCTTTCTTTTTTTCCCACTTTATTTGCACTGTGACCCATCTCAGAGGGGCCATTCTGTAGCCCCCTTAATAGGTAAGGCTGCCGTCGAGGGTGGGGATGGGTGACAGCCGATAACATGTTCAGGGGCCCAGTGGCTCCATTACATGGATATATATTGCCCCCAGCAGTTCACACATGGATATATATTGCCCCCAGCAGCTCACACATGGATATATATTGCCCCCAGCAGCTCAAACATGTATATATATTGCCCCCAGCAGCTTACACATGGATATATATTGCCCCCAGCAGCTCAAACATGCATATATATTGCCCCCCCCCCATTGCTCACTGGTTCCTCGGCGGCACTGAGGGCCTGCGGGTCGGTAGCGGCCCGGTTTGGGGCGACACAGTGGGCCCCTGACGGTTTCCATTCCCTCTGATGACCACTGAACTTAACAGGCAGCCAGCGGCGCACTCTGAAAATGCTGCGGTGGCGTCTGCGCCACCGCAGTATTTTCAGAATGCGCCGCTGGCTGCCTGTTAAGTTCAATGGTCATCAGAGGGAAACCGGCGGGGGCCCACTGTGTCGCCCCAAACCGGGCCCCTACCGACCCGCGGGCCCTCGGGCAGTGCCCGATGGGTCAGTCCGTCCCTGGTTACAAGCATTTATAAAGCGTCAGCAAGTTCCGCAGCGCTGTACAATGGGAGAGCCAAGGAGTGACAAGATTTATAAAGCGCAAGCAAGTTTCGTAGCGCTGTACAATGGGAGAGCCAACGGAGTGACAAGCATTTATAAAGCGCCAGTAAGTTCCGTAGCGCTGTACAATGGCAGGGCCAAGTGAGAGGCTGGCTAAGCCTTTGAGGGTCAAAAATCCATGTAGATTGGAGTTCTAGTGGTTTCCTCCTCCTGCCTCTCCCCCCTGTCTGTGTCCCCTTGCCCCTGCATCACTGTATGTGCCCCCCTGTGGTGAGAGGGTGAACAGCAGCAGCATGCTGCCAGCCAGAGGGAGGGATGGGGGGGGGGGGCATGCTACGTGCAGTGTTGCTGGAGGACCAGACAAATCATCATTTTTTCCTCCTTTAAATCCCATCAGCTGGGTTTCCCTGCAGCCAGTAGTCAGTCTAGATCCTGGAACACCCTCCCCCCTCCTCCTCCTGCCCTCCCTCCTCCTCCTCCCCAAAGCACACACACACACTCACACACACACACACACTCAGACATGCCTGGGCACTATATTTAGAGTCTCTGTGTTTTTATTTGTTTCCCCCCTGTGTGCCTCCTCTTTGCCCCCGTGTTGAGCCTGGCACCCCCCCTCCTCCCTGATCCGCCGCTGGAGGCTTCGCCATTCATTATCTGGAAAATCCCACCCCATAAAAAGAGGAGAAGAAGCAGCAGCGGGGGGTCTGTCTCTTCCACATCTGGATTAGCAATCTGGAGCCCCTCGCCCGGCTCGGGTAAGTGCTCTCCTCCCCCCCCCCCGGGTCACCCTGAGCAGCCTCAGCCCGTTTGACGCATTCTGTGCGCGTTCTATTTACAAACACAACGTTCCGAGCTTTACACAATGTATCCAGTGAGGGGGGGGGGGCACGGTGCCAGCGCTCCATAAAAAAGCAGGGGGATTCGAGGTAACTGACGGCTTTACCCCCGTGGGATCACGCTGTGCCACCCTGGGGGTAACTTGACTGTGCAGGGACACGGTCTAAGGGGGCAGATTGCCACGCACGTGCCCAGGCTGAGGGGAACCTTGACCTTTGCAGGGTGGATGCAGCAGTTTATGCCCATCTGGGTGGTTCAGTTGGCTGGCTGTGGATGGTAAGGGTTGTAGTGTCATTACAATTGACAGGGCCCATGCCCCCCTCCTCTCCACCCTGCAGGGCTCTGAAGGTGACTGGCACAATGCCTCCACACAAACAATGAGCTGTGCCAGGGCAGAGCAGGGCAGGGTGTGCTGCAATCCCACTGGATCTCCCTACATGGGATTGCAGTGACTGGCAGGCCTGCATGTGCTGCTCATATGGCCTGTGCACATGCATGCTGGGATATATATATATATATATGTGTCTTTGCACTGGTTTTATGGCCCTGTGTCTGCATTACTGGGCTGCATTGGCACTGTGCCCATGTTGCTCCTGTGTTGCTGATTGGTTTGTGTTTCCAGTGTGTCCATGCTGATGACAGTCACAGGCCTTGCTGTGTGTTTATAATGCCATGTGTCCATGCTGGCCCCTTATTACTGATCTGTTTACACGCTGACCTTGTTTGGGGAGCTTGAGAGGTCTGTTTGTATTGTACATGGTTCTGCCCGTCCTGGCTTTCTTTATTATGGACCCACTATGTATGTGTAACCGGCCTGCACCCTCGCGCTGCCCATCCGTTAATGTACTCGGCGTTGTGCACTAGCGATAAGACCGGAAACCTGGATCGCTGCAAACACGGGTTTTAGGCTAGCGTCAGACGAACGCAGTCATCACGTCCGTGTCGCCGCTCAGTTTAACGTCAGTCGTAGCATTTGATTTTTGTGATCAATAGAGACCAACACCTGAAGAACGTGCGCACCAAAGTGCGCATGCACCACGCAGGTGGAAACGGACGCCATTTAGGCTTCGACGGATGCCCAGAGTGCGCCGCGGCCTGTGTGCGTTATGCCGCGACGTCCATCACGTTGACGCTCAGAGGTTTTATGGTCTGGCTGACTGTACCTGTCTATTAATTTTGTTTCCCATAATTATTTTTTTTGCTACGTCCGTCAAAAAAACGGACCGTGTGGCGTCTACAGTATCTTCCGTTATGCACGCACGCAGAGTGCGCTCAGACTGCTTTCGTCTGACATTAGCCTTAATCTTGTGGTTATATGCACACGTGCATCTGTATATAAACCCACGGCAATAAGAATATCCACAGTGACCTCCACCTTTCCAGCTTGCAGCTCCTCGTGGTCTGAGCATGGAGCCCGGGCTGACAGGGGATGAGGTCATACCTAATTTGCATATTAAAATCATCTCCAAACTGGCTGCTCAAACAGGCCAAAATATTCCTTTGGGAATCACACAATGCAACTGAAGATTATTAGGGGAATGCATATACACGGTGTTCTTAAAGACACATACACACGTTTTAAACACCTGTTACATATGCACAGCTTGTGGTTCTGTGACTTCTTTTTCTATGACTCTATTCATTCTGGTACTTATTGCTAACCAGTCTATATTGTGTGTGTCGTATACATACAGTTGTGTTCAAAATTATTCCACCCCCACTGAAATTGAGTGTTTTGGCCAGTTTGACATTGATTTTGATCATTCAGTCATCTTGCTTACAATTAAATCAAAGAGGCACGTGTAGGTCAGACAAATATAACATAACATTTATAATGAAATAACCACAAATGTCTTTTCTGTGCTCACATCATTATCAGTTTTATTCAACCCCCAAGTGACATTCAATCTTAGTACTTAGTACAACATCCTTTTACAGTTATAACAGCTTTTAAACGTGAAGCATAGCTTGACACAAGTGTCTTGCAGCGATCTACGGGTATCTTCGCCCATTCGTCATGGGCAAAAGCCTCCAGTTCAGTCACATTTTTAGGCTTGCGCACTGCAACTGCTTTCATTAAGTCCCACCAGAGGTTCTCAATCGGATTTAAGTCAGGTGACTGCGATGGCCACTCCAAAATGTTCCAGCCTTTAATCTGCAACCATGCTCTAGTGGACTTGGAGGTATGCTTGGGATCATTGTCCTGTTGAAAGGTCCAACGTCTCCCAAGCCTCAGGTTTGTGACGGACTGCATCACATTGTCATCCAATATCTCCTGGTACTGAAGAGAATTCATGGTACCTTGCACACGCTGAAGCTTCCCTGTACCTGCAGAAGCAAAACAGCCCCAAAGCATGATTGACCCCCCGCCATGCTTCACAGTAGGCAAGGTGTTCTTTTCTTCATAGGCCTTGTTCTTCCTCCTCCAAACATAGCGTTGATCCATGGGCCCAAACAGTTCTAATTTTGTTTCATCAGTCCACAGAACACTATCCCAAAACTTCTGTGGTTTGTCCACATGACTTTTGGCATACTGCAGTCGACTCTTCTTATTCTTTGGAGACAGCAAGGGGGTGCGCCTGGGAGTTCTGGCATGGAGGCCTTCATTACGCAGTGTGTGCCGTATTGTCTGAGCTGAAACTTCAGTACCCACATCTGACAAATCTTTTCTCAGTTCCTCAGCAGTCACACGGGGACTTTTCTCCACTCTACGCTTCAGGTAGCGCACAGCAGTCAAAGTCAGCATCTTCTTTCTGCCACGACCAGGTAGCGTTTCAACAGTGCCCTTTGCCTTGAATTTGTGAATGATGCTTCCTATGGTCTCTCTTGGTATATTTAACATCTTTGCGATCTTCTTATAGCCATTGCCCTTCCTGTGAAGAGTAATCACCTCTTCTCTTGTCTTCCTGGACCATTCTCTTGACTTCACCATGTTTGTAACCACACCAGTAAATGTCTAGAAGGAGCTGAGTATCACAGTCATTTTAAAGCTGCCTAATTGGTGCTTATTATGCTTTATTGCTGCTCCGTGACATCCACAGGTGTTTTCAATACCTGATTGAAAACACTTGAATGAACCTCTGTTCTTCAGAGTGGTAGTCTTTAAGGGGTTGAATAATTGTGTCAATGAAGAATTCACAAAATAAACATTTACTACTGTATTACAAAACCAATTGATGTCATTTTAGTTGCATATGGTTCTTTAAAAAGTCCTTGTAGGATTTCATTCTGAATACAATTACAAATGTACACTAAATTCCCTAAAACCCTTTACAGCATTGGGGGTTGAATAATTTTGAACACAACTGTATATATCACTGCTGTATGTATACAATGTATATTACCGACTGGGCCGTGTATCTGGGTGGCTCATGCGGCCGCGCCGTGTATCTGGGTGGCTCATGCGGCCGCGCCGTGTATCTGGGTGGCTCATGCGGCTGCGCTGTGTATCTGGGTGGCTCATGCGGCTGCGCCGTGTATCTGGGTGGCTCTTGCGGCCGCGCCGTGTATCTGGGTGGCTCGTGTGCCCTGTATTGCTGACAGCCTGGCCATGTGCAGTCCTGTAGCCGGAGCCTGCTCCAGGGGTGTGAACTTGGCAGATGGTGGGAACTGGAGCTCTCAATGGAAACTGAAACTCTGTGTGTGTGTGGTGTGTGTGTGTGTGTGTGTGTGTGCGCGCACAGGGGCCGCATTCCTTCCCTCACAGGGGGTGGTGTCAGCATGGTTATGGTAAATGCAAACGCTCAGCTCAACCCAGGGAATTACTCCTGCAGGTGTGAGTTTGACACTTTAAACACTTTTTCAGTGTGGTTTTTGTTCTCTCAACGCACAAATGTATCTTTATATTGTGTAATCGGTCGTGGTGATGAGGAGCCCGTGCTGTATACGGCGTGCGTTTCATGCTCCTCATTTTATGTGGTTTTGTAGCTGTCATGTCGTCAATAACCAGCAGAATAAAGTTACATCAAACATAAATGTGGCATTTGATGGAACCAACCCAACCGTGTCCAGGAACTTTCCATTCAATGTCTCCTATCTCTGAGAAAGGGAAGCTCCTCCGCAATGTGAGCTTCGCAGTCGCCGCGAGCCGCACGGGATGGTGTGTGTGTGTCTTGACATGTTCTCACAGATTGTAGCACTTGGAACCAAAATATTCCTAAAGAATGAAGCGTATCGAGCTCAGAGCTGATATTCGTCAATAATTAAACTCCACAAGCTGCCGGGCATCATTTTTAGTCAAGGGGGGGGGGGGTGGGGTTATATCTGCTTTCTTGTCACCTAAAGTATATAAGCACAGCCCCCCCCTTCCCCCATTCTGGTTTCAACATGGGGTAACTCCGGTGTATTCGGTTTTCACTCTTCTTTGAAACGCCTGGTTCTCGATGTTGTTTAGTCTTAAATTTTGGCGTAGTTCCCGTCGCAGGACGTCGAATCTGTCTAGCGCTGCTTTTACAGGTTTTTCGTCTGGTTTCAAAGTAGGTAACTTCATTGACTTGCGTTCCCCGGTGTTACCAGCAACGCTGAGCCGGCAGAGCCGCCACTGACCCGTTTTACGGAGGAATTAATGCTCTTCCACTGATCGGTGTTGGAATCAACTCGCTGACTTCTCCTTCTCTTTGGTCACACAGTGGTGGCTGGTGAGCAACTCTCTTTAGGTCAATGGTCGTCAACCATGGACCCCCCCCCCAAATATCTTAACGGAGTTTCCCATAAGGCCCCGTTCACACCTGGGTGTTTTACATCGCGTTCCTGTGCGCTGTAAAACGCCCAAACACGGAAATCCCATGATTTCTTATGGGGCCCATTCACACCTGGGCGTTTTACAGCACGCAGGAACGTGCTGTAAAACGCCCTACGTCCAAAGTACAGGAGCTTCTTTGGGGCGTATTGCAGCGCGTTCACAGCCATAGACTGCAGCGTGACTGCGCTGGAATGAGCGTTCATGCGTTTTTCACATTTGCTCGCAACGCGAGACAAAAATGTGCGTATTACGCGCATATGAAAAACGCTGAGGTGTGAACAAGGCTAATACTCAGACGCTCGTTGAGCTGACTAGATGTCATGGGAAATGTTGTTCAACATCTCGGGGGGGGGGGGCGATGGTTGTTTACCCTTTCCATATGTTTTTTGGTGCCTACTGGAAGGTTTGTGGGTTTTGTTTTTTTTCTTCCTTGGGGGGGGTGGTACATGACTTCTCATCTGCTGTTATAAAGCAGGACGTATTGTATAGGAGACTCTATTGTAGACATGCGAGGAAAGAGATCCACCTTCTATTTCACGATCAAAGCTCTCGGAAGCCCCTGAAGTCATTCACCAAACTAGAAATAGCAACATTGTGTAAGATCCATTTCTCTTCTTTCCGGTGTTACTTTCGCTTTATACATTTTCTTTGTTTTTCTTTACCTGGGGGGGATTTCCCAATCTGTGCCGGTGTATAGGATGTTCTCAGGTTTTCCCTCCCTCACGCTTCTATACGCATCCTGTCCGGAGGTTTGAGAAAGCTGAATTTCAGAACTTTTGAAGTATGTGGCAACAATATTCTCACTTTGTTAAATTAATTCAAAAAATTATAAAAAAAATCATCATTTTTAGAAGGCTCCACCAAACTCAGAGGCCAAATAGTCAGGGGCTCCTAGAATTTTACCTCTGGCTTCTAAGTTTCTGGGTTGGTCAACCCGGGAACCTATGCCCGGCTCGTAAAAATGTCTTGGTGCTAACTTAACCAAAGCTGTTGTAAACTTAAAACCTCCATAGGCTATAATGGCTCTGGGAAGTTTATGTAGCACTCACCCCCGAAGGAGCCGCTGAATAAACCTCAAGATAGTCTCCCCGCACTAGGAAATAACTATACACCAGCACTGTTGTGGATTTTTTTCTATATTATATTCTTTACTGATCCCAATAAAGCAGCATATTATACGGTATTTGAGTAACAAGAATTCATAACGTGGGAAAAACACGTGGCGGTACAAGAAACCGGTTAACCCCTTCAGTTCTGGAGTGTAAGTCCCATGAATAACTCAAAAATATATATGTGTTGTCTAGGGTACCCGGGTACTATGTTCAACTGGCCAGTGAACGAAAAGAGCAATCTTCAACTAGTCACCGTTGGGGCCCTGTAAATTTAAACAATATTGCAGCGTGCGTTTCTGTTTTGGAACTGTGGCCTGGGAGGCCTCTCACCCATCCGATGAATGAAACTGTCCAGCACTCGATGCCTCGACCAAAAGATCTTTCCTGCTTTGTACTGGGACTCCATACCACTGAATCTGCTCCCTGCTTGCCAAATCTCCGCAACTGGAACAACGATCTGCCACCTGCACTCCCAATCGATCGGCGCGGCCTCCTAACGCGGGGTCCTACCGGAACCAGCTTTTCCTCCAGACCTCTCAGCACTGCGCGAGTAGGTCCCAACACGATTACTGTCCCGATCTCCAGCACCAGTAAGACTGCGTCTGTACTCCAGCCTGGTTGCGATCCCTGACAGCTCTAACGTGCGTCCCCCACCTTTCACTGCTCTGCTCACTTTGCCCATGCCTTGCACGAGGCTGCTGATCTCTTTCCTCTTCCTTGTACCACCTACTTCCTGT
This sequence comes from Leptobrachium leishanense, assembly GCA_009667805.1. NCBI lineage: Eukaryota > Metazoa > Chordata > Amphibia > Anura > Megophryidae > Leptobrachium > Leptobrachium leishanense. The sequence continues at coordinate 530,395,749 of CM019063.1, read as the reverse complement.
CCTCACGCAAAGTGTGATGGTAGATGTAGTTCGGTGTTGTCCAGCATAGTCCACAATGTCTCTGTCTCCCTCTGGTGGCAGCAATAGTTCAATGCGCCAGAATACAGTGTTTTTAAAGCAGCGCTACACTTACAACAGCTCTGGTTAAGTTAGCATCAACTATGAAATATGGCCCATCGTTTAGCTGCTGAAGCTGTTTGATCCAAGGAGAAATCTGACGCCATCTGGGGGTCAAGAAATAATTCTTGCCCAGTATGTTGCATATTTTGAGAACGCTTCAGGCTGGGTTTCTTACCTCGTCACCAAATCCTACCTATTACCCAGATCACAGCCCAGGGGTACGGCCGATGTGTCTGATATGGCTAATTATCTGGGAAGAATGGCATGAAACTCGCGTCTGGCCAGCCTTCCAAGGAAAGTGAGCCAAAAGCGGCATGATGGCTTACTAACAGTGGCGATCCAACAAAAAACGTGGCCAGAGGTGCAGAGGAAGCTTCGGGTGGACAAGGCTGTTGATGTAAGGTCCGGGGCAGCCTTCAGAAATCTTGGTGCCTCTTGCAGAACCACTGGACAGGGCTCCATTAATGATGTAACCCGTACTAATTATTGCCTCAGTGATTAGTCAGACGGCTCTTACTGGCTTCAGATGCTGCGGCCCACCGGGAAATATTTTGGTGGGTCAGTCTTGGGTTGCTTGGAGGGACCCTTACATCTGACACTTGGACATGCTACAAAGGGCTTGGCAAGAGCCAGGGTCTCCTTGATCTGTGTCCCTGAACATATAGACTGTCACCCCCCCCCCCAGTGATGAGGTCCCCTTTGTTACCAAACAATGCAGAAATTAGTCCACTACCCCCAAAACACAAACCTGGCTGTGATGGGAGAAAAGGTCCAGCAGTCGCCGCAAGGCTTGAAATAGAAGCTTTTTAAAGTTGTTCCTTGTTTCAGGGCTTTCCCTGTCAACATTGTAAACAATTTTTTTTTTTTTTTCTTTTAATGCCCAGTGGGGTCCTTCCACGTTGACGAATGTCTTGCTGACTCCGTGGTTAATCCTTTGGTGTTTTCTCTTCTCGCGGTTTCCATTTCACACGGCAGAGCCCAACGTGGAGGGCATCACGTGGTGCCGGGTTACACCGTACTGACATTTAGCTGACAACAAATTCAGCTGCGGCTCTTGGCTCCTCATCCCAATAAATCCGACCGCCAGGCTTCACATTTAAACCATGCCAGGCTTGCATGGGGGGGGGGGACTGCAGCTCCTCTGTCCTTCCTCCTCAATGGTGGACATTGTAGTAAAAATGCTTTATTGCCGTTGTATCCACTGGCACAAACCTGACGTGATGGAAATACTCTCCTGCAGGGTTGGGTGTGTGGTTGGGGAATCGCACATAATGAATTCCTTTATGAATTAAAAGAACGGCAGGTTTAATAATGACCTAATAAAGCCAGTGACCCACAAGCTCCTCTCCAAACGGGCACATTGGGGACTCCGTGAACCCATGCGGCCATACTCCCTGCTACTTTTCACTTACAGGGAATGGAACATTTTGTTTTGGGTATGTGTTTTTTTTTTTTTTCCCCTCACAAGACTTGACAGCTTGAGTGACATGTGGGAATTCCCTTTTCATCTTTCCCCTGCAATCATGCATTTAACCCAACAAACTCCTAATACTGCTCCTTCTTGGTGCTGTTTCTCTGCAGCGCGCATGCGCACATGCTTGGACTCCTATGTGTGCTCCCCCCTCTTGCGGCTCGTTTTGGTCTTCTGCATGCGCTCCCTCTTGGCGCTGTTTCTCGGGCCCTGTTCTCTCCCTCTTGGCACTCTTTCTCAGCCCTGCACGCTGCCTCTTGGTGCTTGTTCTTCGACACACTCTAGGAAAAATTTTTGGCAAACATGGAGAGCGACAACTCCATTAAAAAGTATATGGTGTTTGCGTTGTCTTCTCCTGAGGTCTGTCTGAACATGTGCATGAGAACCTGAGCTGCAGGGACCATACTCTGAGCATTACCTGACCCAGATGCGACCTCTGTCCTACGGTGTATGTGACGTCTGTCTGCAGAGTTGTTGCCAGAAGTGGAGCAGCAAAAATAGTGGTGGTGCTGCATTCCTAAGGGCTCCCGGTCAACTTGAGCCATGACGGTCATATATATTGGTCTTGTGACACACATTCTGTTCAGGTGTATTTGTGTAATAGGATCAAAAAGTGTATATATAAATATATACACTATCCAGTGTGGGCGCCTACTAATGGATTAGACGTTTTAAATAAAGTGTTAATAAATAGTCAGATGCTGCCTATAACATGGTTTAAAAAAACACCTATAAAACAACCAAAATATGTGTCATAAATAGATAGACTGAACCAAAGTAAATCAGTGAACATGCATAAACTAATGTCATCAATGCTAAAAAAATGCAGCAGTGCTTGATATCATTTCATAATATCATCATTATCTCCAAAGACAAAGTCCAGTGTATGAAAAAAGTGCTCAAGTGTATAATTGTCCAATACTCAAGAGAATCGAAGAGGAGGATGTGCTGATCTTCTCTGAAGTGCTGGTATCAAATCCGTTTGTTCATCAGTATTTCTCAAAAAGAATAATAGCATAAAAAACAATAATAGTGCAGATAATCGTAGCAGGATTGGTCGGAATGTTATAACAAGAGTACAGGCCACTCACATTTATGGGAGCCTACAAGGGTCCCGGCTCAAGGAAAGAAGACCTCTGGCCAGATACAGGGTGGCACTCCTTCTTTCATCCGTGATAAACATTAAATAAATCAAAGAGTCGAGACGACACTCCCATAGCGTAATATTGTATGCAGAAGATGGTAAAGACAAAAAGGACCGCACTCACCAGTTCAGGAGCCTCACGATAATGGGCTCAATGGATAGAGCGTTGGGCACTCTGAGGTGGAAACCCAGACCCCTTTGTCTCAGCGGCATGTAATCCGTATGTGTAGCGAAGTAAAAATCGGAGAAGGTGGCCAATAAAAGGTTATAAAACCTAACTGATTTATTAAGATAGTAAACAATGGTAAAAAAGTGGACAAATGATTTACCGAGACGCGTTTCGGCTTAAAGCCTTCCTCAGTCGGTATAAGAACTCAATAGTGTCCATATATATGCAATTAGCAAGAAATGAAAGTATGAATATGCGAATTGCATATATATATATATATGGACACTATTGAGTTCTTATACCGACTGAGGAAGGCTTTTTAAAGCCGAAACGCATCTCGGTAAATTTTTCATGTCAGCGAAAAGGTCAGGGAATTACTTGCATACACATGCAGCTTGCAAAAGTACTAATATCTGTATGTGCTGCATAATGCCTGTGTATGGCAATTCTAGCAACACCTTGTATCTGTATGTGCTGCATAATGCCTGTGCATGGCAATTACAGCAACACCTTGTATCTGTATGTGCTGCATAATGCCTGTGTATGCAACTACAGCAACACCTTGTATCTGTACTGTATAGGGATTTACACTCATAACCCCTGAATCTTAGTGAGTGACCCAAGAGCTCTCCCTGGCTGCTGTAATACAGCAATGAGTTTGTTCAGCTTTTTGTTACAGTGAAGATGGGGGCTGCTCCATGCAGCTTCTATACAGTAATACACGGTGTCAGGAGTGCGGTCGCACTAGGAATGGAATTTAGTATGTCTACAAGGGGAGTCATTGCAAAATATATGGAGAAAGGGTATTTATTTACTGTATCACAATGTAAAATGGCGTTTACACGCTTTTGGTAGTGAAGGGGTTAAGGATTGGAATCCCCTTTTTTATCTATAAAGCACATGTGACAGATTGCTACCAGCTGTACCGAGGAGAGAAAGCGAATCGTATGCGGCCGTTACGTCTGTTCTGTCAGCTCGGAGATGGAAACGGCTGAACGGCTCTGCGGAGGCGAACATAAAATGCGTTTACCCTTCCTGCATCTCTTGGTCCAGGCCCGGGCAGAATCCCGCGATGCTCAGGAGAAAAGACCTTCGTTGCAATAGATGCACTTTTTTCTGGAGTTTGTGGAACAGCCGGTTAATGACTTGCCATAGGTAGCCCAGGGCTGGACGTGCCAGGGACCGGCTAACCACCAGCTCCTAAAGCTCTGGATATGCATATAATTTTTTTTATTAGTCATAGAAGATGCAACGATGTTAGATCTAGTGATCTTCTTTGGTGCACTTTAACTCGGGCTCCTAATCTTACCCTAAGTGACTTTGGCTCATTTTGAAAGCTCTTCTAAATCTGCCTTTACATCGTGTGAGCCAAACCGCTGACAGATTATTATTTTTTTTTTTAAAAAACCATTTTACAGAATCTCCCAGAGCTTCCTGCTTGCCCTCAGTGCTGCGGCATGCCGCGTGACGTTTTTCCCTGGTGCATTCCACCTCTCCCCCCCACTCCATTTCAGGATGGGCTGTCAATCAAAGCTTAGACGTTTAATCCCTTCCAGAGAAAAGAGGAAGAAACAAACCTGTCCGTCTGCATGAGACGTGCAGTCCGATTAGAAGCTACAAAAACTCCATCAGAAGTTGTAAAATAAAAAGATTTGCCCTCTGCATCAAAAATCTCAGACGGGGAGCGCACTTTAAACTTCTAGGACCCGGGGCTACTTGTCCCCTGAATGTCTCAAGCCCTGTACTGAGCCAGTGAGTGTCGATCCGGGGCCGGACACAATAAAAATGGAATTCTGACTTTAGGTTCTCTTTTCAGCATCAGCTTGAGTCAAAATGTGCGCGTTATTTGGAACCTGCGCAAAGCAAAATGCGTCCATACAAACAAATTGCGTTCGTGCTGCAGGGGCTTACACATTTCCAAAGCTGAATGGAAGCTCGGCGTGCGCTGAGGGACAAAAGGTGAGTATTTTCACCCAAACCAAGCTGATAAATTCTCAGCATCTGCCCAATTATTTAAGGGGATAAAATGGGGGGGGGGGGGTGTTTATGCTTTTTCAGTCGCTTTGCCCCATTTAAGCTTTAGTTTTCCACCCTATAGTTACTGATTTCCCCCCCCCTCTCAATTCATACTTCAGGAGGGGTGGGGGGGGGTAGTGCCTTTAAACTTCTCTTCCAAGCAGGGCTGGACTGGGTCAAAACGTCAGCCCTGGACTTCATCCAGACCGGCCCACTTTAATTCTGCAAATACGCACAAAAATATATAAACTAAACAGATCACTCAGCCAATCGCGCTACAGATACCGGAATTGCTGCACAGCGATTGGGTAAGGCGGCACTGAGGTTGAGTGCGCACCATGTCTTAAGGTGAGGTGGATTGCGTCTCCCCTGCACGGTGGCCCCAATATAAGACCGTGGCAGACGGAGTTCGTTTTTACAGACGCTGAGGGAGTTCTCCCCTCACCATTAAGGGCAATGCGACCCGTGCGGTGAACCAGCATTCACACCGGCCCACCGAGCCATCGGCCCACCGGGAATCTCCCTGTAGTCCCTATGGTCGGTACATGCCTGCTTCCAAGCCTGTGGCAGGAGAATTTTACGATCTCCCCACACCCCCAGATTTATTTATTGGGGAGGTCTACACTGTTGCCTATGGCTAATGGGACGGATCTGCTGCTCCATCGATAAATCCCGAAGAACTTCACCCTGAGCACGGAATGCCAATAATCCCAGCTTATTAAATTGCCGGTCTCACAGGAAACGCCGAACAAATGACATGTTAATAACGTGTAATCGCCGGCGTTTGCCAAGAAATCCCTTTCAAGAACCAGAGCTTGGATTTTTATCTTCGTCTCTGTGTGATCGCGATGATGGAATCCATGGAGTCGTCGAGAAACGTACGCTGACTGCCATCCGTGTGCGGAACCCAGATTGCGACTTGTCCAGCGCGGCCGCACGTCCCACGAGGAGCCGGGATACAGTGCACTTTGTAGAGTGGAAGTGTCACAAGTTACCGGGTTACATCACATGACGCCGAGTAATTCCTAAAAAGGCCCACAAGCTGTGTTTCTAGGTAGGGTTGACAGATCGGCCATGTATTCCTGCACAGAGATTACCGTTTCATACAGAGGGAGAGCACATGGAAGATGCTGCCCTGCAGGATGTATAAATCATATCCTTCAGGAGGGAAATAAAGATCATTTACCAAATCGGGACTGTTCACCTGGGATTCCTCGTTGATTTCCTAACGGCAGCTTATGGATTCTACATACTGCAGGCCTGCACTTTTCATGCACTGCCCATCGGCATGAATAAACGACATCTCCAGGAAAATCTGGCACCCCTACCTAACTGGGTATGGCAAATCCAAAGGGTCCAGTAGCTGCGTGCTCCCAAATCCAACCCCCCCCCCCCCAGCCCCGAAGTCTCTGGTTTCAGAATTATTTACCAACAACCTTCTGTTTGTATATACACTTTATTTTCTAAAGATTTTTTTATTTGTTTATTTTTAACCCCTCTTGCGTCCCCTTATCCCTCTCTGTGGATAGTTCTTGACGGGATTATATATATCGGAGCCGGGGTGATGTATAGTAAAGGACAACTGCATGATTGGTCCTCTGCTGTGTCAGCAGCCAATAGCCTGGCTGCATTGAGCGGGAGTACCACCTGCTGGGCGGCTCTCCAGCTTCATCTGATCATCACACGTCGGCATGCCAACGCAAGCGTGTAAAGTCGGTGTGTTTTTTTGGGGGATCCTCTGAATGTTCCTAGGTTGGCCACCTGTACAATGGGAAGGTCAAAACAAACCAGTTCAACACACACGATGGGGAAAGAAGACCCTGTTCCAGTGAGTTTACAATCTAAGGCTAGGGTCAGACTAACGCATTTTTTTTTTTTTGCATCGTCCTTAAAGTGCGTCCGAACGCATTGACGTATTTTTTTCACGGAAGACGCGAAAGCGGTCATACGATGCGCATTTGCGTGCGTGTTTTTTTTTTCGGATCTTCAATAAAACGAGAAATATGAGTAACCAAATCAATTTGGACGTTATGTTGGCTGGACATGTGCAGCGTCTGACGTCTCCTAATCACGCACACACGCCGCTATGCGGGCGCAGAGCACTCTGTACGTCAGTACTAGCGATTTCGACGTTCCCGAAAAAATACGTTGGTTTGTCGCTTGCGGTGCGCGGCCGGACTTCCGTACTTCGTATATTGGCCGTCATTTGCTGCTACTGCGGCCGTGATAAAGTGCGGCTGCACGCGCGTTCGCACTGCGTTCGTCTGACCTCAGCCTAACGGGTGCATAGGGGATCTGTGCGGGAGATGGATCATTAAAGGTGTTATGGGGTGAGCTGATTGGCCCCTCTAAAGCATTGCGGACATGTAGGCTTGTCCCAATCGAGAAATCGTGAGTGCGGCCATTGAGCGTTCACCCTCGTTATCCAGGTTTCCCCAAAGCCCTGTGCTTTTGCTTTAACACGCTTTCCGCCTTTTAACACGCTGCGCAGCTCTGTCCTTCGACTCTCAGCAGGGACGCCGGGCTCGTGCTGGTTTTTCTCATTTATGCTTATTTTTTTTTTTTTTTTTCTTTTCCCCTTGTTTTGGTTCTCGTCCGTCTATAAAGCCTCTGGCTAAATAAAGGAACCAGCGTTTGTCAATGATACTCCTATCGACGCGCGTGCATTGTTTAAAGTGCTAAACCGGCACATGCATTCACAGCGAGCGCCCGCTGCGCTTACATGCTTCCAGCAAACTGGGATCCGATTTTTTTTTTTTTTTTTTTTTTTTTTTTTTTTTTTCCTTCCTTTTTATATATTTAGCTTTCGGAGCCTGAAGAAAAAAAAATCGCATTCTCTCATCATTCGGAAATGCTGGGTTTTTGGCGAAGGTTCCAGAAAGGAGGAGGCGGCTCCGGGCAGCTTCCTCTCCAAAAAAACACATCCACGTTTCATAGTCTTTAACTCCGTTAATGCTGGGAAGGTCCAGAAATAAATCGCTGCCCCTCCCGAATCAGGTTAACTGCTGTAGAACAGGTCAGCACCACATCCTAGGGTGTAGGTTTAAAAGCAAGCGCACCAGGTTTTTATTTTTTAACCCCTTCACTGCTGAGCCATTTCACGTTTTAAAAAAAAAACACATTTCTATTTTTTATTTACTTTAAACATGGTTATGTTTGGTATCATTGGAATGGCCATGCTGTGGCCTTTCTAATGATACCAAAGATGACCCTACTAGCTGAAAACAGTCGGGAGATATCAGGGTTCAAACAAACCACTATCGCCATCCCTATAGCTTTCCTTGCGAGTCATTAATGACGTTCCCCACACGTCCTCAGCAGTGAAAGGGTTAATTAAAGACTGCAGCCCGCATTTTATTTGCGGTAAAGCTCTGAAATGTCATGTGTTTTATTTATTTATATTTTCAATATAAGCTGTTCCGATACAAATCAGCAATAAACTTGCTCTAGCCAAGATTATTACATGTGCTGCCAGAATGGTGAGGGCTGTGTAATAATATAATTTTACGAGTTTTAAAAATATTCATGATCTTAAATATAGAATTTTTTTAATATCCTATGAATAGATTATAAATTTTTTTCCTTAAATTCAGGATAAAAATAAGATTGTGTGTATACACGCACACAATCTTATTTTTATCCAGAATTTTGAAAAATCTCTTGATATATTAGAGTGAGTATCCAGATTTTTTTTCAAAATTCACGATTAAATATTTTTTATTAAAATTGTGTGTGTGTGTGTATAATATATATATATCACCTCCCTACAGATCAAATTGGGGTTCATTTAATATAATATATTTTAAAATTTATTTTGAATACAGGATTTTTCAAAATTTAGGATAAAAAAAATATATATTTTTCTATCCTAAATTTTGAAAAATCCTGTATTCAAAATAAATTTTAAAATGATCCCTCAATTTGATCTGTGGTGCGGTGAGGTCAGTGACTGGTGAGGCACTGGCTAGTATCAGAGCCAGATATACACAGGGTTACGCAGTCGCAATTTACGCATTTGATTATCGTTATATAGGAGAATAGAGTTTCACTATTTATAAAGTAAAGTTTGCATATTTTTTGTTATTTATTTTTTTTACAGTTCTAAGAGCATGTACTTACAATACTGACTAATAGAGGGCGCTAATACACACATGCTGGTAGCTGAGCTCTGCCTGCCCACCCCCCCACGACTGACGAGGACAGTCACATGACTGTCCTGCGTCAATCAATCCGTGGGGAGCTCTGCCTCCCATGAGAGGCGTTTTTTTTTTTTTTTTAAAGTGCTTGAGAACAATGGAGCTTTCCCATTGGCTCAAGCTTTCAATTGCTCTCAGTGCCTCTGGAGACACTGAAAAGTGTAGAACCAGGAAGTCAGCTCTGCCACCCCATGACCGCACGTCCCTGCTGTGGTGGGGTGTCGAATGTTCCATATATAAATTCTTACTATTATGTTTTTTTTTTGTCACTGTTCTCTTCAGAGTTTTTGACCCTGTTAGGGTCCAGTGTATTGTTTTTCAGTGCGCGTGCGTCCAGGACCTTTCAGGTTTTTATCCAGCCGGCACCGCGTGCTCTTCCTGCTCAGGGAACTGAAGTCAAAACATTTTAAGAAATGTATTTTCATTTTCCATTAGCTTTTTATTTGGATTTTCCGAGCTTTTCGTTCACGCAGCGGGGGTCGAGCTAATATTATGGAACGTTCTGGGAAAGGTTTTGAAACCGCAGGAGTGTCCGGCATTGTGTGTTTTTTGCTCTGGGACAGGCGTTCTGCCCCGCCTCGCTTCCTACAGGCTTGGGAATATGCAGAGTTATCTCTTCGGCGCCAACGCGTTCCGCTGAGCCGAATCCTGCAGTTAAGGGTAGAATAATACGACCTGACGTGTTTTGAGCTTTTAATTGGTCCTCCTTCAGAAACGTGCCAGATTTAAGGGGGAAACTGCTCATTTATGGGGTGTCTCACGTGGAAACATTGGTTTTTACCTGTACTTTTTAAATCGTGGTGGTTTGTTTATAGTGCAGGCACCCCGATTGAGTGTACTCAATGTATACCCCGATTGGAAGTGCCAAAAGACAAATTCAATGTCATACCTTCCAAGTGTCTCTCTTTAGCATGGACAGTCCCTATTTTTGTGTCAAATCCCTTTGGGCCTCTTCTCTCATAGTCTCCCTCTCTTTAGCTCTACTCCGTATAGTTAGGGGGAGGTTTACAAGTGTATAACAGAGCTGCAAGGCGATCTAAACCGTAAACATTGCCTTTTTGTTCTAAATGATATTTTTATTGACATGAATCCTAATGCGGCATATGGAAAAGGCTTAGACTTTGTCTCCACATCCCGAGACCTTCCCTGAAACGCAAATATCCCATTTTGGCCATATATAAAGTTATTGATGGTGGTTCCCTATTAATTAGCTCTCCAATGACCAGTCCAAGGTCTGGTCATTGGTCAGGTAGCCACAGGCATCTGGAGTGGTAGATTGAGTGGTCCGAAGGTTCTTCTTTAAAGGGCCACTACCACCAAAAATTAGTGTGTATTTGTTGCTGATATCTTACATGTGTTTGTTTTTCTCTTGTATGTTTAGTTAAGATATTTTCCTCTATATGTGTCACTGGGTGCATCCATTGTGTGAGATTTTCCTCTATATGTGTCACTGGGTACATCCATTGTGTGAGATTTTCCTCTATATGCGTCACTGGGTGCATCCATTGTGTGATATTTTCCTCTCTGTGTCACTGGGTGTATCCATTGTGTGATATTTTGTGTTGTAAACTGCCCCCCCCCCCCACAGTGTCTTTCCATCACTTGCTCCTCACTGTGTGGCTTTGGTCATAGAATGGAGTGAATGGGTCGATCACCGACTCACATCATTTGTATTGTGTGGGATGTATTCAAAGGACATCACCAGGGGTAGATTAGAAGGCTTTTATGCTGCCATTTCTTATCTTGAGAAAGGGAGAGGTTTGTGAGGGTCTGGAGAACAAGCAATGGCACTAGTGGTCTGTTCTACGATGTGGCCCGCTCAGGTCTTACAAGGTTTTATCTCGCTTGTGCCATTACAGAGACAATTGCTCCATATGCAAATCAGACGCTACACCCAGAAAGGGCGGCCAGTGCTGAAATGCCAAGGAAGTCATCGTTTTGGTCTTGTTAGGAGGGTATAGCTGACACTCTCTAGGCACATCGAACAAGAGTTCCACGTCATGGCTGTCATGATCATCAGGGGTTGCTGCACCTCTTGTCAGGGGCGGATCCAGGGGGGGGCAACGGGGCAATTGCCCCCCCCCGAGATTTGGCCCGGGGGTTGAGGGACCCAGATGAGTCTCTGTACCACCTGACTGGCCGGACCGCGTGACCGGCTGCGCACGCACACAGCCGCATCCACTTCACAGGACGGACTGTTCAAGACCGGGCAGGCGCTCTCGCGCTGCCCGGCATCTGGGTCCCTCAACCCCCTGCCGGAGCTGGGGCAACAATCCAGGTGAGAGCTGGGGCAAATCCATGACCTGGGCAAATCCATGACCTGGGCAAATCCATGTGCTGGGCAAATCCATGACCTGGGGGCAAATCCATGACCTGGGGGCAAATCCATGACCTGGGGGCAAATCCATGACCTGGGGGCAAATCCATGAGCTGGGCAAATCCATGAGCTGGGGCAAATCCATGAGCTGGGCAAATCCATGAACTGGGGGCAAATCCATGAGCTGGGGGCAAATCCATGAGCTGGGGGCAAATCCATGAGCTGGGGGCAAATCCATGAGCTGGGGGCAAATCCATGAGCTGGGCAAATCCATGACCTGGGGGCAAATACATGACCTGGGGGCAAATACATGAGCTGGGCAAATCTATGAGCTGGGCAAATCCATGACCTGGGGGCAAATCCATGAGCTGGGCAAATCCATGACCTGGGGGCAAATCCATGAGCTGGGGGCAAATCCATGAGCTGGGGGCAAATCCATGTGCTGGGCAAATCCATGACCTGGGGGCAAATCCATGAGCTGGGCAAATCCATTGACCTGGGGGCAAATCCATGTGTGAGCTGGGGGCTCTCTGCTCCTCTAGATTGTAAAATCCGGGGTGCCCTCTGCTCCTCTAGATTGTAAAATCCGGGGTGCCCTCTGCTCCTCTAGATTGTAAGCTCCTGGGTGTCCTCTGCTCCTCTAGATTGTAAGCTCCTGGGTGCCCTCTGCTCCTCTAGATTGTAAGCTCCTGTGAGCCGGGCCCTCTGCTCCTCTAGATTGTAAGCTCCTGTGAGCCGGGCCCTCTGTAAATTCTCGTGAGTCGGGCTCTCTGCTAAAACACCTTATTTTCTGTAAGTGCCCCTCCCGAGACTAGTCTCTGGATCCGCCCCTGCCTCTTGTTCAGGAATGACTTCCTTGGTGACTGGACGGCCGCCCCAATGTTTATTTGCAGTTATTTCCCCTTACATTTCATTGCTCTGTGTATAGGGTAGAGTGGTGTATATCTCTGTATGTTAGTTACAAGTTCCATTGCGCTGTGCAATGGATAAGGCCGGATAACATGTGCATGCAACTTGCACTCACAGAACAGTAGGAGAGGAACCTGCTCAAGAGCTTGCAATCTAACCTTTTTTCTGCTTCCACCCCCCCCTGTAAGTAATGGATTCCTTTGTCTTCATGCTCCCTTCAATCCGCACCTCTGCCCCCCCCAGTCACTCAGATGATTGTTAGCTGACTCCTAAGCCATTGCTCCATGGCTGGGTGTGTGTCTATTGTTTCTGTACCTTTGTGTGTGTGTTTCCTATTATAAAGTGAAAATAAAATCCAAGAACTCTTCTCACAGTTTGTCGTCTACTCTGTGTGGATACGAATGCCTCCTGGGTTCAGCGGAAAGGGGCGCCTGGGTTACCAGGATCTGTAAAACCTGGCATTTCAGTACTGGCCACTCTTTCTGGGTGTAGTCGTAGAGCAGGCCACTAGTGCTGTTGCTTGTTCTCGGGACACTCACATAAGTCTGGAGAACAATAGACCTCCTGTGACCTTTTTATTTATCATTTTTTTTATGTAAACCTTTCCTCCTCCACCCCATTGACTATTAAATACTGTAGACGCATCATGGGAAAAATCCATGAAATGGAAACGAGATCGGAAAAAACTAACTTTTTTTTCCTTTTTACATGCAATTAATTCAAACAGAGAAAAAGCAGCAGCGTGTGTTCTATAATGTGTTTCATAACGTGGTTTTGTTTGTAATGTTCCTTTTTTAAGAATGATATAAATGTGTCCCGCCCTGATTCCAAGGTCTGATCCACCCATAATAGGATAATAGGCCGGCAAAACAATGTACATTTAACCTGTAAGTGTTGTGTTTTGGGTTTTTTGGGGGGGGGGGGGACACTTCAGCCCGCTAAACGTCTGCGAATCCCACGACTATTCTTATATATAACCGTGTGCTAAACCGCAGAGCTGGGAATATAAAACCTCCTATTTGCTGGTGATCTCGGTGGATTACTGAAGGATAGCATGGTTTAAACGGCAAACGCATTCGGCACGAATTTAGCTTGATAACCCCTTTTTTATGAAGCGTTTGAAGATCTTCCACTGAATCTTGACGCTCGCTGAGAGGTGGGTTCCCATAACACACCCCCCCATCGCGCAGTGACTCAAGATATTAACGCTCATCCGCATTGTGCCATAAACCTATTTAATTACGTAATTATTATTAACCGCAAATCCACAAACCATCTCCTATGCTTGTTCTCGTTCTCACGGATGGAGCTAACCCGAATGTAATCCTGTTACCTTCCCTCTGTCACTTTTCCCTGTTCCTGTCAGTGGAATACACTCTCCTCTGCCACCGCCATCACCGATTGCTCTGCTCATTATATCCCTCTTGAGGGCCACAGACTTCTTTGCTATGCTCCCCTTTAGGTCATTCTGTGCCCCATGTCTGGTTTTTCGGTCTTATTTTGAGGTCTCTTGGCTGCTGCAATTCTTTGGTCTTGCACTCTTTTGGCCCATGGACCATCTCCTTTTTTACATCCCTGGCCACAATAATACTCTAGAGCAGTGTCATTTCTGTGCTTATTGGTCAATGTGATACCATTTCCATGTGTCAATCTAGGGCAGAGATGCTCAACCTTGGCCCTCCAGTTGATTTTTTGTTTACATTTTACACAGGGCTCTGTTGACCCAATGAGTGGCTGAGTACCATGGGAAACATAACTTCAAAGCCTATGGTTTGGCCACAGTTGAGCATCCCTGCTCTAGATTGTGATGCCCCCTTCATGTGTCAAACTAGACCAGGGATGCCCAACCTTGGCCATCCCAGATGTTTTGGAATTGCGTCTCCCATGGTACTCTGACACTTACTGGGTGAGCTCAGCCTTGCGCCAAGTGTAGACCCAAAACATCTGGAGGACCAAGGTTGAGCATCTCTGCTCTGTGATACCACTTCCACGTGTCAATCTAGAGCAGAGATGCTCAACCTTGGTCCTTGGAGGGCCAAAGTTGAGCATCCCTGATCTAGAAGTACCTTGGCTGGCAGGATACTTTGTCATTTCCATGTCTCTTTGCTAGTGTGATTGCCCCCCCCCTATATAATTCATGTGGCCGTTGGCCAACAAGCAACCCCTGACTCTTGTCCCTTTTTGAAAGCTATTGGCTACTTTCATATATCTCTCTGTCGCAGTTGGCAAATGTGACAATTCTTCAACGGCAAGATGTTCGAGTCAGCTTGTTGCCCACAACTATACGCACCGGACTCCCCCCTCTAACGATGTAGGTGCCCAGTAGCCAAAAATGCTGTCCAGTGGCCCTTAACTGATTGGTTTCAGTTCCACCCTGAAGTGTAATTCCATTAAGTGTTTTCCCAGAGATGAGTGGGGCAGACTCATGCCACCATGAACCTTTAAATGGCCATGGTGGCCAGTGTCCCTTTAACAATGTCTGTGGATGCATACATGGTAAAATAGGGACGAAATAAACTACTTTGCCAAGGTTGGTTGGTTTGTTTGTCTATGACGTTGCATTGTGAGGAAAATATGCCCATTTTATAAACCTTGACTGGCTGCTTATCATGGCTGGATATTTAGCATTTACTTTTTAAAATCCTTTTTGTAAATTCTACCATGTTTGTGCAATTTAATAAATGTATTCGTCGGCCGTCTGACAGCTGCCGGGCTCCGCAGTTTAACGGATAAAGATGATTTAAAGGATAAGTCTAATCTCTTACAATCAGATCAGCAAACTGCAGCTCATAACGTTGCGTTGCAGAGGTTAAATTACTGGAAGACGCGGACAGGCTGTCCATTGTTACTGCTCTTTAAAAAATGGCCGTTTGACTGGCATATATCTGAAAATAGATTCTGATGCCTTTTATCATGGTGCTGCCGCTTATCCTTATGTGACGGATATAATGTGTTGGGGGGGGGGGGTTTATAGCATTGCAACACCTAGAACCTGGCTTTGTTAGTATAGTCGGCGTTATAGCTTAAAATACCCCTGTGCCTGTACAGGCGATTATGAATATATTTGTTTCCTTGTATATTTTTGCGCCTTTACATTTTGCCCACCTTATAGTATGTCCCATCTATACACTCATTGGCCACTTTATTAGGTACACCTGGTCAATTGCTTGTTAACACAAATTGCTAATCAGCCAATCACATGGCAGCAACTCCATGCATCTAGACGCGGTGACGTCGTCTTGCTGCTGTTAAGTGACTCTGAACGTGGCATGGTTGTTGGTGCCAGACGGGCTGGTCTGAGTATTTAAAAAAAACTGCTGCTCTACTGGGATGTTCACGCACAACCATCTCTAGGGTTTACAGAGAATGATCCGAAAAAGAGAAAATATCCAGTGAGCGGCAGCTGTGCGGACGAAAATGTCTTGGTGTCAGAGGAGAATGGGCAGACTGGTTGGAGATGATAGAAAGGCAACAGTAACTCAAATAACCACTCGTTACAACAAAGGTCGGCAGAATACCATCTCTGAACGCACAACACGTCCAACCTTGATGAAGATGGGCTACAGCAGCAGCAGACCACACCGGGTGCCACTCCTGTCAGCCAAGAACAGGAAACGGAGGCTACAATTCACACAGGTTCACCAAACTGGACAATGGAAGATTGGAAAAACGTTGGTCTAACGAGTCACGCTTTCAGCTGTGATATTCAGATGGGTCCGAATTTGGCAGAAACATGAAAGCATGAATCCATCCTGCCGTCTATCAAAGGTTCAGGCTGCTGGTGGTGGTGGAGGATATTTTCTTGGCACGCTTTGGGCCGCTTATTACCAATTGAGCGTCATTCAAACCCCATGGCCTATCCGAGTATTGTTCCTGACCATGTCCATCCCTTTGACCACAGTGTAGCCTGTATCTTCTGACCGGATAATGCACCATGTCACAAAGCTCAAATCATCTCAAACTGGTTTCTTGAACGTGACAATGAGGTCACTGTCCTCAAGTCCCAGATCTCAATCCAATAGAGCACCTTTTTGGGTTGTGCTGGAACAGATTCGCATCATGGATGAGCAGCCGACAAATCTGCAGCAACTGTACCGGCCGGAGTAGAGGTAATGTCACTGCTCTGCGTGGAGAGAGCCTGTGGAGACATGAGTTTGATTCCGGCAAGAGCTCCTCTCCAATAAGTGTCCTTGGGTGAGACCCCTAACGGTACATACTCACCACCCAGGACATACTTGAAACGAGAGAAATCTCAATGTATCCTTCCTGGTAAAATACTTTCTCAAACTGACGCCATCATGTCAATATGGACCAAAATCTCTGCGGAATGTTTCCAACACCTTGATGAATCGCTGCCACGAAGAATTAAAGTCGTTCTGACGGCAAAAGGGCGTCCAACCTGGTACTAGCAAAGTGTACCTAATAATAAAGTGGTGTGTGTGTGTGTGGGTGTCAAATCTTCAAGGACTTTAGATGAAAATGGGTATTTTTCTTTAAGGCTAGGGTCAGACTAACGCATTTTTAACATGCGTTTAGGCGCACTTAATCACGGCCACAGTAGCAGCAAATGACGCGCAATGACGGCCAATATACGCAGTCCGGCCTCACGGAAGTCCGGCTGCGCAAGTGGCAAATGAACGCATTTTTTTGAGAAAGCAGAACCACTAGTACTGACGTACAGAGTGCGCTGCGGCGGGTGTGCGTGATTAGGAGACGTCAGACGCTGCTACATAACGTCCAGGCGAAAAAAATCACGCACGAAAATGCGCGTCGTCTGACCGTTTACGCGCATTCCGTGAAAAAAATACGTCGCTGCGTTCGGACGCACTTTTCGACGGTCGCTGCAAATAATGCGTTCGTTTGACCCTAGCCTTATGAATCTTTTATTAATCATTACATTCTATAATTTTTTTGTTTTGTTTGTGACATTGAGATAATCATTGCCAAATGCAAGTCTATTCACGAAGGAAAAATAACTTGAAATCGGAGCTGTTCGGTGTTGCGTAGTTTTCCGTTCGGAGTACAGGAGGTGCTTTGGGGTACGGAGGTCTCAAGTTTGTTCTTTGTGTAAAACAGGAGGAAAATTTAGATCTTGAAGGGAAAAAAAAAAAACGGAGACTTCATTCATAAAAAGCAGATTTGTCCTGGCCCCCCCCCCCCCGCCCCCCACCTTTCATTTAATCCATCTGAAGAATGATTCTTTCTGGAAATAATCCCAGTTTCTCAGACTCTGCTCTTGCCTCACTGAATTAGGGTTGACAGATCAGCAAGGTTTCCCTGGACACACACTACTGCACCATGCAGAGGGGTGCTCAGGGAAAAGTGCTGCCCTGCAACATGTATGATTCATATGCTGCTGTAAGGAAATCATGGATGGTCACCTGGGATTCCTTACCTGCAGTGTGTAGAATTCGATTTATTCTGCAGGTCTCCATTTTTTTTTTCTACAGTATCAGGGTTATTCAAAGAGATTTGAAAAGTCCCCGCACGTTCGGTGACTTTTTGTTCTCTTCGGTGCAAATCGGCTTTCCCATTTCGGCGACCTTGCGGTGTATTCAGCAAGCTCCACAGGGCTGTCAAAGTGAAGGGAAAAGCCGCCGAAAACCCAGCGAATGCACGCCGAAAACCCGCAAGAACATCTGGATTAACCAGACGCCGGAAAAAGCCGAGCAGGAGCCGATCACACGCAGCGAAGCCGCCGGAAAAAGCCGACACCGCAGACGAATGAAGTGAATAAATTAGGAAAACCGTTTGCTTGAATGATTGACAAGTGAAACGCTGTTTGCAAAGAAACTACTGAGCGAAAATGTCTGAAATTTACATATAAAGATCCAATGAATGATAAAGTTAAAAAAAATAATCAGAAAAATGGTTAAAATATCCAAAAAAATCTATAAAGAGACTTTTTACTGCAGAATATTCTAATCAATGGTTTATTAGATATTGAATTAAAACGGGAATATTTTTAACATTGAAGCCTATGGGATTCTCCTGAATAAACCTGCCGAATTAAACCACCGAATGGCAGGGCAATTCGGCAACTTTTCACTGCTGGTTTGTGTTCTCTGAATAGCCGAAGCATTGCTTCTCTATGGGGATTTCACTGCCCTCGAACAGGCACCGTATGTGCAGGCAATTCGCCTGGATTTGGCGTATTGTCTGCTCTCTGGATAGCCGAATGGCCAAGAAACGTAACCGAACGCTGATTTTCGGTGTTCGGTTACCTTTCTCCAGCCATTCGGATCTCTTTGAATAACCCTGTATGTGTCCAGGTAAACCTTGCCGATCTGGAAACCCTACACTGAATCTTGACTTCTACCTCCCTAAACTTTGGCAAAGAACAAATGTTCTTCATGGGTTTTACTTTATTTTTTCTCACCTCCTTTATGGAGAGCATTAAAAATCCACTTGGTGGCCGCGTTCTTGTACACATGTGGGGCTAGCTTTCTATGTACATTAGGTGGTTTCACAATTGCTGTCCAAACTCTACTCTTATCTTTTCTTCAGCTGTTATGCGACTGGATAGATCCAGAAAACTCTATTCTGGTCTGACAAACATGGTTCATGTACGTAAGTTCGGTCAGATCTTGCCTAAGTACTGTCAACGAGTGTTGTTGACCACAGGTATAGTAAACAAACATCTGTGTCGGAAAACAAGAGTTGCACTTCACTGTCTGGTCGTTGACCTTCCAAACCTCCAACGCATGGAGGCCAGATCACTAAATGACGATACTGCGTTTGCTTCTTCAGGATCCTGAAAGGATGTGACCTCCAAGAACCCCAGTATCATGGACTCAGCCTGACCTTGGAGACGCCTCTCTAATATTTTTCTGAAGACCATGTATGGACTGACAATTGCCTTTGCTATGTGTAAGTCTCCTGCGATGGAGATTTGCCCTTGGTCGATGACTTTGAAGCAGCTTTCTACTTGCTTCTGCCTTGGAAGAACATCATGGTACACAGAGGCCGATCACCCCTACTTAATCATTTGTCACATTGTATGTAGATGAAATGTTGATCGATGAGATTTGGTCCCTCAACACCATTCCCCCCCCCCCCAAATTTGTGGTAGATCAAAGCAGATGAGAACTGATTGGGCCATCTAGACCACCAAAGTTGCATGGATTCATTGTCCATCAATGTTGATGGGGATTGTCCACAAGTCTTGACTTTTATGTGTTCATCTGGCTGCCTTGTCTACTTGACGGGCACAGCTGTCAAATTGTTGAATCGTGGCCAAGCTTCTCGCACCATATTGTTAATCCTACTTTACCCCCCGACATGAACTGAGATGGAATGTTGACTTGGTCAGTCTATGGAATGTAAATACAGATACTGCAGCTAACCTCCTGTAATTAGTCTTGATTATGACCTCATTGATTGCCCTGACTAATTGAGTCCAACTGGCAGTGGAGAAGGCTTGTACGGAAGATGAATAACTCAGTTTCACCAGTCCAGCTCTGAGAACCTTTTCATTTGTAAAACTTTTGAAAAATGTTTTCCCTCCCTCCTAAACAAACCACAATGACATTGAGTAAAGTGACTGTGACTCCGAACCCGATGACCTCCACATTAGCCTTGTGTTGTGGTTTGCTGCTTACTCTGGAATAATGTCTATATACTAGACATGTGCATTCGTTTTAGTACGAAAACGATTTAGTCCGAATTTTGGGATAATTTAGTTGTAGTATGACTCAAGAGAAACGAAACTGCTCAGTACAAAAAATGAAAGAAACTAAAATAAAATGCACTACATTTTAGTTTCAGTCCTTTTTGTGATATTACATTGATGAGTGAAGGAGACCAACAATGAAGAGCGCAACATCGCACATCTGAAGTTCTGCACCCTCCACATGCCAATGCGCAGTAGGATGTTCTATACAGAGAGGGGCATTAATTAAGGCAGGAGGATGTTATATACATTATACAGAGAGGAGCCTTTTTTTTATTTAGCCCTTTAAATCCAGTGGCTGTGAGCGCTGAGATCGGCTGCTTGTTACATTATCTCTCAGTACATGTATCAGGCTCAGCTGTTACAGTAACTGACTGTAACAGCGCTCAGAGTTTCAGTAAAACAAGGAATTAACCACTTCAATGCTAAGGACGCGCTCAGCGCGTCCTCAGCATTACCCGCTGGTGTGCTGAGGACGCGCTGAGCGCGTCCTCACATTGGGGTCAGCGTTCGGCCGGGTTCCGGCCGATCGCTGGCCCCTCCGGTGCGGGCTGACATCCTGGATGTCAGCCCGGCATCCGGACCAGCAGCCCATTATTAGGTGTCATCGCGGGGGCGCGATGACACCTAATTCAGGCGCCCCCCCCGCATGTGCGGAGGAGGCGCCTGAAAGGGAGGGGGGGGAGGTCCTTCGGACCTCTCTCCCTCCCGATCGGCGGCGCACAGGGGCTTAACCCAGGCATCATTTGGAAGGGCACAGCCTGCCCTTCCAAATGATGCCTGGCATTAACACCTGGGGAGCTGGATCGCAAATCGGCGCTGAAAGCGCCGATTCGCGATCCTTCCCGGGAGCTGGCCGACATCTTGGATGTCGGCCAAGCTTCCGGGAACTCCCCAGAGGACTGGCGTCATCGTGCGTAGCACGATGACGCCAGTCCTACAGTTAACCCCTAACTGCCACCAAGTGTGGAGATAGGGAGTTCATTGGAACTCCCTATCTCCCGATCCGTGGCAGCTAGGGGTTAAATTTTGATATCGTTGGATCGGCCAGAGCATGGCCGTTCCAACGATACCAAACATGAAAGTTAAAAAATGTTGTAAAAAAAAAAAAAAAAAAATTAAAAAAAAAAAAAATTAAAAAAAAAAACACTTTTTTTTTTTCTTTTTTTTGGGTTTGTTAATGCAGCAATATTGTTCCCATTTCAATTATAATGTGAACAATGATGCTGCACTAACGATTTTTGTATGCGGTGCGTTTGTTAAAATAGTGTCATTTCCCCAAAAAAAATGTAACGAGACCCCATCTCTAATTTTTTTAACAAGCGCACCCCATACAAAATATAACCGCAATTGCTCGCATGTTAAATGTGGAAAAAAACACTTTACACGTTGTAAATTATTGAAAATACATATTTTATTGCATTTTTTTGTTATAATATACAGACATGACATAACGTATAATATAATAATGACATATTATGAATCTACCGAGTCTGACGGAAGAACGATATATAATTGTCGGTGTCATATACTAAAAATAAGCCTTCAAAACACGTTTAAACATGATGCGCAAAACAGGTAAAAAATGACCTCAGCACAGGGGCGGGAAAAGCCTCAGCAGCGAAAGGTTAATATTGTTGTAAACTCTTATATATAAAAATATTTATTTACTAGTTTTACTGAAACTCTGAGCGTTGTGATGCAACGTCAGTTACTGTAACAGCTTTGTAATATGGCCCACATTGTGCTGAGAGTGAGAGATACTGTAACAAGCAGCGATCTCAGACCTCTGAGGAGCCACTACAATAGTAATTGTATCCACTGGTTTCGGATAATGAAATTAGTTTTCATACTAAAGAACTGACAGAATTTTTTAGCAACTAAATAAATTGCATTTTAGGACTAACCCATTAGTTCAAAACGAAATTTTGTGCTGTGCACATGTCTACTATATACGTCTCGCCCTGTCCGAGGTAACGTTACATGAGACTGTACATTAGGTACTGTAGATGAGGTCAAGATAAGAACATCGAAGGGTAAACCAGCGTGTATAACCAGACAAACTGGGGAAAGCGTCCGGTGCCATGTGTAGGTCCTCCTGCATGTTGGTTGACCTTTGTTGTCCACAGTGTGGCATTTTTGCAAACTGTGAAGATCTGACGGAAAGTGAACCCAAACCAAGGTGTGCATGGAAGGCTCTTGCATGTGATCTGTTCATATCGTTCCTTTTGAACAGTGTACTCTCAGGGTGGACTGTGATGAGCTTTGGGACCATCTCTGGTGCAATAAATTGCTATTTTTATCCTCCAGAATCAGAAAGATCACATGGGAATAAACGACAGCAATATTAGCACAACCCATAACTTCTTTGATAACTCAGACATCACACAACTCTTTAAAGCCGGGTTTGACAAATTTTATACCAAATTTAGTAGACACTGGGAGTCAACTACACGTTTTAAGCGGCCACTTAAAATTCTACGAGCCAGTGGCTTCCTGAGCCCTGGATTTGGCAAGCCTAGCATTAAAGGACACTTAAAACTAGAAAAATTTGAATAAAATTGTTTTGGAAAGTGTAATTTGTTCAGGTTATCCTCTGTGAAAGTTCTAGACGTCTGTAAAGATGAGGAAGGAGCTAATCCCAGGTCTCCTCGTTAAATGAATGGGGTGGGGTGTACGTTGGGCGTGTAGGACAATGCTTAATCACAGAAATAATGCGAAACTGCTCTTTAAAGTGGCTGTGTCATCAGGATTTGCAGTCGTAAAGCATTCTTGAAACGGTTGATAGCAGGATTTTACAGATTGAGGGTCCATGTAACCTTTGCCTCCTAGATTTTTATCTCTAATCCCTAAAATGTCTTCGTTTTGATTTGCCTGACTCCTAACGAGTTATTGACTGGAATGTCACAAGCCCAGGCATCCTTGACCTTGGGCGTGTAACACCATCCAAGTTGAAGCAACCATGGACCTGCCAAGTCACTGACTGGGCCGTATGACACCCGATTTAATTTTTTTTTTTCCCTCAGATCTCCTGTTCACCTGTTTTTTGTGAAGCCTGTGGGGACAAAATGCACTGGTTGCCTGTTTTATGGCCTTTTGGTGTCTGAATAAATCAAGGCTTCGGAAGCCCATACACCAGCACTGTAAACCACGTTTGTGTATGAGCAAACATGAATGATCAGGGCAGCGACCACTGTGCCGGCATTATTCGCACCATTTGTGGACAAAGATGCAAATAGTGTCCCTTTGGTCATACCCCACCCACCTCACCCAATACTAGACCTGCCAAAGTTGTCGGGTCTTAAACCACTTCCTGTTTTCTGCACCGTGGGATGCTGAGAGCATCACAAACCTTTAGATCTGATTGGCTGCTGCCATTGCACGCTATCTAGAGCCTTGTTCTTCATGTTACTAGTAAACGACAGTGATGGTCGTCAGTGTGATGTCAATCCAAGATGGCTGCCACCATGCCGAAACTTATTATTATTATTGTCGTTCTTTATATAGCCCCAACCATTTCTGCAGCGTTTTACAATAACCAAAGGGAACGAGATGCAGATAAACGGACATAGGATGGAAGCAAGAGGTGCAGAGGACCCTGCTCATAGGAATTTGGTCTAGAGGGATTGGGGTTGAGGAAGACGAGGAGTTTTACTAGATAGCAGGATCATTCGATTATCTGCCTTTACGTTACGATAAATTGAATGTCTGCTCTGAAAAGCCCATGGACTTAACTGAGGCTAGGGTCAGACGAACGTACTTTTCGCGTTGTCCATGCTAAAGTGCGTTCTAACGAATGGACGTATTTTTATTTTTTTTACGGAATATGCGATAGTGGTCATACGATGCGCATTTTCGTCCGTGATTTTGTACGGATCATCAATAAAACACTTTTTGCGTCTGGACGTTATGTTGGCCGGACATTAGCAGCGTCTGACGTCTCCTAATCACGCACACACGCCGCTAGCGGACGCAGCGCACTCTGTACGTCAGTACTAGCGGTATCACGTTCTCGAAAAAATGCGTTTGCCGCTTGCATTGCGCGGCCGAACTTCATATATTGGCCGTCATTTGCTGCTACTACGGCTGTGATAAAGTGCGGCTGCACGCGCGTTCGCACTGCGTTCGTCTGACCCCAGCCTGACTGGTTTCAAAAGGAATATTATATACTTTTTTTTTTTTTTTTTACATGAACTTTTACATTGTTCATGCTTTAATTCACTCTGTCGTTCCCTGGCAGTAAATAATCCTCATTATTTCCAGTGATTTTATTGCCCATACGAATGGAGAGGCTCTAATCTGTTTCCAGCAATTAAGCGCGCTCGGTCCCTCTCGTGGCGTTGTTTACGCTCACATGAGTTTTAAAGCTGCGCGCTTCCCTCCACAACAGGAAACTTCACCTTTTTTGGATGGAGTCGCTTTTATTGCTATCTGGTTTTAATGAAAAGGTGCTTGATTTAAAAGCTCTATAAATGCACACGATTCTATAATCATCCTTAAAGATTTCTTAAAACGTGCAGGGTTTACTTTTTGGTGGAAATATGGCGTCCCTTGCCCCGGTGTCATCTTATAACTTCAGCAAATGCCCGTCCCATTACCCAGATACAGGAGGAGGGAGGATGTTACTCCAGCCCGTGTTTGCACAGTATATATATATATATATATGTCTCCTGGCAAATCCTGTGGGACCAACTCCAGCCCAGCCATTGGTATTACCGAGTGAACCGTTACGTATAACGACCCGGGTCGGTAACACCAACTCCCATCCTATACCAAACAACTTTTGCATCTCTTCTATATATTCAGGGTGTGTGGGTGTATTTTTAGGGGCTCCTCCATATATTCAGGGTGTGTGGGTGTCTTTTTAGGGGTTCCTCCATATATTCAGGGTGTGTGGGTGTCTTTTTATGGGCTCCTCCATATATTCAGGGTGTGCGGGTGTCTTTTTAGGGGTTCCTCCATATATTCAGGGTGTGCGGGTGTCTTTTTATGGGCTCCTCCATATATTCAGGGTGTGCGGTGTCTTTTTAGGGGTTCCTCCATATATTCAGGGTGTGTGGGTGTCTTTTTAGGGGCTCCTCCATATATTCAGGGTGTGCAGGTGTCTTTTTATGGGCTCCTCCATATATTCAGGGTGTGCGGGTGTCTTTTTAGGGGTTCCTCCATATATTCAGGGTGTGTGGGTGTCTTTTTAGGGGTTCCTCCATATATTCAGGGTGTGTGGGTGTCTTTTTAGGGGTTCCTCCATATATTCAGGGTGTGCGGGTGTCTTTAGGGGTTCCTCCATATATTCAGGGTGTGCGGGTGTCTTTTTATGGGCTCCTCCATATATTCAGGGTGTGCGGGTGTCTTTTTAGGGGTTCCTCCATATATTCAGGGTGTGTGGGTGTCTTTTTAGGGGCTCCTCCATATATTCAGGGTGTGCAGGTGTCTTTTTATGGGCTCCTCCATATATTCAGGGTGTGCGGGTGTCTTTTTAGGGGTTCCTCCATATATTCAGGGTGTGTGGGTGTCTTTTTAGGGGTTCCTCCATATATTCAGGGTGTGTGGGTGTCTTTTTAGGGGTTCCTCCATATATTCAGGGTGTGCGGGTGTCTTTAGAGGTTCCTCCATATATTCAGGGTGTGTGGGTGTCTTTTTAGGGGTTCCTCCATATATTCAGGGTGTGTGGGTGTCTTTTTAGGGGTTCCTCCATATATTCAGGGTGTGTGGGTGTCTTTTTAGGGGTTCCTCCATATATTCAGGGTGTGTGGGTGTATTTTTAGGGGTTCCTCCATATATTCAGGGTGTGTGGGTGTCTTTTTAGGGGTTCCTCCATATATTCAGGGTGTGTGGGTGTCTTTTTAGGGGTTCCTCCATATATTCAGGGTGTGTGGATGTCTTTTTATGGGCTCCTCCATATATTCAGGGTGTGCGGGTGTCTTTAGAGGTTCCTCCATATATTCAGGGTGTGTGGGTGTCTTTTTAGGGGCTCCTCCATATATTGTGGGTGTCTTTTTGGGGCTCCCTACATATTTAGGGTGCGTGGGCGTATAACAGAGCTGCAGAGCAATAACATGCCCAGCAATGAAACTATATAATTAAAAAATCTCTCTTGGTTTTGCTCTAAAATCCTGTTATTGCCATAAATTGCCTCAGTAGTTTGTGATGTCATCTAAAACGTTGGGTAATAGACTCCGCCTCCAGGGACATTGTTGAAAAACCTAGTGTGACCCTTCTTGGTGGTTTGACCTGTTGGAGGGTACGTTGAGAATTGATGGATTATTGCTTTATTATACCTGGAAATCTAAAGTCTTTCCTGCGACCTGAAAAATGCTGCTGTCTTTCAGTTTGCTTTTTTTCCGCTGCCTGTTATGTGTTTCGCCTGCAGGAGACTGTGTTTTGTGTTTTGTTTTTTTCCCCTCCCAGCTGCAACCAGTTTGGTGGCTGCCATTTAAAAAAAACAAAAAACCCAGATTTCTCTTAATTTTTAAACTTTTTTTTATAATTTGAGGCTGACCTTAAACTTGACCTAATTGTGACCATCAAAAAGAGGGGGGGGGCTGCCTGCCTGGCTGGCTCTGACCTGCCTGGCCCTGAGCTGCCGGACTGGTTTTGATTTGCAATGGATTTATAACGGAGTATTATTTTTGGAAATATGCGGATATAAGTGCTTTTCAGATGCTAAAATGCTTCCTTTACCCAACACGATTTATTGCAGCTACTGTTTTATCAACCACTAGATCTGTGGTTCCCAAACGCAGTCCTCAGCTTCCCCGAACAGGCCAGGTTTGCAGCAATTGTGAAGCGCAGGTGATTTTGCTGCTCAGTGATTGCAGGATTCAGTCCGTATTTCCCAAAGGTAATCCTTAAAACCTGGCCTGTTAGGGGGGACCTGAGGACCAGGGATGGGGACCGCTCCACTAGAGTACCATCTTTCTCTAATTCCCAGTAGCGCCCCCCCCCTCCCCTGTTTTTGACCACCTTTTCCCTCCTATCCCAGCAAAGGCCGAGCCGTAGCTTTACATGTATCTCATAGGAAATATTTGCATCCACCCTGCATCGCATTCCTGCATATTTCACATGGGTGCAACATCAAAGTGGTATGGGGGGGGGGTGGAATGTCACTTGTGGGCCACAACCTCCCAGTCCTATTCTTCCGCTGGGGTTAATATGCCGGTACAGAGGAGTTACACGATCTAGACAAGTACCAAGGTCTAAGGCTTCGGTCACAGGGTGCGTCCGTCCGTCCGTGTGACAGCTCTTCCCGGTGTCTGTTGCAGCTCGGACTGTGAGGGCCACACTGTGCGCACGAGTTGCCCGTGCGAACACCAGACGTGCTTTCAGCCACCCCGTCAAAAAGCTACGATGGACGTAGGATGGGGCTACAAGGCGTGATTCTCCATAGGCGGATCAAGCTTTGCAGCGCTGAGCGCACTAACGGCACTGAGCGAGGCGGCCAGACGGGCGACAAGAGGAAGGAGCGTCCACTCTCACGGATGTTCCTTCCGCTCTCAAAAACTCAAACTTCTTTTCACATTTAAAAGGTATCCCTACACACGTTCTAATTAAGGCTGGGGTCAGACCAACGCATTTTGAACGTGCGTTGAGCTGCACTTTATCACGGCCGCGGTAGCAGCAAATGACGGCCAATATACGAAGTACGGCTGCACGAAAGTCCGACCGCGCAACGCAAGCGGCAAACCAACGCATTTTTGCAAGAACATCGAACCGCTAGTACTGACGTACAGAGTGCGCTGCGTCCGCTAGCGACAGGTGTGCGTGATTAGGAGACGTCAGACGCTGCACACGTCCGGCCAACATAACGTCCAGACGCAAAAAGGGGTTTTATTGACGATCCGTAAAAAACACGCACGAAAATGAGCATCATTTGGCCGCATTCGTGTCCACCGTTAAAAAAATAAATAAAAAAACGTCAATGCGTTCGGACGCACTTTTTTGACGATGCGAAAAATGCGTTCGTTTGACCCTAGCCTTAACTGTATTAATACATATGAGGCTGAAACTCTGTCGGCCAAATTGGTAGATGAGATTTTTTTCACTTTGCCCAGAGATCTAGGAAACCTTGGGGCCAGGTCCACCCCAAAGCCTTGTGTGTGGATTTCGCGCTCGCCTGTTCTACCTTTTTTATTCCAGGTGGTTCAGCTGCTTGATGGCTGTGACAGGGAGAATACATTCCCAGATAGTCGCACGGCTTACTCGAGCGCTACACGGTAGGAGATGGATATTCCACGTGTGGAATTCCTGACCAAAGTCTGACCCTACTTTGGACACTGGTGGCAAAGCACTATTCGTACATAATGGCCTTTTGGCTCAGGTCTAGATAAGTATCGTTGCTTTATATGCGCGTTGTCACACTCCGGTCACTATTAGAATGTTCCGGTGGTTTAGCCGAGAACTGAGCAGAAAATAAGAAGCTGTCAATGGTTTTGAGGTGGGCTAGGAAAAGCCGAAATGGTGATGTGGAAGGCAGGTGCGGGTATTGGTCTGTAAGAGAATGGAGGCTAATGTCGAAAGGGACTTTGTGGTGGTTATCCTCGTTTTACAATAGCCAATGGGGAGTGAGAAATTATAACATGGGAACCAAAAAACGAGATGCAGAGGTCCCTCGTCAGATGAGCTTCACGTCTAGAGGAATTGGGGTGGAAGAAGATAAGAGTTTTATTGGCGGTCGGGGGGGGTCACTAGAGCCAGTGGTTCAGAAACTGTGTGGACATGGAAGTGACATCTATCATAAGGTGGGGGGAGGAAGAGGTCAGCATTAGTAATGTGATACCCAAACTCATCCCTTCAGATTATCGTATTTTCTTGAAGCCCTGAAGATTAGTGCGAGGTAGGTCATTCCACAGGACTGGAGATGCTCTTAATGTGCCTTGGAGGCATGAGTTGGCTGTTTGGGTGAAAACTGAAGACAGATGGTGGTCACTCGCAGACCAGAGTGATCTAGAAGGGCTGTTCTTGTGACCTCCTGTCCTCGTGTGTTTGCTGGACAAAGAGCAACGAGTCGGTAGTTAGAACGTGCCCAGTGTGGAGATGTTGGTTATGGAGTATGCAGTCCTCATGCTAGCATGACATGCGAGAGCTGAGGATGTGAGGGGTTAGAGGGGGAACTGGTTTCGACAAGAGGGGGCAGAATTATTTTTTGAAACGGAGGGGGGTGGTAGTCACTGAAAAGGAGGGACGATGGGGTGACCTTAAATGGCTTGTAGGAGCTGACATGGTGATAGGAAAACTTTATGAATGAATGCAAGGTCCTATTCGAGAGGAACATTAGAGGAACAAAGGGAAATAAAGACCACCAACAAGAAGAAAAAAGAAATGCAACAAATTAAGGGTTGTCCTTCTAGCATTTCATTAATGATGATCTGCACAACTACCATGATGATTGCATGAAATCGTACATTAAAGCCCTGGCCTAGTGGTGGTCCTGTCAACTCTTTTCACGAGTGCAGATACACTTAAGTTCACATTTTTCCCACAATACTCCCTTTTTTATAATATTAGGAACATCATGAAACAGGACAGGGTTGTGCTCCGAAAATTTCCTGGGCGGAATTCCAGCGACATACTTGGCTTTAGGCTGCATTCTCTGTCCGATACATTCTTCAAAGTGTGATCCCACTGAGAGTAATAAGTACCAGCCGGACAGTCACACAATTGGTTATTTCATGATGATGGGTAGGTTTAATGGTTGCTCTCCGAGGCCTTCAGTGGACATCTGTGACTTTCTACTTTTAGAATAAAGTTAGGAAATGAATAATGCTAAATAAAACCCCACTTAAAACGGCTTGAATAATCCTGTTTTTTCAGAGGAAGTGATGGGCAAACTTGGGTATATATCCTCCAGAGCGTTAAAGCGGGGATCTCCGACTCTGCCCACCCAGATATTGATTGCCTAAAATTCCCAGAATTCTTTGATTGCAATAAATTAAATAATCTAAATTAACCTTAATATACGTTATTGTGTAGGAAATGGTTTAGGGTCTGTCCGTGGAAACTTGGGACTCTTGGCAGCTGTGTAATCCTATTTCTAATGTGCAATCCTCGCGCAGAACAGGATTTCAGGCTCGAAGAGACAATTTTATAAATATTATGATTACCCGGGAGTGAGGTTATATGGAACCTAAAGAAAAATAAAAAGAACACTTATACAGACTGCGGTTGGTAGGGTTTTTATAACATGAACGTCAACAATCCTGCGGCACTGCTGGCATAACCGTCTATTTGTACAACCGCGGAGAGCGGACGTAAGCCACGAGGAACTTAAAACGGTGAGAAATCCTACTTATGGGGATTTTATCCCGTTTATTTCTCTGACACAAAGGACTCTTCTGCCTGTATGCCGATAATGCAGACCCTGTGTAACGTTGTGCTAGATAAGGGACACCATCTAGAGTTTAGAACCTTTCATCCCAGCAGTATTTCCATAAAGAATAGACGTATAGACGCGGGAATGACTAGAGGCGTATACTGAGGCTTGCGGCTACGCTTCATTATTTTTAAAGGATAATATATATATATATATTGAAGTGGTGTTTAGCTGCAAATTGGTAGGCGTTCATCTCTGAGCGCTTTATCCGTCCACTTCCTCGCCCCTTCGATATTAATGTGCATTTTATATGACTCTTTGCAGGAATCCTACATCTGGTTCCATGGGAAAATCTCAGATTGTACAACATTGTGGCTTATGGCTGCACATTCGGGGCCCAAAATATCCCTTTTCATAGTAAAGTAGTGTGACGGAATGGGTGTTGTCCGCCTGCGGTCCTGCTCTATCTGACCCCCTCTTTGGTGTTGCCAAGCCCGACTACCGAGTGGCACGGCACCCGGCGTCTCGAGCGGCTTGGGTAGAAGACCACGTGGCGGTGGAGATCTGGAGAGTATATGGGGCACCCACGGTGGAGATCCGCCCGACTACCGAGCGGCACGGCGCTGAGTCGAGGTCCCGATTCGGGGTGGTTGCGGTATCCCGAGGTGCCGATCCAAGGTGGCGCAACGGCGCGGCGAATCGACGTTCTGCTGCGGAGTTAGAGTGACCCGTTCCTGGCGGTGGTGATGTATAGCTGGCGTGAAATGACAACACCAGACGGAGCTGCATGTATCAAACACTCAGATGAACTGGCTCTTTTTATGAACAACGCCACTATTTATGCTGAAGTACAACAGTCACAATTTGCATACCCATACTAATTAGTTATGTCAGTTATTTACAATCAACATTCTTCACATTCTCTTAGCCTTCAACTCACACAACGTTTGTACATCCATTGTTCCAGCACATCAGATTAAACACACACTATCAGAGATCCCTTAAATTAAACATGTACCTAGATAATGGGGAAAATCCCTGACGCATAAATTACACAACAGCAAAACTTGTTTACTAGCTACAGAAAAACACATTTACCTACAGGAATATAAGCATGTTTTAGAACCAAAGCTATGTCATTTCACTAAACTAAATTAAACTAAAACCAAACGATGTAAAGTATATTTAAAATCACACAGGGTACATCTTAATACAGCACATCAAGTAAAACCACATCTAGCAAGGAAAATAACTGTTCATACATTGAACGTTTGCAGTGTGCGTTTCAAAGGAAAAACAAGGTCCTTTTAAAAATGTCTTGGGTTTGAGTCCTGGGTCTCGCTGCGCCGAGCCCCTATGTCCCTTCCGTGACAAGTAGATAACATTGCAATTTTGCTACGGTTACACGTTTTTATAAAGCGCTAACACGTTCCATAGCGCTGTACACTGCGAGGCAGGATAACAAATTTACATGTTAAACCTAAAGAACAGCAAGAGAGGGAACCCTGCTAAAGAGCTTACAATCTAAGAGGAGAGGGGTGACACATTACGTAAGATTAGGGAGTGGTGATAGACTTCTCTAAAGTAATGTGATATCAGAGATGTCTTGAGAGTCTGTTGCGGGGGAGGGAGTTCCATAGAAAGGGGGCAGCTCGGGAGAAGTCCTGAAGGAGAGAGTTGGGGTTGCGGGTACAATGAGCTGATAGCAGCAGGTCATTGGCCGAGCGAAGTGGTCGGGATGGGATGTACCTGCTAATAAGGGAGATGTAGGCAGGGGTGCGGTTATGGAGAGCTTTGTACGTGAGCACCAGTATTTTGAAATGGATTATAAAGGAAACTGAGCCAGTGTAGAGCTTGACAAAGGGGTGAGGTGTGAGAGGTGCGGGAGGTGAGGTGGATGAGCCTGGCACAGGCAGTCGTAACAGATTGGCTTTAAGAGATCCCAGATTCTCCCTCTGCAGAGAGAAGGAGGTTACAGTAGTCAAGGCGGGAGATAAGGGCTTGGATGAGCAGTTTAGCAGAGTCCTGCTTAAGACAGGGACAGACAGGCGCAATGTTTTTTAGGTGGAAGTAGCAAAATTTGGTTAGCGACTGAATGTGTGTATAGGATAGATCCAAGTCGACGAGGACCCGGCAGCAACGAGCCGGAGAGGTAGAAGTAATGGTGGTACCATTCACCTGAAGGGAAATGGGTGCAGGAATGTTGGTTTTAGAGGGAGGAAAGACGAGAAGTTAACCCACGACTGATCATGGTGAACTTTTTTTTCTCTTCAGCTTGAGGTTGCCGCATCGCGCACATTTCCAGGAACGCGTAGATCTAACGAAAAACACCTGAACGTGCACCCGTTCAGTATGTATGATCCATATGCTGCAGGAAATCCCATTGACTTAGTGAATTCATATCAGTCTATGAATTCTACATACTGGAGGGAAGCACTTTCAAGTTCTATTGTTGGTACGTGTACGTTACATGCCTCCATGGAAACCTGGTCAGTCTGGGACCTGGGGGATGTCCCAATCCAATTTCTATGATCGATATCTGCTTTTGTTATATTGTCATATTCCGGGGTCGGCATTATCAAACTCCCAAGTCCTACAAATGTTGAGGCCACCCTCCCGGGCAGAATACCAGCGCCTCAGCGGTGACTCTGGGTCTTCCTTGCCAGATAGCGTGCCGTGGGTCATGGAGGCGAGAAAGACGCCGCATGCCTTCGAGAAGGCCAGGCAGACTCCAGTCAATGTAGAAGCTCCAGGAGTCACTTCTGCTAGGCCGCTGGGGAACCAATTGGTGGCTCTCAAACTGCGATCGGGACATCCCTTACTGGGATCCATTGAAATATTGTATCAATACCCTGATCTAAAGGTGTCCCAAGCAGTAGTCCTAGTCCACAGCCATTTAAATACAAACGACAAGCTCCCATCTTCACAGGCTTCTTCAGTTTGTCCAAAAAGTATCCGACGCTTTTTTTTTTTTTTTTGCCTTATGCTGTAATTGTTTACACTTCTTTTTTTTTTTTCATATCAATCTACATTCAATACCTCAAGCGCAGCCATGTTTTTATTTTGGATTAACACAACCTTGAAAATTTATTAAAGGGGGTAAAAACCAAAGATTTTGAAATATCACATGGACGTGTGAAAAAGGGGTCTGAATACTTTCTGAACGCTCAGTATAAGCCGGATCCAAAAGGTGATTCCAAGCCTCACACGTTCCCCGGTTAATTTGACCTGACGGTTATTTCCCTGGGACCAGTGAATGGATCCATTGAGCGACGGTAAGAGGTGGGGAAGGAATTACTCGTCACGGATAAATACGCCTTTTATCTAGCTCTGACAAGCGGCCCCTTGTGTCTGCCGGAGAGGACTCCTTACACATCTCGGCCTTTTCCTCCCAAATCTTGTACCAAGTGCTCATTTACCTTCACGGCCATCTAGACCCAACAAGACACGCATGGTTTCCCAGCGCTGGCGCCCATGTATGTAGATTTATATGCTATACTTTATTTTATGCCGTCTTCGCCTTGGTTTTTATAAATTTACAGATGCAATGCAGTAGGCACTGGTCCATTACCAGCCTGGAGTGTTGCTTTAACACGATGTATACAAAACGTCACCCACCCCTCCAAATGTATAAAAACATCTCGCTTTTGGTGTTGCGTCCAAAGCTATAAATCGCCAGGGTTTGTAGCTTCTTGACGGAGCGCTGTCCGGACCCAGAAGTTGTTCCACCAACTGAGTCACAATCAGAACTCTGATCCTTCAGTTTCCTCCTCTGCTTTGCAGGGATTTGTGGGATACGTAGTTCGGCACTGTGGAGCAGTTCCATCAACCAGGGAAGACTAATGAAGCTGCTTGCTCTGCTGAAGGATACGGTCCCACAGCAACTTCCAGTGTTGCCATGCTATTGGTAGTCGGGTGTATGGGCATACCAGCGGATCACCTTGCATCACTGGCAAACTCGAGCTGGATCCACCCACAAAATGGGTGCCAGACCAGTTCCGATGAAAGGGATGGGCCGTTCCATAACAGGGAACATGGGACTGATTTCCGTCTAAACGGGACTCAAAATTTGGTACTGTCCCTTCTATAGCAGGACCGTTGAGTCAGTATGGCTTGGTGAGGGATATGCTCTCAGGTCTGTCAGACGTGGGTACGGTCGTGCACCCATTGTGGCATGACAACAATGCTCCTTCAGATGTACATGCATAAAGTACAAGTACTTGTATGGGCAGAGGATGATGTACAGCTTCCTGGTGTGACCTCACTGAAGGTGGAGCCAGGCTGTATCTTTTTTTTTTTTTTCCCTTCTATCTGCAGTTATAATGTACCAAAACCTATACAAGGAGTGCAAGGTGGTTATAGTCGAGTAACCATAGTGATCTTAAACTTTTATTCCTGATTTTTTTTTGTTAAACTTCTTCTTTTTTTTTTTTTTTATTCCGGAGTTTTTTTTTTACACCCACCCCCCTCCTCACCCGCTTTGGGTTTATGACGCATTGATGAACGAATTTTGGGCCAAAGTAATGCACGCTGTAAAAAAACTGCTAAACCTTTATTTTATATTTCCCTTAATTTCTGGGTATTTTAGTTTAGATTGTGAAGCTCCCTCTTGAATTCATGTCACAAATTCAACCAACCCACTATAACACGGCGTGGCCAGCAGACTTGTTGGCTTTGAAGGCCCCTCCGGCGCTGCTTGGTGACCGCTCGCAGTTACTGCAAAGTGTAGAGATCAATCTTTTTTGTGTGGTCTCCATGCGATGTAATTACTCAGAGCCTGGAACCCGTCCAGCACGCTTGGCAATCTCTCGATCAGGCTAAAAATGGCAGATTGGAACCAGATATGACCTACTTCTGCGTATTCCTCCCTCCTCTGTTGAAGTGAGAACTGCCTTACTCGAGCATGTTCTGGCAGAGGATATGGCCACCTTGGCCGTTTCACTTCTGCCCCCGCAACGTTTATCCAAAAGGGACACTTGGGTCACCATGGCCATTAAAATCACATTGACCGGTCGCGGTGCATAGAGCATCGTCCCCCCCCCCCTTCTTACCATTCAAACGGGGTTGAAAGGAGGGAGTATCCCCAGTCTACCCCACCCAGGAAACTGCCACTGAAACGAAGCTGGACACCTGGGGTTTGGGTCTGGAATGTGTACTCCATGACCAGCCAGTGGCTCCAGCCCCCTACCTGCATCGGCATGCCGCTATCTGTAACGGAGGGTGAAGTATAAATCGACCCTAAAGGTTTAAAGGGGTGGCGTGGGGATCAGGAGGGGTTAATATGCAACCGCTTCCTTCTCTACTGCCCCTTCTCCCCGTTTTTAACGCTAGAGCGGTGATGGTGAATATTGGCACCCCAAATGTTTCAGAACTACATATTCCATGATGCCTTGCCAGCTTTAAAGAGATACTCTGCATGGCATAGGAGCCACAAAGCATGGTCTTGCACACTTTACGCACGCAAGATCTGTAGCGCGCGCGTAGAGCTGATCCATCGGCTTCCTCTCGGAGACCTTCGCTATCATGGGCGGGCTCGGCGATGACCGCATGTTGACGTCACTAGTGACTGATCTG
This sequence comes from Leptobrachium leishanense, assembly GCA_009667805.1. Classification (NCBI taxonomy): domain Eukaryota; kingdom Metazoa; phylum Chordata; class Amphibia; order Anura; family Megophryidae; genus Leptobrachium; species Leptobrachium leishanense. The sequence goes on along the minus strand of CM019063.1, from coordinate 530,359,852 downwards.
GGGACTGATAGCCGGGGAATTCCGAATTCTGGTTGGGTTGGAGGACACTCCTCCACCTCACCCAGCAATTTCTCCAGATCACAGCAGGGAGGGGGCACTCCTCACATCCTGACTACTTTTACAAAGATGAAGTGGTCAGGATGAGTTGTGTCCTTTAAGCATGTCAAAGTGTCATGGCGCCTGTAGTTTCAAAATATCTGGTGTGTCCAGGTTCTCCATCACTGCTCCAGGCTATCGCTTTATGGTCAGTTGGCTCGCTCATTATGCAGTTGGTAGTTTAACACCCTTTGATAAGGAGGGGACGCGCTCAAGACACTCGCAAGCTCTAACGTCCTGCATGGTTGTGTTCAGGGACTTTTCGTGTTCTCGTCACATGCTTTTAAGTAATAATAAAAAAAAGAAGAAATTCAAGAAATTTCCCAGGATTTACAGATTTTGCACAACCTAATAATTTTGACTAAACTTCCCCCAAAGGAGAAAATCCCTTCAATTCGCTCGGTTGCAATACCCATTACCCATGCATTCATTCAAAGCGTCGTATTACCTGGAACACACACCACACACTTTCAGCGTTTGGTTACCTTTCTTGGCCATTCGCCAAATCCTGGCGAATTGCCTGCACATACGGTGCCTGTTCGAGGGCAGTGAAATTCCCATAGAGAAACAATGCTTCATCTATTCAGAGAACACAAACCAGCAGTGAAAGGTTCCCGGAATGCCCTGCCATTCGGCAGGTTTATTCAGGAGAATCCCATAGGCTTCAATGTTAAAAATATTCCCGTTTTAATTCAATATCTAATAAACCGTTCATTATAAAATTCTGCAGTAAAGAGTCTCTATATTTATATTTTAGAGATTTTAAGCATTTTTCTGGATTTTTTTTCTTTTTTCTGTAACAGCCCTTTTTATTATCATTCATTGGATCTTATATGTAAATTTCAGACATTTTTGCGCAGTAGTTTCTTTGCAAACAGAGTTTCAAACATTCAAGCAAACTGTTTTGCTAATTTATTCATTGCATTCGTCTGCGGTGTCAGTTTTTCCAATGCGTGTGATCGGCTCCTGCTTGGGTTTTTCTGTGGGTTAATCAAGAGGTTTTTGCGGGGTTTCGGCGTACATTCGCCGGGTTTTGCGGTTAGTTTGCGGCAGCTTTTCCCTGCATTTCGGCAACCCTGTGGTGTTTGCTGTATACACCGCAGGGTCGCCGAAACGGGATTGGCAACTCGCACCGAATTGAAGAGAACGAAAAGTCAACGTGTGGCGACTGCAATTCTCTTTTTATAACCCTGATAGTTTTTAATTTATTTTATGAGACTTTAAAATTAATGTGTTTTGCAATTAATTTTATTAGTAAAATTTTCTGAAAACCCGTTTTAAAAAGGAATCTAACTGAAAGTAATTTGACGCCGGGGACTTTTTAGCCAGCTACTGCGGTGAGTTGGAGACGTCATCACACTGAAAGCGCGATGACGTCTCCTACTCGGCAATAGTCGGCAGAAGCGGGAAATATGAATCCCGCTCTGCTGACTGACAGCTTGGAGGGCGAATTAAAGTCCTATGCCTCTCTCAGCTGTTTCAGCTGATCGGCTGAGCGGAGGGAGGGGGGACAGAGGGGGGCATAATCAGGGCATCATGACCACCTAAAAAAAACTTAGGTGGTCATGTTGCCTAGAGTGTCCCTTTTTTAAGTAGGTAAACAGTCTCAGTGTTGATTAGAGGCACCCGTTAGGCCTGCAGTGCTGGGAGCAAGGTTGGACATAGGAAAAGCAGTTTGAGGAAGTGCTGCCCTGCACTCAGGACAACGCAGCACCAGGTTTGCCTTTCTTACGTTTGCGGAGGGCTTTACATGGGGTGCTGGGGGGCTCCAGACAGGGGTCCTGACAATAATTAAAACTACAGAATTATTGAATCTTGATGGCTTGGTCATGTAAGAGGATAGAGAATTTTTTTGTGTGTGTGTGTAGATATATATATATATATATCTATCTCTATCCAAAAGTATTCGCTCACCCATCCAAATCAGGAGCTGGGCAGGTGAGAGAACTTTTGACAATATAGTGTGTATGTATGCAGTGGTGTATTTAGGTTTTGTGCTGCCCTAGGCCTGACTAAACTCGTGCAACCCCAAATTTAAATGTGACACACCCCTTCCTGTCAAGGGCACACCTCTTCCTGGTTTATCTCCACCCTTCCTCTTTAATCTCCACCCTTCCTCTTAGAGCTCCGCCTTTTCCTCGCTTTATAGTAAAAGTGGATACCAAGTGCCTACTTGTATATTTTGTATACCATTTCAAATGTATCGAGATAAATAAAATTATGAAATGTTTAAATTGAAGCATTTTTACAAAGAACAGCCACTCATGTCAAGTATACTGGATCACAGCCGCTCTAATTGGTTGAACAATAAAATCCACAGAAACCTGCACTGCATATGAGTGTATCACAGAAATGGGCACTGTGTATGAGCATATCAGAACTGCACAGCAATAAAACTCACAGTAATGTGCAGTGTGTATGAGCGTATCCCAGAGCTCCAGGGCGATAAAACTCACAGTGATATGCAGTGTGTATCACAGAATCCACAGCAATAAAACTCCCAGCAATGCAATGTGCTGTGTGTATGAGCGCATCAGAATCCACTGCAATAAAACTCCCAGCAAACCGAGTGAATATGAGCACACAGCAATTATTTATTCTATATTTACCGGCCTCCGTCTGCGGTAGGGCTGTGTGCAGAGTCAGCAGGGACTGTGTACGGACTCAGGATCGCGGCTGTGTCTGTGCGTGGAGCCATCTTGTCAGCAGTGGGGTGCCACTGCCAGAGGGTGCACCGTGGCTTTGATTCCCTTCCGGTGGGTGTTCAGTCCAGAATAGAGTGAGAGTCCGTGTTAATGAACGAGCGGGCAGCTGCGTGCGTGTCACGTGGTTCAGCCAGTCAGGTGGTACAGAAAAAAATTAGTAAACTCAGTACCACCTGACTGGCCGGACCGCGTGACCTGCACGCACGCAGCCTCACCAGGAGCCAGGCAGCTCAATGACAAATTTCTATCACTGCAGCGCTGGTTAAGGAAAGGTCCACTTTAAACAGCAGTAAGCAGACAGGGCTTCATATTCTGCTGATGCCACCCCCCCTTTACCTGCCATTTACTGTCATCTTCTCTCTGCACATAAATCACGTCCCCCTCCCCTCTCCTAGAGCTGCTGCGGGGCAGGGGAGGAGCATGGAGGGAGGAGAGGGGGATTTTTATTCGATTTTATTCCGTATGCAAACACCCTGCTCCGCTGCTCGTTGTTTGAGAACACAGCTCAAAGCTGACACACAGTGACAGTGGCACCTCCTAGTACCCCCTAATGTCACCCCAATAATCACTGGTACCTGGGGCGGCCCGCCCTCCGCCACTCCCCTAAGTACACCACTGCTCTGTGATATGCTCACACACAAGTTTGGTGAACTGCCAGCAAGTACGGTGCTGTTTGAAGGCAGTGCAAATCCCCATAGAGAAGTAATGGTTAATCTATTCAGAGAACACCAAACAGCAGAGAAATATCAGTGAAATGCCCTGATGTTCGGTGGTTTCAATCAGCAGGTTTATTCAGGCGAACCCCATAGGTTTCAATGTTAAAAATATTCCCGTTTTTTATGCAATATCTAATAAACCATTTATTTTAATCTGTAGTAAAGTTTTTTTTTTTTTTTTTTTTTTAGTACCCTTTAGTCATTTTTCAGAAAAATTCCCCCCCTTTTTTCTTTAACAGCGGTTTTTCTTTTTTCTGTAACAGAACTTTTTATTATCAATCGTAGGAACTTAGGCTGGGGTCAGACCAGCGCACTTTTAACGTGCGTTTTGGCGCACATAATTACGGCCGCACTAGCAGCAGATGACGGCCAATATACGATGTACGGCCGCACAAAAGTCCGCCCGTGCAACGCAAGTGGAATTTGAACGCATTTTTCTGAGAACGCTGAACCGCTAGTACTGACGTACTGAGTGCGCAGCTGCGGCATAGCGGCGTGTGTGCGTGATTAGGAGATGTCAGACGCTGCTAATGTCCAGCCTACATAATGTCCAGACGCAAAAAGTGTTTTATTGACAATCCGTACAAAATCACGCCCGAAAATGCGCGTCGTCTGACCGTTTTTGCGCATTCCGTGAAAAAATACGTCAATGCGTTCGGACGCACTTTTTCACGTTCGCGGGGAAAAATGCTTTCGTCTGACCCTAGCCTTATATGTAAATTCCAGACATTTTCGTTCAGTAGTTCTTTTGAAAACAGCAGGCCACGGGTTTGCGGTGGCAGCATTCAGCGGCCGACTCCATGCACTTTGGGGACCCTGCGGTGAATGGTGAATTCACTGCAGGGTGGGGAAATTTTATTCCCCGAAGTGCAGGGAACTACAGAACACCAAATTGTTGTCATTTCGGTGCTCTGTGAGTAACCCATTTAGTGGAGAGGTTTTTTGCTGCCCCCTGGAAAGTGAAAGCCTAGGCCTTGCCTACCCAGGACATACTTGAAAATTAGTGAAATCTCAAGGTATCCTTCCTGGCAAAATACTTGGAAAGTGCCGCCCTAGGCCTAGGCCTTGTTGGCCTAGGCCAAAATACCCCACTGTATGTATGTATATATTTCTATATCCTAAAATTTGCAATGAAATATTATTTTTAATATTCTTTATGTACCCCCTTATGGTGACCTGTGCCCTCTTAAATGTGCTGCCCCTCCGCTAACTAAGAAGTAATAAAGTGAAATTAAGAGAACTCTTAGGCTGGCGGCAGTGGCGACTCTAGGAACAATATGTAGGGGGGGCACATAAGACACCACAGTCAAAACTGGGGGGGCACTAATAATTTTCACCACTAAATCATACCACTGAAAAAAACTAAGGGCCCTATCACCTGGTGTGAGCTAAAACACCATCACTAAAGGAAAAATTTAGCACGAGTTGCTAAAACTTAGTGCCTGACGACCTAATAACAAATCACTTTGTCCATAGTAGTCCGTGTACAAGGTGATTTGGCGCACGCCAGGGAAACGCCAAGACCCGAGCTGAGACCCAGCGCTAATGCGGTTGTGTACAGGATAGAACAGTTTTTTTCCGGTCAGAGTGCCGGGCCATACCTATCCCCTGCCTTCACAAGCTTGAATAAGTATGAACACATCCAGGGAAGATCCCTCACACCACTGCATTATTAAAATCCTCCAAGCTGGCCGTATCATCCATGTTTATATGCACACATACAGTATATTAAGGCTGATGGACATTGCATGATAAATGCCACACAATAGCATGTAGAATCATTACACTGCATTTAATAAATCCAAAAGGAAGGCCAGGTGACAGGAGTGACAATAACTTCCCTGCTGTAGCATATAAATAATACATGTTTCAGGGCAAGAAAGACTTATCCATGTGTCCCTTTAAACCTGGTCCTAACCCCTAATACTCAACCACTTACATAGTATGAATAACCCCCAGCATAAAATGTTTAAAATTAGCCAATATATTAGAATTAGGATATATGTAGATAAAGGATACATTTATAATAGAGCCTACTGCAACAGCAGCGACATTGCTGACCAGATCCATTACTATGGTGGATGGGGCCAAGAGAACACCTGTGCTGCATTCCTTTCAATTGCCTGTTAATTTTGGGCGAGTATCTGTATTTTTCTGTTTTTTTGGAGTTAGCACCATGGTTGAGCAGTAGGTAAAATGTTGCATTAGCGCTCCTCAAAAAAATTAGATCTGGCACCAAGTGATCTGTTAGTTGCAAAAAGCGCTAGAGATCTCTAGCTCTCCCCATGTTAAGTAAAGGACGCGGAAAGTACAGTAAGCTCGCGCTACAAACCGCTAATAGTGATTTTTCCCGTTTCTAGAAGAAGGCAAACTGTTTGTCAGGCGGTAGACTGAATTAACCTGGCGCTAACGCAAAACCATGCCAATGCAAGGGTTAGCTCACACCAGCTAATAGGGCCCTAAATAGGTATATATAAATAAGGTTCCTTCCAAAACCCCACAGTAATGTGATGCAATGATACCTTTTATTGTACTAACCTGATACCTAAATTAAATATTTTATTTGGCGGTTTCCGCTGAAATGTCCAATAACGGCTTAAGCGACTCCAATTTTAGCGTTTACAGTGACCATTCTCTAAATAGGGAATTCACCATATTTTCGGCAAAATTAATTACCTGAAATGTGACGGAAAGCAGAGGATCGAAAGATGATTAGACCCTTTAGATTCTAACTTCCATAGTAACCCCTAAAATGCCATTAGTCAAGGAAAAAATAAAATTTATACTTTGAGGGATGACACCTACCCATTAACCCTTAATATACAACTAAACCAAGGCAAAAGCGAATGTAATACACAATGTACTGTCTAGTCTGAACATTAACCACTTCACTGGTGAGCCATTTCAACCCTGTGAAAATGTATACGTTTACAAACACGTGTAGCGCTCACTCCCGGAGGAGCCGCTGAAAATGAACCACGGGTCAGTCTCCCCGCACTAGGGAATAAATATACTCTAACACAGTTGTGAGTTTTTATCATTTAAATAGTTTACTAAATAATAAGCAGATGTTGAAACACGGTATTCACAGATATTATTACAGTATTTTCGTATCACGGTAAAACGCGTGGCGGAAAAGAAACGAAACACGAGGCTTCGTATTTCGGAAAAATAATATCTTCACAACCGAACAGAAAAGAAATGCCAATTGCACGAATATTCGAAAAAGGACACGTAGCGAAACCCAAAAATACAATCTCTTCGTATTACGATAAACGCGCAGCGGAAAAGAGAAAAATATATTCGGAACGTATCTTTAACCCCTGTTCCGATTCGTAACAAATGAGTCCCGCACAGGTTAAGTCCCGGAATGTAAAGGTGTGTACGTGTGTGTATATGGTACCCGGGTACTATTCAACTGGCCAGTGAATTACTTATAACGATGTCTTCGACTAGTCAAGTTGGGGCCCTGTGGGTTTTGGAAACAAACAGCAGCGTGCTTTCTTGATTTTATAACCGGCCTTGGAGGCCTCTCACCCATCCGCTCGATCACCAAGGCTCCGCTGACCCAGGACGTCTCTCCGCTTAATGCCTGGCTGTGATACTGGCTACTGGATCCGTTGTCTGGCTTTCCTTGCTCCCACCCGGACTTGTCCAGCTACCGCCTGCTCTCCCATCCAATGGACTTGCGGTACTCCTCACTCGGGTCCTCTGCTTGCCTTGATCGCAGCGTGGGTATAGACAGGTCTCTGCAGGGTCACTGTCCCGATCCCCCAGCACCAGCGAGGTAGCCCCTGCGCTCTGGCCTGGTCACGATCCTCCACAGCTCGGCCTGCTTCCTCCTCCTTTCAGCTCCCAGCTCACTCTGAGCATGCTTTCCACGAGGCTGGTGATGCCTTTCCTTTTCCTACACACCCACTTCCTGTCCTTACGCAAAGCATCATGGAAAAGGTAGTTTAGTGCCTTGTGTTTGTCCAGCATAACTTTCCATGGTCTCTGTCTCCCTCTGGTGGCCATTGCAAGTAAATGCAGCAGAACAGTCTTTTTAAACACCTCGCTACACACGTTTTTATTTATTGTTTTATGACTTTTGTTTTATTCTGAATATGATATGGTCATGTTAGGTATCATTGGAAAGGCCAGATTCTGCCCTTTCGAATGACACCCAGATCATCCATACACGATGCATAGGGACGGAGATATCGCGATCCGAAAAAGTGTGGGAACCTGGAGGCTGATTTTTGGTGGGGGGGGGGGCACATGGGGGCAAGGAATAACCTAGGGGGGGCAATTGCCCCCCCTTTCCCCCCTGTAGAGACGCCTATGGCTGGCGGCACACTAGCAAACATTTTGCGTCCGTCTGACCGTACCGTTTGCCGTCCGTCGTAGCTTTATAAAGGAGTCCATTAAACACACCACACAAAGCCCCTGCGCACTTGTTCATGGACGGGCAAAGAATAAAGGCACGGACGCAAAAATAACATCGACGTTAAAAAGGTAAACGGACGCAGAAACAACGCTGCCATGTATTTTCCTAGGGTGTGGAGACATCAGACATTACGGACGCACTTTATGCAGTACTCACAATATCTCCCGTGAAAAAGTGCATCCGCAACGGACGCAGCACAGTATGCTCGTGTGCCGGCTGCCTTACAGTGTGTGAATATTTAAGAAAATGTATAAAATCTAACGTGGAACAGAAGCCGAGAGTCTTGACTACACAAAGCGATTTCAAATGCATTTTATTAAGAGACTCCTTGCCGGGAATTTTTATTGCTCAATGCTCTGCAACTGTTACACACCTCATCCCGAATATATGTGACCCCCCCACCCCCTAAAACCAGGGTCATTAGGAAATAAATCTGCTGCACCCACCCTTCACCACCCTTCAGTCTACTGCTCCAGGCCCAGGCCTACTTGACCCATGCAAGAATACACCCCAGGGTCCAATAGAATCCATATCCTAGAAAGGTTATGTATATATTGGCATAAAATGAAACCTTGTTTCCAGGGCCCGATCATTTGGCCGCCATCTTTTTCCTGACCCCAATGAGTTGGGCCATTGTAGATCAGGAGTCTTTCGGCACGGACCTTTCTTTTATTAATGTTAGTCCATGGTAGGTGACTGACGCTGTGTATTTTTTTCTGACCGTCGGCCGGGGGATTTGTCGGGAAGATCTGTATCTAGTGATTATAGGGGTGTCCAGGTCACCTTGGCCATGCAGGTGACTTTAAATCTCAGCAGAACGAGATTATTCTAAGCTCAACTTTGCCGACGCGATCGAATGAGGTGGGACATACGCCGCCACTGGGAAAAGGACAAAGCATTTCAGAAAGTGTAGAACCAAAGTGGTTAATCGGGCAGGTCTGGTGTTTCTACTGCAAGCAAACAGCTGGGTGACCTTGAACCCGCTCTCCAACGTCTCCGCGAAATCTCCAACCCAGGAACATCTGCCGGGCTCTCATATTACAGCTAGGAGACCCGTCCAAGAGAAACACGTGCCGATGGGAAATGTAATCCTTCCCAAATAAGAGGGGAGGGGGTGTAGGAGGAATCTGGTCTACGTGTGATTGTGCGATGCATATTGCTCTTCTATATACTTTATTTAATATATATATAATTATATATATTTTTTGTTCACATGCCCCAACTGTTTATAAAGGTTTTTAGACACGTGTAACCCTGACTTTTTTATAACTTGGGGTAATGGGAAGCCGACAGCTTGAGAAAGACGCCATCGCTGAAGGAATTGAACTCATTCTCCGTCTTCTCCTTTTTGATGGTTTTAAAGGAAGTGGTGACCAAAGAGTGTATTGGACGTCTTTACCCAACTTCTAGCCCGATGACTCTTAAGTGGAGCAAAGAATTACCTTGGCCACTAAACCTCAGCCATTATATATAGGTCATCATGCACCACAGCCGAGTTGGCCCTAGTCATGTGCTGCACCAAAACCTCGGGATCGCTTTTCATATTCTTTAAGTATTCAAAAAATATGGAATTGCAAAATAATCGGAATCAGCGGATTCAGAATATCAGCAGTTTCTGATATTTGGAAGTGCTTTTGTGTAATGCCCAAAAAACTAAAAATCCAGCTGAACTTTATAAATGACCTGAAAAGAGCTATGGCAGCACTATTCATGCTATGCACCACTGGGTAATGAAAATAATTTGTTTAGTTTTTGGTCAAACTTTTGCCCTAACCAACAATCGGAAACCGACCTGGTTCAGACATCGGCAATTTGGGTCACTTTTTTTTAAAAAAATTGGTCAGATTTTCCAAATCCTTTCCGTCTGATTCGTATGTGTCGCTTTTAGACCAACCGCGTCAAAATTCTTTAACAAAACCTATGTAACTCGTTATATATCCTTGTTTTGATCAATTGGAGACATGGGTTCAATCCCGGCAAGAGCACCTCTCCAGTAAGTGTCCTTGGGCAAGACACCTAACGGTACATACTCGCCACCCAGGACATACTTAAACGAGAGAAATCTCAATGTATCCTTACTGGTAAAATACTTTCTCAAAAAAAAAATATATAATTGTTCTTGGTGTTTAATATTGGATCTTCTTTGCTAGATCTAACCACTGTTTGGGGGGGGGGGGGTAATCCTTTAGCCCCTGAAACAAAATAATAGACAAATTGCTAGCTATTGGAGTAGAATATATATATATATATATATTATATATATATATATATATTTTAGATCACGCCTGATCAGCCAGTTATTTCTCTAAATCTGGCACTATTAGAGAGATAGTGTGTGTGTGTGTGTGTGTGTGTGTGTGTGCGCGCGCATCAAAATTTCGGACAAGAGAATAAATTTGGGCTGACAGATCTTTGTTGGCTCCCGTAAGATAAAATGGGACTTGTTGGATCCTCATTGCGCATGACCAATTAAGTGTGTTGTTTTTTGTTTTTTTTTTAAATAAATTCTTTTTTATTAAAAAAAAAAAAAAAAAAGGTCCTGGTGGCTAGACTGCGTCTCTTTTATGACCAACATTACTTACCGTAACGGTACGCAAGGCGGTGGAGATCTACTTTGAACAGTAATCTTCCTATTGTGATAACCTTGCATTTATTGATAATGCAGACCTTGTTTTCAAATATGCCAGATAAGGGACGCCATCTAGAGTTTAGAACCTTTCATCCCACTAGTAATGTAAACCATAAAGAAATAAAAACGTGCAAACTTTACATTTTTATTTTTTACCTATCCTCTATCCTTCAGACTGTAAGCTCCTCTGATCAGGGCCCTCTTCACCTCTTGTTTCTAGAACTATGTAATGTTCTCTCACACTCCATTGGTTACTGTAAAGCTCTGTGGAACCTGTTGACCCTTTATAAATGATGATGATGATTTGACTGGTGCGCTGTACGGTAGTGCTTTTTTTTTTTCGCGTGGTTCACGTAGGGCAAGCTGAGCGTAATCTGATGGTTTCAGTGGAGCCATAAAACGACGCGAACTGGAAATGAGTCTCGTGCTGTAAAGTGATCTTTCAGTGTGGGTTTCAGCGAGTAATTACCAGCACTCTAAAGCATTAGCGCAGAATTAACCAGTCAATTAAATCGAGGATCAAGGAAATAGAATTTATTTTATTTATTTTTTTCTCTCATGGGGATTATCACAATTTTTCAAAAATGCCAAATACAAGGCCTGAACACGTTCGCCATCAAAAGGCTGATTGTGTAACGCTGCGGTAAATAATCACACGGCTATTCCGTAACTTCGTACCTTGCACTATATGAAGTCAGATTTTTGGAGCATTTACTTGGGTACCTGTGAAAATAACGTATTCATGTACATGTTACAGGAAAAGTGTGAAATGAGCTGATTTCATTCTTGTAAAACGAGGTATGGAACTGTTTTGACATGTGTAGCTATATCACCAGAGTATAGCAGTAAGTAGTGATACCTTTAAGCCAATCCGCACTAATATATATATTAAAAAAAATCTATATAATATATAATTTTTTTTTTTTATTTTTAAATATAAATTTATTTTTGGAGAGAAAAATATTTCAGTATCTCAAAGTATGTCCAGAAGGGCTGACAAGTTTTAGACACGTTGCTAATTTTTTTTTTTTTTTTTTTATATGTAAAGAATTAGAATTTTAAATGCAAAAAAAAAAGTTTATTTTGTAAAGAAATAAAGGTCACAGACTGACCGTCATAGTCGGCCTCGCAGGGCCATATGTAGTACTCGCAAAGGAAACACCGATAACGTAAAAAGAAAAAGGGGGGGGGGTTCGCATGAATAATCGGCAACATGTTGAGAAACTGGGGGGGATGGGGTAATATCAAAAATCATCAGATACTTCAGATTAGGGATGCACCGATACCACTTTTTTAAGACTGAGTACGAGTACCGATACTTTTCTTTAATGTCATGTGACTCTTTCGAATAAGAACAGACCATATAAAAATGCCCCCAGCTCATATATATATATAATTGCCCCAGCTCACACATGGATTTGCCCCAGCTCACGGATATGCCCCAGCTCATGGATTTGCCCCCCCAGATCACACATGGTTATGCCCCCCAGCTTATGGATATGCCCCCCAGTTTATGGATATGCCCCCCAGCTCATGGATATGCCCCCCCCAACTCACACATGGTTATGCCCCCCAGCTCACACATGGTTATGCCCCCCAGCTCACACATGGTTATGCCCCCCAGCTCATGGGTATGCCCCCCAGCTCACGGACCCCCCCCCCCCCAACGATACCTACCTTCCTGGGCGCCGCCGGTAATGTCTCCGCGCGCGCGCTCGTTGGAAGGACCCCAGCCGCGACCAAGTGGGACCATGTAATCGCGGCTGGGGTCCTTCCAACGAACGCACGCGGGGAAACTTTCCCGGCGTCGCCCAGGAAGGTAAGTATCATCGCGGGGAGCAGCTGCAGGGCCCATATGCATTCAGATAGGCCCTGCAGCGGCTCTCATCTGCATTCAGATAGGCTCTCATCTTCATTCAGATAGGCCCTGCAGCTGCTTAGTGTGTTTATACTTACCTTCCTGGGCGACGCCGGGAATGTCTCCGCTCGTGCGCTCGTTGGAAGGACCCCAGCCGTGATCACATGGTCCCACGTGGTCGCGGCTGGGGTCCTTCCAACGAGCGCGCGCGCGGAGACATTCCCGGCGGCGCCCAGGAAGGTAAGTATGCCAGAGAGCTCCAGGGGCGGCTGTCCGAATGCCGCTAGAGCATTCGGACAGCCGCCGCAGCCCCTCGGATGCCGGCAAGCCGGCTCAATGCCGGCTTCCGGTATTGGAAAAAATATCGGGGGGTACTGCACGAGTACCAAGTACTCCTGCAGTACCCAGTATCGGCCCGATACCGATACTAGTATCGGTATCGGTGCAACCCTACTTCAAAGTAATCCCCAGCCGGGGAATGTTAACGGAAAATAGTGACCGAAACGTCTATAAATCAAAAGGGGGGGGGGGTCGAAAATCACTTCAAAAGGCGAGTTAGGAAACAAGACCAACAACAAAAGTCCTCCAGAAACGTAAAATAAAAGTCTCGCGTGCCCAACGTGGGCGTCTCAGCTAGCTTATAAGGGAAATGAGGGGAGAACAAGCGCTCGGGAATACTCCTCTAACTAGGAATGGTCAGTCCGTCTTGAATTCTCCAGAGGTAAGAGAGGAAGGCAGCAGGCATTCATCCCAGATCTAGAGAGAGCGAAGCCGAGGCACCAACCACCACGGTCTCCCGATCTCTGGGGATCCCCAGAGAGGCAAGAACCGGCCACACCTCATCCGGGGCGCCAAAAACATACAGCATGTTAAGAGCAGGGTGCCAGCTGCCCCCCACCCATTCCGAACCCCTTTAGCCCGAACACAAGTAGCCACCTCCCAAAACCTCTGGCGCGCCACCAGCGTCAGAAAAGGCAGATCGTTTATACAGAGATACTGCAGAGGATTCAAAGGTAAGAACACCCCTCGCCGAAGGCAACGACCTCAGCTCCTGTTTCATGGGTTTCTCCCGTGCCACCGCAATATCTCGCAGCGCTGTCTCTGGAGCTGCTGACGATTTCTGGACTTGAATCGCCAAGCCAAATGTCTCTGGCGCATTGGGAGGGGGTTTCAGTAGGTGACTTGCCAAGGGTTGGCATATGCCACCGTCGCCTCAGGTTGCACAGATTCCGGTACTCCCCGAATGCGGACGTTACGCCGGTGGTGTCGGGCGTCCAGTGATTCCACAGTACGCGACAAAGTCTCCACTTGCAGCTGAAGAGATTCCACCCGATTAGCAAGATGGGTTCACGCGGTCTCCACAATCGTCATTCGTGCCTGAATGTCTACCATATGTTCCTGCACCAGGGTCATCTCAGCTTTAACCCCCGCCACATCAGCACTCCACATCGCCGCATGTCGTTCACCATTCTTTTAATGTTGCCTTTGGTGGCAAGCTGGACGTCTTCTCCCGGGGTCGCCTCTAGGAAGGCAGTCGAGGCACTCTGCACGGCCGCAGCGTCAGAAGAGATAGAAAGTGCAGCCTGTCGGCGGGCCGCCTTAGCAGCCTTTTTCGCGGAGGCCTTCTGGTCCTGTAACTGGGGCTCCGAGGAGAGCAGGACGGCCTCATCACCACTGCCTCTCGACCAGGTGAAGCCATCCTCATCAGAGGAACCGTATCCCAGAGGTAGAGTGGGGGATAGGAGACCCGCGGCGAACATCTTTCTGCCAACCAAAGAGTCGTGGATGTCACGTTGGCCAGGGTCCGGCACAGTCAGGCCATTTCGCCGACTTCTTACCCATCCGGGCTCTAGACGGGACCGAGGTAGAACTCTCCCCGATCGGTGAGGCAGCGATAGATCGATTTACCTCCACAGGCTGTCAAAATGGGCGTCTGAGCCAGGCCGCCGTCTCCACTCCAGGTGCCTCCCAAGACCGCCTCTTTGCCGCGCCGAGTTCCTCCGTGCAGCCACTGGTTCAGCAATCCAAAATATACCGGGCAGGCAATAAAAAGCCAAAAATAGGTGCCAAATAGTCTCAAAATAGCAATCTCTGTAGCGGAGCTCTGTGGAAGCGACCTCTCGCGTCTGAGTCTAACTCTGCCCCCCCCCCCCTGGAATATATTCTGATGTTATCAGTCGTGCGCTCCTATTTCCACACCTGGTAAAAGAACAATATCTGATGTAATGGATAATTCAAATATTAAGTTATTATATATTTAATAGTTTGCTGAAAAATTATCAGATGATTCAGTTGAAAAAATTGGGCAAATTCAAATTCCGAGAAATGTTCCGGTTTAGTTAAAACAAAGTGTAAATACGTCTGCATGGATACTTTTCAGTGTCTTACTGTTAGGCTGGGTTCACACCTAGCCGTTTTAACGCGCGTTCGTGCGCGCTTTAAAACGCAGGAACGGGAAATCCCATGCTTTGCTTTGGGACCCATTCAGACCTAAGCGTTTTTTTACAACGCGCAGGAACGCGCGTTAAAATGGCCAACGCAAAAAGAAGTTCGGGAGCTTCTTTTCGGGCATACAGCAGCGCGTTCGCGGCCATATCATAGCCGCGAACGCGCTGCAACGCGAGTTCGTGCGTTTTTTTGTATGCGCGAACGCGCGTAAAAAAACCGCACATTGCGCGACGCAGCACTACGCCCGGGTGTGAACCCAGCCTAAGTCTCAGTCTTGCGTGTTTTAATATGAAACCCCAGACGTGCGCATTGTAGTCTTAAGTCCCATTAAATGTGAGTTTTACTGTAAATCCCGGGTTTGCATGTTTTTACTGTTACAGTGTGGACTTGCGAATTGTAGATGGAACAGAAAAAAAATTGTAATTCTGGACTTGCGTCTTATAGAAGAGTATATGTTAATGTACGGAGTTGCCAGAAATACATTTTGCAGCACGGACTTGTGCGTTATAACTAATTGAATCCGCGTTTACAGTAAAATACACGTTACCTCTGTACTGTAAATCTAAATGTTGCAAGTCTTTACATTGACCCCCCCCCCCCAACGTCCTAATGCTAGGAAGCCTCTGTAAAACATGTCTTTATTGCAGCTTTGTTGACTATGAACAAACGTTGGCCTCATGTTATAAATGTCCGTGGATGACCCAGATATCTTGCAAAGTGAGAAACCCGAGCGTTGGTTCTCAAACCTGTCCTCAGGTCCCCCTAACAGGCCAGATTTAAGGATCACCTTGGGTAAAAGCAGACTGAATCCTGCAATCACCGAGCAGCAAATCATATCACCTGTGCCGTGCTTCACATATCCTGCAAACCTGTCCTGTTGGGGGGGTCCTGAGGACCAGTTTGAGAAACACTGGTATAGAATGCCTGTGGTATTGGTGGTTTCTCACATTCCTTCAAGCTCTGCATTCTAGAGTGCACAGGATAGGTGTGAAATACCTTATTTTATGCTTTGCCTGTTACAGTATAAATGTATCTTGTACAGGGCTAACTGGTGTACTCGGCACCTGTTGTACAGTTGATAGACACTCAACGTAATGCAAGGTTTTATTCACAAACTGTCGATGTCCACAAATATGGTGAAGGTCCACTAGCCACAGAAAGGTGATTCAGCCCCTTCCAGAGCGAAGATACTTCAAACGGCACCACCGTGATTACACCATAAAATTCATAAACTGCGGCTGTTGTCCACTGTGTTTTGTAACATTGAATCTACTTCTGCGATTTTTAAAGCGGCGCCTATATATAAATCCACGCAAAATAACTTTGGGAGAAGCTGCTGACATAAAGGTGAACTACGGATGGCTTTGCCGTAAATTGTGCATTCATTGTACTTGATCCACTGTCGTTTCTTGACGTTTGCTGGAAAACCTCCCTATAGTGACACAATGTATGTAGTTTGTTTATGCATCAGTTCCAAGTGTACTCGGCACTTTACACTTTGAACCATTGTAACCGTTTCTAGGATTTTTTGTTTATTGCCAAGGTTTGCCACGCTCTTAACGTCTGTGATCAGATAGAATGGGAAGATGTCCATGTTGACGTGATTTACGCTCTTCAGGCTTGTGATCCTTTGAGCTGTATCATGCGCGCTGTATGACGGTCACAAAGTGTCTGGAATGACCCAATCCCTGCAGTGACTCACTGGAATTCACCTGCCGGCCTGCTCTTTCACTTTCACTTGCCAGTTGTCCTGTGGTTTCCCCTCGTGTCCTTCCTCCTGACCGGATGTTTTGCTTTGGAGGGATTTTTGGAATGCAATACATTGCAATGTTGTAATCATTTCCGATGGGAAGGAAACAAAGGCGACACCATCCGCTTCTCCCAAAGGAAGCCAGGACTGAGTGATCTAACCGTTTCTGCATGACGGAGAGAGACCTAAAATGAACAGTAGTGAACGTAACGGAAGGTACAGTAGCTTAGAGTTAGTGCAGCGGCATTGTTTGTTTTATTTGTAAAAGCATATATTGCCTCTGCTGTAGAACAGAGAAAAAAAATACATTTTTGCATTTACGTTTTAAATTTTTTATATTTTTACTCGTTATATGGTCATGTTTGGTATCGTTTTTTAAAGACCAGACTCTGACCTTTCCCATGACAACTCATACGTAAAGGGAATCCACAAGGTAGAGGAAGGGTGTATATTTAAAAAGAAACAAAGTAGCAAAACAAGAGGACATAGTCTTAGATTAGAGGGGCAAAGGTTTAAAAGTAACATCAGGAAGCATTATTTTACTGAGAGGGTGGTGGATACATGGAACAGTCTTCCAGTAGAAGTGGTAGAGGCCAAAACAGTAATTGAATTTAAGCAGCATGGGATAGGCATAAGGCTATCCTAAACAAAAGATAAATCCAGGTAACGTATCCAAGTAATTGGGCAGACTAGATGGGCCGAAAGGTTCTTATCTGCCGACATTTTTCTATGTTTCTAACTCCCTTAACCTTGTGCGCTGTACAATTCAGAGATGCAGGTTCCAAATTTCCCATGCCTCTCCTCACTGCAGTGCCACAGTCTAGGTTGTCGATGAAACGATGTGTTGCATCATCAGCTCCAGACTTGCTGGCAGTGTGGGAAATGAGAAGGTGAGTTAGCGCAGCATCACTGTTCACTTTATAACTGTAAACTGAATAATGGTGCTGCGTTTTTGTATTTTTACATAAATCTAACCTGGTTATATTTGGTATCACCGGAAAGACCGTAATCTGGCCTATCCAATGATGCCTCCTATGTCCCTCTAGTCCTTAGGGCTCCAGAGATGGTGGTCTAAATTGCTGAAAAATTTTAAAAATATATTAACACCACGTAAGGTCCCCCGTTGTGGCAGGTGCCTGTCGGCACATGCCTACTCTGCCTAGTTATAAATCTGGCCGTGCTGCAACATACGTGTAGTACATAGATATCTTCCATCTCCTGATACTGTATTTGTCCTCACAAAGTTACCCCTGCCAAAAAGAGATGCGTTAAACTTTAGGGAATGATGCCTGAGGCGGGTCTGGACGAGCGGTTTCTCAAAGACAAATGAAAGTGACGCTTCTCTGGGATAATTACGTAACAAAAAGTGATTTCTGATCTAGTTTAGATACTCTGGGATTGCTGTGAGTTCTATTGTATTTGTAGATCTTATACAGCCGCGCAGGGCGGCCGTTATAAATATTGAGGCCCCTTACTGAACCACTGGTCTGGGCCCCCCCCTTCCCTCAGCAGTTTCAATAAACTCCTTTAAAACTAAACATTTTGCCTCTTCCTCTCCTCCTTACCTTCTCTTACAGGGAGTGGGCTACGTTCTTGGTGGTCCAGCAGTGGGATAAAACGTGTTCCCTGGTGGGGGAAGTGTTCAGGCTGCACCGCAGACTATTGAACAGTCACCGTGCTCTTACTGGCCTCAGATGCTGCGGCCCGCCGGGAAATTTCTTGGTATCCTGGGTGACATGGAGTGACACTTGCGTCTGTAGCACTTGGAGAAGCTGCACAGGGTATGGTCGGGAGATCACAAGGTCTCCCTCTTCTGCTTGCTGCAGACCATACTAATTGCTCTTACCAGCCTCAGATGCTGCGTCCCACCGGGAAATTTGTTGGTATCTTGGTAGGTTAGTCCTGGGTTGCTTGGAGGGATTCTTAAATTTGTGGAAATTAGACTGAGCCATTGGGCCCCAGATATATCGCCCCCTGATTGTGGCCCATCATCAGAAACCCTGACTATACGGAGGAACCTCCTAATCATTACTAAAAAGTGTTAATTGTGAATAAACCAGCCCGGTTATGTTCTACAACAGGTTCTATGTTCTGAAATTCAAAATTATTCCAATTTTTTTGGCCTAATCTTCAAACGTTTTTCTATTTTTTTTTTTTTTAATTTAATGCGTTTATTTACTTCTCCCTTTTTGGCTTTTTAACCCCCCCCCCAAAGTCAGTTAATGTTACAGGTATTTATAAAGCCCTAACAAGCTCCATAGCGCTGTACAAGCGGTGAGACAGAATAGCAAATATACAAGTTAAACACGCAGAGCAGTAGGAGGGAGGACCCTGCTCAAGAGCTTACAATCAAAGATCACGACATGTTGTTGTAACCTGTTTTTTTTATTTTTTATTTATTGCTAGTTCTTTCTATAGAATTTTCATTCCTATAGGTCATTCGCTATAATGTTTTAGCATTTAACTTATTTTCCGGAATTTTTTGTCATTGAATTTGCACGGCCCATTTCAATGTGCAGGTGATATCCAACGGAGCCCAAGAATAAAGCGCACTGTATGGTGACCGCAGCGGAGCCAGGAATGAAGCCTCTCGCCGGGACGCTTGCTTACATTCCCATTGTTTGGGAAGGAAAGGACAGAGGGTTAAATCTAATGCTTGGAGATAAAAATCTTTTATTGTAACAGTGAAATAACAAACGAGCCTTGTTGTTCTTCTTTGTAAGGGGTTGAGGATACACCGTCTATGGCCGGGAGCCATTTATAACCAGATTATAGTTTTTTTTTTTTTTTTTTAATCGAATTTCTGAGTTCAGCCACCCAATGGCTTTGAGAATGTCTCCTGATTCCTGCACCGCTGCATGAACCTTTTTATAGGAGAGTGGAAGAAAAAATCCCTGGCTCCTACGAAATTGTTTTTTGTGTGTGATTTACTAAAATGCTATTCCCCTGAGTTCCCTTGCTGTCATGAAGTAGAGGTGACGTATGACGTCATAACGTGGGCTACCCACTCCTTTTTATAAATAAATACACAACGTATTTTACCTGGCAGGTTACATTGAGAATTCTCTCGTTTTCACGCATGTCCTGGGTTCTAGAACATTTGAAATTTTACATCCTTCAAGTCGCGTGAAAACGGATTGAAATATACAGCGCTTCCAGTTTGCAGCCTCTGCAGGAAGCTCCAATAATCTCCTATTGCTATGCTTTTATACCTTCTATCCCTACGTAGCCGTGAAGGAAGGATAGGACAGCTTGTGGTGTTGCCCCCTGATGGTACGCGCTGGTTATGACACGTGCAGCACTCTCATATGTATAGGTGCAGAAGCCACATCACAGCAATTCAAAGAACTGCTTCCCAGAGCTCCTCTACTACATTCCCCATATGCAGCAAGGAATTCTGGGTAGGACATGCAAATGACATCTTCCCCTTTTTTTTTTGCACCCTGGGTATGTTTTTACACAGAACCCTTAACCCCTTCCCGACCGCTGACGTACTATGTATGTCCGATTGGGAAGTCTCTCTTAGACCCGTGGATGTACATAGTACGTCAGGGTCTCCTAACCTCCCTCCCACCCGATACTCCCCTCCCTCGCCGGCTCCCACAGCGTTCTGACAGGCTGGGAGCCTGCCTCGTTGTTTTCCGGGGGCCGGCAGGCATGATCATGTCATCACGCTGCGTGATGACGTCACTGAAAGGCGCCACCCGGCGCCTGCTGCAAAATACAGGAAGGAGAGGGGGACTCATTTTTGGAGCCCTCTATAACCCCAACCGTTAAACATAGAGAGCTGCGAATTGCACCGATTGGAAAGGGGAGCGTCTCCTTTTCAGCGGTGCGTAGCATTAACCATATCGCTGCCAGATCGCGATTCGGCGCCGAATCGCAATTCAAACCCGGAGGTGACGGACATCTTGGATGTTAGCCAAGCCTCCGGGTCACCACCTCACCCACTGACATCCTCACCATATGTGTGAGGACGTCAGTGGGCCAGTTAACCCCCTAGCTGCCAAGTAGAGATACAGGGATCATTTGGATCCCCGGATCTCCCAATCTGTGGCAGCTAGAGAGTCATGTTTTATATCATTTGGAGAGGCCTTTCCAATGATGCCGAACAGGACCAGGTTTGGTGTAACAAAATAAATAAAATAAAATTTAAAAATAGTAAATTACTGTAATAGTGATAATTTTTTAATGCCAGCCTAGGTCCTAAGTTTACAGGGTCATCCAGACGTGGACCCCTTGCTTTAATGTGCCTAGAGTGGTGTCAGCTATATCCTCCTGACGAGGCCTAACAAGGCTGAAACGATCGTCGGGTGTTGCTGCGCCTCTCATGCAGGGATGACATCCTCGGCAATCCGTACTGGCCACCCTCATTGGGTGAGAGCAGACTGATTTTCATATGGAGCATTCGTCCCTGTAATGGCACAATCAAGCTTTAACCTTGAGACCTGAGCGGCCCCACCGTAGAGCAGCCACTAGTGCTGTTGCTCGTTCTCAGGACCCTCACCCTCCCCTTTCCCTCATTAAAAAATTATCATAAAGCAATCAGAATGAGCTCAGCGCACAGAGGTGACATGGATCAGCATGGAAGGAGTTAAAAACCAAAAAC
Organism: Leptobrachium leishanense; assembly: GCA_009667805.1. Taxonomy (NCBI): domain Eukaryota; kingdom Metazoa; phylum Chordata; class Amphibia; order Anura; family Megophryidae; genus Leptobrachium; species Leptobrachium leishanense. Next base: position 530,338,612 of record CM019063.1, on the reverse strand, counting down.
ATGTAAAAATGGGGTATTTCTATTCTCGGGACAACATTTTTAAACTACTTAGCCGAGGTCTTTTTTGGCTGTTGTAGATTTTGGGATTAAATTTAAAAAAATGTTTTTTTTTATTTTTTTTTCATATTTCATTTTTTTTTTTTATTTATTATATTAAATTATACGACATGATGGAAATAATGGTATATTTAGAAAGTCCAGAGATCCGGCTTATGCAACTGGTCAAAGCCACTACTAGTTTTTTCTTTGCTTTAAAAAAAAATAAAATCTAGTATGGCGTGGCATTGATTTTTAAGGATTCTGTGTAAAAACAGACCCAGGATGCAAAAAAATGAGACAGATGTCATCTGCATGTTTTACCCAGAGTTCCTTGCTGCATATGAGGAATGTAGCAGAGGAGCTCTGGGGTGCGGTTCTTTGAATTGCTGTGATGTGCAAATGGCTTCTGCAATAATAAACGTATGTATATGTGTATGTTGTGTTATTTTCTCCGCTATGTTTTGTAACTTGGATGTCAGCTTTTTTACTGTTTAGCGAGCAAACCCCAGTTTTCCAGTGACTGGGAAGCCAACCGGAACGCCACGGGCACTGCGGCTATTATAGGAAAGTTTTGTTTAGCTCCCGCTGAGGCTTTTTGATCCTTCGGTTAAGTGTTCCTGTCCCAAGCTATAATTCTTCTCTTCCATGACGTGCTTTTCCTGTTCCCCATATTGCACGCATTAATGACATTTATACGGCACGGGAACCACCATAACCAGTTCCAAATGAAAAGGCATCGGCCAACTCCACGTGGAACGACATTGCTGTAGTATGTTGCGCATGGTTTTATGGTGCGTACATAGGCGTTCGCACAGGGTGTACCCAGGCACAACCTAATGTTGGGTGAAAGGTTCATCTTTGTCTCCCTAGATAGATCTTTAGGATGTTCCTTATCTGGTTCATCATAAATAGCCTGAACATTGACTCACTTGATAAACACGGGTTATTCCCAACTAAAAATAACTGCCCTCTACAAAATTATCCCAGCATAGATCTATAATTAATGTTCCATGGGTGCGCACCCTACTGAAATGGGCGGAGACGCCATTGGGTGTGTATTGTTAGATACTTTTATCTAGATATCTTTTTATCAAATGTTTATGTAATTGCAGATTCTTTTGGTCCTCTTAGATTGGAAGATCCCGCGCAGAGTCCTTGCTCCTACTGTTCTGTTACATAGGCTGGAAAAAATTTGTGAGTCCATCAGGTTTAGCCTTTCACACATCACCTACTGCTGTTGATCCAAAAGAAGCAAAAAAGCCAGTCTGACGCGCTCGCCAATATGTAACACACTGGGAAATGATCCCTTCTTGACCCCAGATGGCGTCAGATTTCTCCTTGGATCAAGACGCTTACACCCACATATTAAATATTATAACCCTTAATATTCTGTGTCTGCAGGAAGTCATCCAGTCGTTGTTTAAAAATCTGTACAGTCTCTGACCCAACCACCTCAACAGGCAGAGAATTCCACAGCTTTATTGTTCTCACCGTAAAATAATCCTTCCTATGCTTGAGGCTGAATTTCCTTTCGTCCAGTCTAAGGCTAGGGTCAGACGAACGCATTTTCGCGTTGTCTGTGAAAAAGTGCGTTCGAACGAATGGACGCATTTTTTCACGGAATACGCGATAGCGGTCATACGATGCGCCTTTTTTTCGTCCGTGATTTTGTACGGATCATCAATAAAACCCTTTTTGTGTCTGGACGTTATGTTAGCCGGACATTAGCAGCGTCTGACGTCTCCCAATCACGCACACACGCCTCTAGCGGACGCAGCGCACTCTGTACGTCCGTACTAGAGGTTTGACGTTCTAGAAAAAATGCGTTCGTTTGCCACTTGCGTTGCGCGGACGAACTTTCGTGCGGCCGTACTTCGTGTGTTCCCCGGCATTGGACGTCATTTGCTGCTAGCACGGCCGTGATTTCGTGCGTCTAAACGCACGTTAAAACTGCTTTCGTCTGACCCCAGCCTAAATGGGTGACAGTGTCCGGTGTATAGTTCTATTAATGAATAGATTTCCATACAATGGTTTATAATGACCCCGGACAGGGGCGTACCTAAAATATTTGGAACCCGGGGTGGATTCTATATCTGGCACCCCCCCCAACTTTAAAATATTTTTTATTTTTTTACAAATTTTTAATGTTTTTTTTAAAAAATATTTATTGCACAAATTGTATGTCAACTCTCAGTTATGTGCGGTATGAGCGTATCACAGAGCTCCACAGCAATAAAATTCTCATGAAAGGCAGTGAATGAGCACGCACAGGATCCACAGCAATAAAACTCTCAAAGGCCGTGCATATGAACGCACACAGCAATTATTTATTCTATATTTACTGGCCTCCATCCGCTGTAGCAGACTCCCACTCCACTCTCTGCTCTCTGACGGGTGTGGGGAGCCCAGAGATGGTTGGCAGCAGGGGGTTTCTCCAGGCCGGTCGTGGCTCTGCGCGGAGCCATCTCTGTGACAGGCGCGGCAACGCAAAGCTAAGAGCCTGCGTTGAAATAAAGGGTGGCTGCGTGCATGCAGGTCATGCGGTCCGGCCAGTCAGGTCGTACTAAGTCTCAGTACCACCTGACTGGCCGGACCGCGTGACCTGCACGCACCCAGTTGCCCGCCCTTACTTCAACGTGGCTCTCGCAAGACAGCAAAGCCGAGAGCACGCATTGAAGTGCGCACCCCCTAGCAGGGTATCTAATCCACGGTACCCGGGGCAAACCACCCCCCCCATGGTACCCCACTGGCCAAGTATATATTTAAAGTTATCAGATCCCCTCTAAGGCACCGTTTCTCTAAACTAATCAGGTTTAAGCTTGTTAGTCTTTCCTCCTAACTTAACCCTTCCATTCCCCTTATTAATTTAGTCGCCCGTCTCTGCACTTTTTCTAGCGCCATAATATCCTTTAAGACAGGTGCCCAAAATCACACGGCATATTCAAGCTTGCCTTTGTTTAAGTGTACCATGGATTATCGTAAACACTTTGTGGCGCATTGAGCCTACGCTCTTCTCCGTCGCTTTGGGTCATGTTGGCTTGCTTTGCGGTGACACAGTTCCTGGTGTAACGCTGTCCGTATCAAGCTAATCTCGCTCTATTTTTATCCCCACGGTAAGGGAATCGGCATTACAGTAACTGGCGCTCGCTCGGGATCTTCTACCTTTTCGCTGCCAAACATCAACTTGGTGGACGTTTACTTGGAGGCTTTCCAAATCCTCCCGGGCCTGAGCCCTTTGAACACAGCAAGAGCCGAGTCCTATCAAAAAGCAATAATCCCATCCTATCGACGCTTAATTAAAATGCAATTTCACGGGGCTCTTGTGGGGAGGCTGTGAGCCTCCCTGACGCGGTCAGTTTGTGGAAATGTAATTATTTTTGAGGCTTCTGGCTTTTTCAGAGCCAGGTCTCTGTGTAATCAAAATGGCAACCAGACCATCTGGGCCCGGTGGCCATTTTGGATCAAGAACTCTGAACGAATCGGCTCTATGTAAAGGGTTTAAATCTTTGCAGAGGAGGAACAGATGGAGTCCTGGAGGTTACCATGGCACACCGTGTCCCTCTTTGAGTCAGTTGCCTATTTACCCCCTACCCATTTTTAAAGTTACTTGATGCAATTTTCAGAACTCCCAGCATTCCACTAGGCAGGAAACAGGAAGTTTGTGTTTTTCCCATATGTTGAGATCCGTTTGGTTTCAGATTTTAATAAAAACTGGAAGCTGAAAAAATTCAGGAAAGACAAGCATGAGATGCCACCCTTTATATAAATGCTGACGTTGACAAAGACTTTTTGGTGCTTTTGTTAGATTAATAAATACATACGCTATGAAATAGTTTGACTTGATGGGTCTGTTAATGGCTTCTGTCAACATGATATAGGGCCTGGGGTGACTGTCTGCCTCTGTTACTAAATGTTTAGCACTGGGTTGTCAGGCTTTCTGTGTCACGTTCAGGGCCCAAATGAAATGGTCACCTGTGAGTAGGTCATACAATATATGGTCCAGGTTTCACACCTCTGTAGGTTGCATGGCATACCTCCCCAGCTTTGCTGGTTTATGTAGGACAGTCCTGAGGAGACTTCACCAACTTACTTGCCTGGCAGTAGGCTGTACCCTCTTTCAGGATTGGGCATGCCACTTCTCTGATACCAACTCGATCCGCCAAAAAATGCACTAATTCAGTATCCCTTGCCATGAGATGGAGCTGCTCTCCATTCCGATTCTATTGTATGCTATAATACTGCTCCATATGGGATATATCATCAAGGGATGAGATACTGCAGTGACTCACAAGTTCAGTTCTTGTCGAACATCGAGGAATGCTCAGCACACACTGGATTCACTACAAGTTGAATGTTGTATGGTAGCTGGGTGGATGGAAGACAATGGTGGGTGCTTTGGTTGCTGAGGGATTCTGGCCTGGTTCTTGGGTAGACGATGGATGATGGCCAGATGCTTAGTTGAATGGGAGTCAGTGGTCTGGTACTAGGGTGAGTGGTGGACGATGAATGGTACTGGATGGTTGGGTTCTAGACTGCAAGGTAGATGTCATTGGTGCTTGGGTTTATGTTGCATATTAATGGTCGGGTGAATAACAATGGCCAGGTGCTTGGATGGAACGTGGACGATCTGTAGGTGCTCAATTGGTTAATGGCCTGGAGCTTGGGTGGTACATCATGATTGGATGGGAAAAAAAAAAATCTGCTTGCATAGGTAGGTGGATACATGGATGGGGCTGGTGGATGAGTGAGATTATGAATGCTCATTCCCATGTCCCATGTCTCCGGGTTTATTGAATCGCCTATATTTTTCAATCTGTCATGTTCCACGTTTCCAGCCCTGTCCCCTGTATATGTGATATCCACTTCGGGTCTTGCTTTATGTTGCCATTCCTGGGTTTCATCCCAGGGGTTAATTGTTTTGCTCTCGGCTCACCTATTTAAGAGCATTGCTACCATAGTCCATTGCTCCATGATTTTCAGTCTTCCGGAGTCCTGCCTTCATTTGTGCTTCCTGCTTCAAGTTCCTATTCAGTTTTAGTATTGGTCCGGTTTCTCTGTCTGTCTGTTACTCCGGTCGCCGTGTTCCTTGTTTATTTCTGGATATTCCTGTGTATTATTTCTCATACTGTTTCTTGTGTGATTCAGTTTGTGGGTTTCCCTTGCTGTGTTTTTGTTTTCTGTTTATTAATTCATATTGATATCCTGTGTACCGATCTGGCTTGTTTGACCATCCTGGCTCTAGAACCCTGGCATCTGGTTTACGTACTCTCTGGCTTTCTGACTCCTGGCTTTTCTCATGACCATGACCATGATTATGTATTTTCCCAGACTGTACTGATTCCTTGTATCTGTGTTCATTCTGAGACTCTGCACAGCCCTGTTGTATTTTTTCTATTTAGCATAGACTCGGCCACCCTGAAGACCAGCCTATCAGTGTTAGGGTTTCTTAGGGATTCCTGCCCGGCAATACCCAATCTACACTGTGGTGTTCTTACTACTGCAGATAACAGGTGGTATTTCCTGCACTTTGGGATTTCTTCCTTAACAAAGGCCCCACCATGGCTCAATCCTGGTGCCGCCGTGACGCAATCTCCACAGTGAATTGAATCATTGGTTACAGCCATTCCACCTAGTCCCAGTACAGCCTCCAAGCTATGCCTCCAATACAAAACACAAATATTTCCGTACATAAAGTAACATCCCTCTTAATTCCGTTTTGTCGAGTTAATTGAGCTGTGTGCATTAAAAGTCTATTTTCAGAAAACTCCTCCGCATTCTTTGTAACAATGTAATATTTTTATACCGTTAGGAGGAAGTGGTTTATGTTTCCTGCTATTATTACCCCTGTTGGGCTCGGAGTGTGGTTTATTTATCGCCATCGTATGCTCGCAGGGAGTCATGTGACCGCATTAGCGATGAAAGAGTGGTTTTGGAAGGTCAGATGCCAGAAATCCATAAGCTTGAACGTGCTACTGTCCTCGGCAACCAGGCCTGTGGCGGTGTCTACATTCTTACTCGTGGTAAACCATTATTTACAAAGTGTCAGCGTTGGGTAGGACAAACCTATGATTAACACCATAACCCTTCCTACATCTCTTCTCCTTTTTGCAGATTCAAGCAGTCCTTAGTCTCTTTGCATCAGGCTAATATTGTCATCTCCTTGTATCCGCAACTATCTATGGAACCTTCTCCCTCCATACCTTCAACTCTCCCTAAATGCTAAGCTTTCAAAGTCCTTTGAAATTCGCTACTTATAGAAGAATTTAAGATGACCACACCGTTCCTCCTCACCCATTGAATCTGCTCCCAGCCCTGGTAGATCGCCTGTACCTTTTTTTGTTTGAGCAGGTTCCTCCACACCCCATGTTTGTTTGAAACCTACTTTGATTGTGATTACTTGTTTGTTTTGTTACACTCATTGTAAAGAACGCCAGAATGTTGACCTTATATATAAATTGCTCAACTAACTCTTGGTCAACAGAGTCAATTGGGGAAATTAACGGGCCTTTTTTTTTTTCCTAACCTCTATCACCGAGAAGTCTGTCTGTCCAAGGCCAATAGGCAATATTCTAAACATGTCAACATAAACCCAGAATTTCTACACTACCATGCCGGGTCTGATGGTGCCTTCTGTCTGTTTTACGTTTGTAGGCTTATTAAATAAAGATCTAAGGCCACCTGGAATGAATTCGTTAATCCCGTTATTTGTGAGCAATCACGGTAAGGCTCTAACTTCAGGTGCTTTCCAGTAATGGAGTATATATCCTGCTGTCTTCTCCCCGTGGCCCCAGGAGATTATTACAAAGCATTTTGAGTTGGATCCAAAAGAGAACCTACTGAAAATTATACTTAAGAGTATTCATGATGGTCCATTCATTTTCTCATACTTGCATTTTGTAACTTGTTAACCGTTTAAGGCTGGGGTCAGACGAGCGTGATTTCTACGGACTGTACGGAAGACACAGTAGTGGCCACACAGTCCGTTTATTCACTGACGTACATTTTGACGGATGTAGGAGGGAAAATAAATTAAGAAGCAAAACCATTTTGTCCGTGAAAAATGCTGGACGTATAAATGCAGTCCGTCTGACCACGTTCCATCACTCGCACACAAAGCTATGCGGACGTTGCGGACGCAGCGCACTTTGTGCGGCCGTTCTAGGGGTTGTACGTTCTTACCTGCCTTGCGTCCGTGGGCCGCGGCCGTTGTGCGTCCGCAGTTCAGTGCGGACGTACTTCATGTGTCAGGCTCCAATGGGCTTTCTGTCATGCTATCACGGACGTACTTTTAGGCGCAATCACGGACGTGAACACTACGCTCGTCTGACCCCAGCCTAAGTCTCAAGGGTAAAGAAAAAAAAAATTAACTGAGGAACATGCCAAACTCCTAATTTCCAGGGGACTCTCTGTCTAGTTATAAGATCTAAGACTAGTTTGGAAACTGGTTTAGTAGAGGAGCAGTTGGAGATGCATGTTCATTGGAGTCCCAAAGGCTTTGTGATAACTCTATGTAGATGGAGACAACTGGTGGTTGATCAGACTCCTTGACCACCATTTTCTGCTTTTTGACCATGGATGTGTTGGCTAAACATCCCAAAACCAGGAGAGGAGGACTTTGCATCTAAGGTAGAAATTATGAATGATACCCAAAGCCCATATGAATATTAGCTGTAGGCCAAATAATGAACGTTGTGGGGCTTGCCTGCCCCTCAATCAGGAGAACATTTTGTAATTGGGTCCTATTGGTGCTATAGGGTTTTGAGCTGACATGAAACTGTGGTGCCCATCATAATTTGGCTGCACTGAAACGGAATCCCAAACTATATATGGTGTAGTTGTTTTCGTGTGCACAATATATAATATAATCGCTCAATTTCGGTGGCATGACGTCGGAGTGATGGCAAAGGGTGGGAGAGCCTTGGCAGGCGGTTAATTATTACTAGCACACTGACCATTACGGTGACCATTTGACATTCCAACTGAGGTCCAATTGTCCAGAATTCTGTCATGGCCCTCAATGTAACGCCGCTAAGGGAAAAACATGGTGGTGCTTGGCGATGAACATAGATAAATAGTGGTCTGCAACGTTTCATCAAGGCGTCCATCGCTTGATGAGACATTTCAGGGCAAGTGAGCCTGCCACTGTTAAGTTGTTCCGCTCAAGTGGTTTTCCCATCACCAATCTTTTTAATTCACCCCAGGCCCCTCACTCCCCATCAGGGAGCAGAGAACCTCACCCATCAAATCATCACCCTCTTTCTAACCATGACTGGAGATGTGCAATTCGTTTTGTTCAGAATCCAAATTTTGTCAAAATTCACCATTTTCATATTTCGGGAGCATTTCCGAAAAAGGAAATATTGACCATCTGAAAATTTTGGATCAATCCAAAATTTCGATGCTCGCATGTGGATTCACATGCTGCATTAATTATACTGCAGAGAGGCGCTTCCCAGCAGTGTGTGGATTCATATGCTGCATTAATTATACCGCAGAGAGGCGCTTCCCAGCAGTGTGTGGATTCATATGCTGCATTAATTATACCGCAGAGAGGCGCTTCCCAGCAGTGTGCGGATTCCTATGCTGCATTAATTATACTGCAGAGAGGCGCTTCCCAGCAGTGTGTGGATTCATATGCTGCATTAATTATACCGCAGAGAGGCGCTTCCCCGCAGTGTGTGTATTCATATGCTGCATTAATTATACTGCAGAGAGGCGCTTCCCAGCAGTGTGTGGATTCATATGCTGCATTAATTATACCGCAGAGAGGCGCTTCCCCGCAGTGTGTGTATTCATATGCTGCATTAATTATACCACAGAGAGGCGCTTCCCAGCAGTGTGTGGATTCATATGCTGCATTAATTATACTGCAGAGAGGTGCTTCCCAGCAGTGTGTGGATTCATATGCTGCATTAATTATACTGCAGAGAGGCGCTTCCCAGCAGTGTGTGGATTCATATGCTGCATTAATTATACTGCAGAGAGGCGCTTCCCCGCAGTGTGCGGATTCATATGCTGCATTAATTATACTGCAGAGAGGCGCTTCCCAGCAGTGTGTGGATTCATATGCTGCATTAATTATACCGCAGAGAGGCGCTTCCCAGCAGTGTGTGGATTCATATGCTGCATTAATTATACCGCAGAGAGGTGCTTCCCAGCAGTGTGTGGATTCATATGCTGCATTAATTATACTGCAGAGAGGTGCTTCCCTGCAGTGTGTGGATTCATATGCTGCATTAATTATACTGCAGAGAGGCACTTCCCAGCAGTGTGCGGATTCATATGCTGCATTAATTATACTGCAGGGAGGTGCTTCCCAGCAGTGTGCGGATTCATATGCTGCATTAATTATACTGCGGAGAGGCGCTTCCCAGCAGTGTGTGGATTCATATGCTGCATTAATTATACTGCAGAGAGGCGCTTCCCAGCCGTGTGTGGATTCATATGCTGCATTAATTATACTGCAGAGAGGCGCTTGTTCCCAGCAATGTGTGGATTCATATGCTGCATTAATTATACTGCGGAGAGGCGCTTCCCAGCAGTGTGTGGATGTATATGCTGCATTAATTATACCGCAGGGAGGCGCTTCCCAGCAGTGTGTGGATTCATATGCTGCATTAATTATACCGTAGAGAGGCGCTTCCCCTCAGTGTGTGGATTCATATGCTGCATTAATTATACCGCAGAGAGGCGCTTCCCCTCAGTGTGTGGATTTATATGCTGCATTAATTATACCGCAGAGAGGCGCTTCTTCCCAGCAGTGTGTGGATTCATATGCTGCATTAATTATACCGCAGAGAGGGGCTTCCCAGCAGTGTGCGGATTCATATGCTGCATTAATTATACTGCAGAGAGGCGCTTCCCAGCAGTGTGTGGATTCATATGCTGCATTAATTATACTGCAGAGAGGCGCTTCTTCCCAGCAGTGTGTGGATTCATATGCTGCATTAATTATACTGCAGAGAGGCGCTTCCCAGCAGTGTGTGGATTCATATGCTGCATTAATTATACTGCAGAGAGGCGCTTCCCAGCAGTGTGCGGGTTCATATGCTGCATTAATTATACCGCAGAGAGGCGCTTCCCAGCAGTGTGTGGATTCATATGCTGCATTAATTATACTGCAGAGAGGCGCTTCCCAGCAGTGTGTGGATTTATATGCTGCATTAGGCTAGGGTCAGAGTGGGGCAGTCGGAACGCGCGTGCAGACGCACTAAATCACGGCGGCAGTAGCAGCACATAACGGCCAATGACGGCCAATATACGCAGTACGTGCGTACGAAAGTGCGCCGACACCACGCAACCAGCAAATGAACTCATTTTTATCAGAACGTGAAACCGCTGCTACTGACGTACAAAGTGCGCTGCGGCCGCATGGCAGCGTGTGTGCGTGATTAGGAGACGTCAGACGCTGCTAGTGTGCGGCCAACATAACGTTCAAACAGCCGGATTTCCTAGACTTCTTTTTACCCCACCGTCATGAAATACGTCCAGAATTGCGCATCGTCTGACCACTTAAGCGTATTCCGTGAAAAAATGCGTGCGCACGCATCGACGTACATTTTGACGGTGGCTGCAGAAAATGCGCTCATCTGTCCCTAGCCTTAATTATACCGCAGAGAGGCGCTTCTTCCCAGCAGTGTGTGGATTCATATGCTGCATTAATTATACCGCAGAGAGGCGCTTCCCAGCAGTGTGTGGATTCATATGCTGCATTAATTATACTGCAGAGAGGCGCTTCTTCCCAGCAGTGTGTGGATTCATATGCTGCATTAATTATACCGCAGAGAGGCGCTTCCCAGCAGTGTGTGGATTCATATGCTGCATTAATTATACTGCAGAGAGGCGCTTCCCAGCAGTGTGTGGATTCATATGCTGCATTAATTATACTGCAGAGAGGCGCTTCTTCCCAGCAGTGTGTGGATTCATATGCTGCATTAATTATACCGCAGAGAGGCGCTTCCCAGCAGTGTGTGGATTCATATGCTACATTAATTATACTGCAGAGAGGCGCTTCCCAGCAGTGTGCGGGTTCATATGCTGCATTAATTATACCGCAGAGAGGCGCTTCCCAGCAGTGTGTGGATTCATATGCTGCATTAATTATACTGCAGAGAGGCGCTTCCCAGCAGTGTGTGGATTTATATGCTGCATTAATTATACTGCAGAGAGGCGCTTCTTCCCAGCAGTGTGTGGATTCATATGCTGCATTAATTATACCGCAGAGAGGCGCTTCCCAGCAGTGTGTGGATTTATATGCTGCATTAATTATACTGCAGAGAGGCGCATCCCAGCAGTGTGTGAATTCATATGCTGCATTAATTATACTGCAGAGAGGCTCTTCCCAGCAGTGTGTGGATTCATATGCTGCATTAATTATACTGCAGAGAGGCGCTTCTTCCCAGCAGTGTGTGGATTCATATGCTGCATTAATTATACCGCAGAGAGGCGCTTCCCAGCAGTGTGTGGATTCATATGCTACATTAATTATACTGCAGAGAGGCGCTTCCCAGCAGTGTGCGGTTCATATGCTGCATTAATTATACCGCAGAGAGGCGCTTCCCAGCAGTGTGTGGATTCATATGCTGCATTAATTATACTGCAGAGAGGCGCTTCCCAGCAGTGTGTGGATTTATATGCTGCATTAATTATACTGCAGAGAGGCGCTTCTTCCCAGCAGTGTGTGGATTCATATGCTGCATTAATTATACCGCAGAGAGGCGCTTCCCAGCAGTGTGTGGATTATATGCTGCATTAATTATACTGCAGAGAGGCGCATCCCAGCAGTGTGTGAATTCATATGCTGCATTAATTATACCTGCAGAGAGGCTCTTCCCAGCAGTGTGTGGATTCATATGCTGCATTAATTATACTGCAGAGAGGCGCTTCCCAGCAGTGTGCGGATTCATATGCTGCATTAATTATACCGCAGAGAGGCGCTTCCCAGCAGTGTGTGGATTCATATGCTGCATTAATTATACTGCAGAGAGGCGCTTCCCAGCAGTGTGTGGATTCATATGCTGCATTAATTATACCGCAGAGAGGCGCTTCCCAGCAGTGTGTGGATTCATATGCTGCATTAATTATACTGCAGAGAGGTGCTTCCCAGCAGTGTGTGGATTCATATGCTGCATTAATTATACTGCAGAGAGGCACTTCCCAGCAGTGGTGTGGATTCATATGCTGCATTAATTATACCGCAGAGAGGCGCTTCCCAGCAGTGTGTGGATTCATATGCTGCATTAATTATACTGCAGAGAGGTGCTTCCCAGCAGTGTGTGGATTCATATGCTGCATTAATTATACTGCAGAGAGGCGCTTCCCAGCCGTGTGTGGATTCATATGCTGCATTAATTATACTGCAGAGAGGCGCTTCCCCTCAGTGTGTGGATTCATATGCTGCATTAATTATACTGCGGAGAGGCGCTTCCCAGCAGTGTGTGGATTCATATGCTGCATTAATTATACTGCAGAGAGGCGCTTCCCAGCCGTGTGTGGATTCATATGCTGCATTAATTATACTGCAGAGAGGCGCTTGTTCCCAGCAATGTCTGGATTCATATGCTGCATTAATTATACTGCGGAGAGGCGCTTCCCAGCAGTGTGTGGATGTATATGCTGCATTAATTATACTGCAGAGACGCTTCCCCGCAGTGTGTGGATTCATATGCTGCATTAATTATACCGCAGGGAGGCGCTTCCCAGCAGTGTGTGGATTCATATGCTGCATTAATTATACCGTAGAGAGGCGCTTCCCCTCAGTGTGTGGATTCATATGCTGCATTAATTATACCGCAGAGAGGCGCTTCCCCTCAGTGTGTGGATTTATATGCTGCATTAATTATACCGCAGAGAGGCGCTTCTTCCCAGCAGTGTGTGGATTCATATGCTGCATTAATTATACCGCAGAGAGGGGCTTCCCAGCAGTGTGCGGATTCATATGCTGCATTAATTATACTGCAGAGAGGCGCTTCCCAGCAGTGTGTGGATTCATATGCTGCATTAATTATACTGCAGAGAGGCGCTTCCCAGCAGTGTGTGGATTCATATGTTGCATTAATTATACTGCAGAGAGGCGCTTCTTCCCAGCAGTGTGTGGATTCATATGCTGCATTAATTATACTGCAGAGAGGCGCTTCCCAGCAGTGTGTGGATTCATATGCTGCATTAATTATACTGCAGAGAGGCGCTTCCCAGCAGTGTGCGGGTTCATATGCTGCATTAATTATACCGCAGAGAGGCGCTTCCCCTCAGTGTGTGGATTTATATGCTGCATTAATTATACCGCAGAGAGGCGCTTCTTCCCAGCAGTGTGTGGATTCATATGCTGCATTAATTATACCGCAGAGAGGGGCTTCCCAGCAGTGTGCGGATTCATATGCTGCATTAATTATACTGCAGAGAGGCGCTTCCCAGCAGTGTGTGGATTCATATGCTGCATTAATTATACTGCAGAGAGGCGCTTCCCAGCAGTGTGTGGATTCATATGCTGCATTAATTATACTGCAGAGAGGCGCTTCTTCCCAGCAGTGTGTGGATTCATATGCTGCATTAATTATACTGCAGAGAGGCGCTTCCAGCAGTGTGTGGATTCATATGCTGCATTAATTATAACCGCAGAGAGGCGCTTCTTCCCAGCAGTGTGTGGATTCATATGCTGCAATTAATTATACCGCAGAGAGGCGCTTCCCAGCAGTGTGTGGATTCATATGCTGCATTAATTATACTGCAGAGAGGCGCTTCTTCCCAGCAGTGTTGTGGATTCATATGCTGCATTAATTATACCGCAGAGAGGCGCTTCCCAGCAGTGTGTGGATTCATATGCTGCATTAATTATACTGCAGAGAGGCGCTTCTTCCCAGCAGTGTGTGGATTCATATGCTGCATTAATTATACTGCAGAGAGGCGCTTCTTCCCAGCAGTGTGTGGATTCATATGCTGCATTAATTATACCGCAGAGAGGCGCTTCCCAGCAGTGTGTGGATTCATATGCTGCATTAATTATACTGCAGAGAGGCGCTTCCCAGCAGTGTGCGGGTTCATATGCTGCATTAATTATACCGCAGAGAGAGGCGCTTCCCAGCAGTGTGTGGATTCATATGCTGCATTAATTACTGCAGAGAGGCGCTTCCCAGCAGTGTGTGGATTTATATGCTGCATTAATTATACTGCAGAGAGGCGCTTCTTCCCAGCAGTGGTGTGGATTCATATGCTGCATTAATTATACCGCAGAGAGGCGCTTCCCAGCAGTGTGTGGATTTATATGCTGCATTATTATACTGCAGAGAGGCGCTTCTTCCCAGCAGTGTGTGGATTCATATGCTGCATTAATTATAACCGCAGAGAGGCGCTTCCCAGCAGTGTGTGGATTCATATGCTGCATTAATATACTGCAGAGAGGCGCTTCTTCCCAGCAGTGTGTGGATTCATATGCTGCATTAATTATACCGCAGAGAGGCGCTTCCCAGCAGTGTGTGGATTCTATGCTGCATTAATTATAGCTGATTATATTTATACAATAACGAGCAGAGAGGCGCTTCCCAGCAGTGTGTGGATTCATATGCTGCATTAATTATACCGCAGAGAGGCGCTTCCCAGCAGTGTGTGGATTCATATGCTGCATTAATTATACCGCAGAGAGGCGCTTCCCAGCAGTGTGTGGATTCATATGCTGCATTAATTATACCGCGCAGAGAGGCGCTTCCCAGCAGTGTGTGGATTCATATGCTGCATTAATTATACCGCAGAGAGGCGCTTCCCAGCAGTGTGAGGATTCATATGCTGCATTAACGAAAAAAACCACACAACGGGGGAAAAAGTCCTGCACATCCCTAACCATGATAGAAGGCAGTAATGCTGGAGAGGAGGTGGAGAGCAGACTTACTTGTGTTGTGATGTTGGGGGTTATAACATATGTGTGTGCTGGATAAACGGTCTGGATTGCCCCCCCCCCCAATCATGATCATTTGCTGTTGTTTTGACCAGAAACGCCACATAAAGCTGGGGTCAGACGAGTGCAGTGTTCACGTCTGCGTTGCCGCACATTTTAACATCTGTGGTAGCAACAATTATGATCAATAGAAACCCACACACGAAGCGCACAACGGACGCGGCAAATGGACGCAAGTTAGGCAAGAACGTAAAACCGCTAGAACGGACGTGCGGAGAGTGCCACGTCCGCATAGCTTTGTGTGTGAGTGATGGAACGAAGTCAGACGGCCAGCATTTTTGACAGATAAAATGGTATTTCATATTAATTTACGTCGGTCAAAATAAAGTCAGTCACAAAAACTGACTGTGTGGCCTCTACCTTGTCGTCAGTCAGAAAGTACGTCGGTACTGCACGGACGCACAGAATGCGTTCGTCTGACCCGAGCCTAACAGATGTCAAAATGACAGAAAAAAATCCTACGCTTCCCACTAAACCGAGTAATACAGCCATGAGAACTGCACTGGATATGATAAGGTAAAAAAAAAAAAAATAATAATTTGTTTCGGAATTTCTCATTCTACTTTTTTTTTTTTTTTTTAAATAAAAAAATTTCAAACATAAATAAATATTTTACTGCTCCGTAATTCCTGTTTTTAGTGAATAATCTGGAGGACAACAAAAAAAAGCCCCAAGATTATGTCACGTGATCTTATTAACCGCTGACGCCTCCGCAAAATGCTGGGACTGTGTGTATAATTGCTTGTCCCCACCCCCAGGGCCGTGAGTCATGTAGTCTGGCTGGGAGCCCCACTCTCATGTAAACACATCCAGCAGAAGGCACCAGCAGCCAAGCACTGGAGGACACAATGCAGTTCTTTCCGCCCGTGCACTTCCATCTGCGAAGATACAATGGGAGCCACAGTGGGTATGTTTCCAATGTCCCCCCCCCCCGAGGCATAACGGAAAGCGTTCCCCTCCTAACAAAAACCAAACCCTGGTATTTTTGGAGCAGGCTCAAATATTTATATTAGCTGAAAAAATGGGATTTCCATCCGGTCTCATTAGTTAGAAGCTCCTGGATGAGCATCTAACAGCGAAGGTATCCTTAGAATTGCTACCTCCTATGGGGTCAGAATCCAGATGTGCAATCCTTCCAGTATCTTATAGCCTGCCGGGATGTTCCATGTGCAATCCTTCCAGTATCTTATAGCCTGCCGGGATGTTCCATGTGCAATCCTTCCAGTATCTTACAGCCTCCCGGGATGTTCCATGTGCAATCCTTCCAGTATCTTATAGCCTGCCGGGATGTTCCATGTGCAATCCTTCCAGTATCTTATAGCCTCCCGGGATGTTCCATGTGCAATCCTTCCAGTATCTTATAGCCTCCCGGGATATTCCATGTGCAATCCTTCCAGTGTCTTATAGCCTCCCGGGATGTTCCATGTGCAATCCTTCCAGTATCTTACAGCCTCCCGGGATGTTCCATGTGCAATCCTTCCAGTATCTTATAGCCTGCCGGGATGTTCCATGTGCAATCCTTCCAGTATCTTATAGCCTCCCGGGATGTTCCATGTGCAATCCTTCCAGTATCTTATAGCCTCCCGGGATATTCCATGTGCAATCCTTCCAGTGTCTTATAGCCTCCCGGGATGTTCCATGTGCAATCCTTCCAGTATCTTATAGCCTCCCGGGATGTTCCATGTGCAATCCTTCCAGTGTCTTATAGCCTCCCGGGATGTTCCATGTGCAATCCTTCCAGTGTCTTATAGCCTCCCGGGATGTTCCATGTGCAATCCTTCCAGTATCTTATAGCCTCCCGGGATGTTCCATGTGCAATCCTTCCAGTAGCCTCCCGGGATGTTCCATGTGCAATCCTTCCAGTATTTTATATAGCCTCCCGGGATGTTCCATGTGCAATCCTTCCAGTATCTTATAGCCTCCCGGGATGTTCCATGTAGGTTTGGGGCAAGATGTGGTCAACTAGAGAGGTTTGACACTCGTGAGCGAATTCTACGCTGAAGTAACATTTGTAATGGGTTATATATAAGGTATACCGATTGTAATTAATGGCTCCATAACCTCATCGTACCGGAGATGGGTCTTACTGCTGTATACGGTGTGTGCCAACATGTAACTACTGATTTTTCCAGAACTTGCAGCCACCTGTCTCGCTATCATTACATGGATATATATATATATATCCATCACTCTTCCATCCATGGACTACATTGTCACCGTCTATCAACTTGCTCTGTTCTTTAGTTTCCATCATTGGCTATCCCGCAAACCTATCTGTACTCTAACCAACCTTATACCCTTGTTTCAGACGGCCAGAGACGACCCATTTTAAATTCATAGAGACATTGATCTATGCTTTATTTATTTATCGTTCACTTTTCCATCGATTCAGTGTGTTCTTTACTATTTATGCTGCAAACCTGTCTATACTTTAGGCTGGATTAAATACTTTCCATATAATTTCTAGAAAGAGACTTTGAACTATGCTTTCTTTCTCTTTACTATTTATCTATCCTGCAAACCTGTCTATTCTTTATCCAGCCTTTTCCCAATGTTTATAATGCACCTTATACATAATTCCTATAGAGATTTTGATCTAAGCTTTATCATTCACTTTTTCATCGACTCAGTCTGCTCTTTACTGTTTATCGATCCTGCAAACCTGTCTATACTTTATCCAGCCTTTTCCCAATGTTTAAAATAGTTTTTATATAATTTCTATAAAGAGACTTTGATCTATGCTTCATCCATCTATCATGCTGCCATCAATGAACTAGCTTGCCACCATCTATTGCCTCAATCTGGCTGTCCCGCAAACCTGTCTAAACTCTATCCAGCCTTTTCCTAATGTTTTTAAATGGACACTTTCTGCATAATTCCTATATAAAATATTTGATCTATGCTTTCTCGACGTTATAACGTCTATCTCGCGTGCATCTCAGTATCGCTCGATGTAGGTTTGCACAAAACAGCCACACGCGCTCAGTATAATTCGGGTATACTCGTAAACCCATTTTAATGTTCAGAAGGACCTGTACAATGCAGAGTTCAGGGTACTGCCCCTGCTTTTGATGCACCATGCCTTTGTAGGTATGTTTTGGTGGGGGGGGTGTGGACAAAGAATTATCGCAAGCTGGATTCCCCACATTCTAAACCGATTGTGGAAGTTCTGCAGATGAAATTGTCGAGTCATTGCTATTCTGGCTTTGTTTTTAATCTTGTTTGTGATGCCGTCTGTGACATTGTTATGGAAAGCTCGTGTTTGTTATTTTTCCATGATTTAGAGCGTCTGTGTCCCACGCCGTGCGGCTCTTGCGTGCGCTCTTTGTAAAGTGTGTTATCAGACGTGACATCTTATTGTTACAGGGACTTGCTGTAACATGTAATGAAAGCGGCTGATCCTGCAGGTGTTTATTGAGTCTCTGGCCTTGTGCTTCCAGTAAATAGGCTTTAGATGGTGCGATAAGATCGCTGGCGCACAATGGCGCTCTGCCACCAAGGCCAAGTCAACATTGCAAAATGGACATGTGGGAGAAATAATCTATTGTAAAACGAGCGGAGAGGGTGGACGGCGAATGCGTTGGCGAGTGCGTTGACGAGAGAGGGTGGACGGCGAATGCGTTGACGCGAGAGGGTGGACGGCGAATGCGTTGACGCGGGAGGGTGGACGGCGAATGCGTTGACGCGGGAGGGTGGCACAGTAAGGCCAATAAATGGCGACTGCGACCCGTGTGATACTGAAGGATAGAAATGTTTTCTTGCCCAGTTTGAGATTAATAAATGTCTATCAATGAGTGTCTGCTCCTAATGAGTGCAATGATTTAACCCCTTCCCTGCAGGACTTAGGCTAATGTCAGATGAGCGCAGTGTGCGCGCACTCTGCGTGCGTGCGTAACAATCAGACTTACTGACGGAAGATACTGTAGACGTCACACAGTCGTTTTTTTTTTTTTTTTTTTCGTATAAAAAAAAAAGAATTCTGGGAAACAAAATTAATATGAAAAGCCGTTTTATGCGTCAAGGTGTTGGACGTCGCAAATGCGGTTCGTCTGACTTTCTGTCATCACTCACACAGAACGCTACGCGGACGTGGCGCACTCTGCGCGTCTGTCTAGCGGTTTTACGTTCTTGCCTAATTTGTGTCCGTTTGCCGTTTGCCGTGTGCGTTGTGCGTGAGCAGTTCGGCGTGCACGTACTTTGTGTGGGTCTCTATTGATCATGATTCTATGCTACGACGGACGTTAAACTGTGTGGCAACACGGACGTGATCACTGTGTTCGTCTGACGCCGGCCTTATTCCACCCATGCGGCTTAAAGCACTTTGCAGGAGTGGCGACCTGGCGGTTGTATTTATGCGAGCATAATTGTTGTCAGAATTGTGAAAGTGTGTTTTTTTTTTTTTTCATACTTAAAGAAAATGTAAATACGTAATTGTCGCATCAAAGCGAAACCGTCTCTGTCCTTTAAAAACCAGTATAGAGCATGGGCCCTATTTCGACACTACCAGAAATGGCTCAAGCCGCTGCTCTGATTGCGCTGGAAGCCTTGCTTGTGGCTCCGGCTCGGCGGCTCCTTACTGTACATTGACGGCTTTCCTACTTTATAGAAAGAAAGAAATCGAAAGAAAATATACCAAACTTGCCCCTGACCTGGTGGCGCAGAGGTTGGCGCAATCTGTCACGCCTTCTGGTGTCGAGCAGTGGAATAAAGGGAACAAATGGCTCCCTGCCTCATCCTGTAACATAAGAATGACCACGCAGGGTTGCCATGAGCTCCTGAGTTCCTATGGACTCCAGGAGCAGGCGCCAGCACTGGTGTCACTGCCGGTATCTGTTTAGGGCTCCCAAATACTATGCACAGCACAAGAAGCCAAAACTGCTTGGGTCCCCAAGTACCAAACCAGGCCATGTCACTTAAGTGGTTAAACCATTCCGTTCCCCCCCCCCCGCATTGTTTGCGTTACCTGTCCCCGAACACTATCTCCTGGTGGTAATCAAATTTATCATAATGGCCCGGCCTTTACCTCGGTCTGTTAATCCCTAACCTGTGTGCCTTAAACCGTCTCCTAATGCCTAAACCCCATGCCAAACACACTTGTAGAAGGGCTCATGTGTCGTCATAATGCACCACCCCTAACTTGGATAACAGGAGGCAGGACGGGTCATGCATGGCTTGGTTTTAACAGCTTGTATTCCAGGAGCATCAATGTTTGAGTCCTGCACTCAGGACTTTTCTCTAGATCCTACTGCAGGAGTGAAACGTTGCTGCTCCTGGAACAAAAGCTCCTGTTGACACAAATCCCTGTGACTGGTCAATCTTCTCCTTTTACCCCCAATACCAAAACCTAACCTATGACCCCCCCCCCTATGCCTGACTGTAACCCCACATTAACGAGCACCAAACCCTAAGGCTAAGGTCAGACGAGCGCAGTTTTAACGTGCGTTTAGCCTCACGAAATCACGGCCGTGCTAGCAGCAAATGACGACCAATGCCGGGGGAACATACGACGAACGGCCGCACGAAAGTTCGTCCGTGCAACGCAAGTGGCAAACGAACGCATTTTTTCGAGAACGTCAAACCGCTAGTACTGACGTACAGAGTGCGCTGCGTCCGCATAGCGGCGTGTGTGCGTGATTGGGAGACGTCAGACGCTGCACACGTCCGGCCAACATAACGTCCAGACGCAAAAAGGGTTTTATTGATGATCCGTACAAAATCACGGACGAAAATGCGCATCGTATGACCGCTATCGCGTATTCCGGGAAAAAATACGTCCATTCGTTCGAACGCACTTTTTCACGGACAACGTGAAAAATGCGTTCGTCTGACCCTAGCCTAATACCCAAACTTTAATACTGACGCAATGCAGAGCCGCCTTCCCAAAGGGCCACCAAATGCAAGGCAGATCTTCTGCCCTCAACCGCCATCTCTAGGGACACTCCATTCATCCCAACGACGAATTGTTCTAAAGTGGTCAGGATAAGAGTGAGCCCCCCCCTCCTCCTGCTGCCCTGATATGACAGAATCGTTGGGTGAAGTGGAGGAGTTTGCACCACCCCACCCAGCGTCACCAGCACCCGGGACTTTTTAATTTCCCGGCTGCTGGTCACCGGATCGGTAGGCCCGCAGATAGCGTTCCAAGGTCACCCTCTCAGAAACCACCACCGTAGTGACAGATCGGATCTATACAGGTGCACGTAGCTCTGATCCATCATTCTGCGCAGGCGCTGCGGAATCTGCGTATGTAAAGTGCGCAAGATCTGTAGCGTTGCGTAATTTGCGGTTCTTGTGCTACGCAGGATTTCCAGGTTTGGGAGTCCCTGAGCTGACGAGGAGGAGCTGCGCGCAGCCAGGTACTAAAGGTGACTTAATTCACCCAAAAAATAAAATGAGTGGCTCTCGGCAGCACTCGCCCAATTATTTGAAAGACAAAAAAAAAATACTGTGTCAGAGTATCCCTTTAACGTATGGATCTCAAACTCTGGCATCTGGGCGGCCTGAGTTTGAGACTCCTGCACGGAATGGCTTGGGGGGCTGACCAGTGTCAATGAAGCCTGTACAGAAACCTGGAGACAACGAAACATTAAAGAAGACCTGCAATGTGTAATACTAATAATACATTGTCCTGGGTTAACATTTTAGGAGCCAGTGGCTACCTGGCTCATAGATTTAAGGCCCTTTATGGCCTATTCCAATGCTCTACATTAAGAACCAATGATTGAGCTGTACCGTCAGAAATGCATTGACTTTAAAGACCCTTGGTTCCCCACTGTAACCGGAATCTGCTAGGTTCACTCGGGACGAGACAAGGATTGTCTGAACACGAGTCTCTTCAGGAAAGGCAAACTTTATTGTGATATCACAACAGATGCTCAAACAGGATTCAATCGCAAAGAATGAGCCCCGAGTCCCTCGTGACATCCAATCTTATACCCCAAATACACAATTAGGTACATCCCAATCAGCCCACCTCCCGATGACACTCTCCCACCCCACGTGGGTTAATACCTCCCTTTGGCTAATACAAAGACATTCCATTAAATTGGCTGTAAATTGGCAAACTTTGTGTTAGTTTCAGTGAATCATAATTAGTTGCTTTTCCTATTCCGGGCTGCGCCCTCCTCCCTTGCGCCTACAATCACTTGTTACAGCTAACACCTGGTCTGATCTCTATGCTCCTTTGTCTCTCAGTGGGCCTCAACGACCTTGGTGAATCTACTCCTCTTTCTGTTCTTCCGTGCCAGGAACAGCCTAGACCTTTCTCAAATTCTAATTACTTTTTCTGCTAATCTAAGTTTCTACGTATATATGCCATTCTAGTTTCAGCTAAAAACTTGCCTAGTTATTTTCAAGTGAACCAATATTCTGAACAAGATGGTCGCCTGGCTTATAATGGCGGCCATCTTCCAGTCTATTTCCACTTCAGCGCCCCGCTTACTGAATGTGCCCTCGTCATCACTTGATCCTGTTATCTTTCTGTTTTTTTCATGCTTCCGTTTTCCATCATCCCCATTGGTGTTTGGCCAATAAAGTCACACCGCCATCTATCTAATGTCCGATCTAGGAGAAGTGCCATCGTATTCCGCAGCGCTGTACAATGGGTAGGGCAAAATAAACCCTAGGATTAACAAATAAATTTGACATATGGAGAGTGATGGGTAAATGAGCACCCTGCTTAAAGAGCTTGCAATCTAAGAGGAGCACAGGGACACACATGGTGATGGTAAATAGCGCAGTATGTGAACGTAAAGGGGTGCCGTGCATGGGGGCTGTGTGGGAGATGGATTAGGAAAGGTGCAATGGGGGATTATGGAGTGCGCTGAAGTTATGTTGTTTTTGTTCAGGGAACTTTTGATATTAACGGATCATTGATGGAGTAAAGTAAATGCAAGTAAAACCAATTAAGCCTTCCGAGAAACGATCATTTGGACCTTCCAGTATATTGACAAACAGGGACCGGCTTATCTCTTCGAAAAAACCTTGAACGTCATATTGAAAGGAAAACAGAAACAGCAATGACATGCCTAACCACAACACAGAGCATGCAGCGACGACGACAACACGCACCAACACAAACCCCGACGTGCTTTCACTTTCTCAGCCGCACAATGTCTCCCTCCCTTCGACCTCTTTACATATGGTTGGGAAGGTCCACCACCAGAGCTGGCAATGGAATAAAACGTCCGACTCCGGGGACAGGCGTTCGGGAAATGATATGATTATTTCTTAAGTAACAGACCGGCCGTTGCTTTAAATCGAGCGAAGATGAAGATCTCGAGCTCCTCCTCCTAGACCTTTTTGCTAGAAAATACTTAAAGGGACACTACCACTAATATAAGCTGTATCTATTGTGCGTTACAAAAATGAACCACCTTCTAAAACACATTATAAAACACCCGCCGCTGGATTTTTTTTTCTTTCTTTGAAGTAATTGCATGTAAAAATAATTTTGGTTCAATTTTCCAAAATCTTTACTATCCTGTCGTTTAACAGTTAATGAGGTGGGGTGAGGTGAGCTCCTCCTGAAGCTTTCCTGTGTAATTTGTGCTCCCTGCTCTGCCTGCATGGTGTAGGAAGTGCAAATTGCGCAGCGCTACGTGACTTGCGCGCTTCACGTATGCAAGTTCTATAGCGCCTGCACTGCACGATGGATGGGAGCTGCGCGCATGCACAGAGCCGATCCATTGACTGCCTCTGAGAGACTGATCGCTACAGTGATTTGGTCTAGGAGATGGTGATGTCAGCATGCTCTCATGACATCACTAATGACCAGTAGCAGGGAAACTCCTTCCTTCATTTTGTCTGTTCGGAAAGCTGGCAATTCGCCAAATACTGACTACTTGACGGCCCAATATGGTGCAGTTCACACAATTGGGCAGCAGCAAAATTGTTCCATAGAGAAGTAATGGTTAATCTATTCAGAGAACGCCGAAATGGCCGTGAAATGCCCAGATTTCTAGTGGTTCAGTTCGACAGATTTAAACAGGCGAATCCTAAGGCTAGGGTCAGACGAACGCATTTTTCACGTTGTCCGTGAAAAAGTGCGTTCGAACGAATGGACGTATTTTTTCACGGAATACGCGATAGCGGTCATACGATGCGCATGTTCGTCCGTGATTTTGTACGAATCATCAATAAAACCCTTTTTGCGTCTGGACGTTATGTTGGCCAGACGTGTGCAGCGTCTGACGTCTCCCAATCACGCAAACACGCCGCTAGCGGACGCAGCGCACTCTGTACGTCAGTAGTAGCGGTTTGACGTTCCGGAAAAAATGCGTTCGTTTGCCACTTGCACTTTCGTGCGGCCGTTCGTCGTATGTTCCCCGGCATTGGACGTCATTTGCTGCTAGCACGGCCGTGATTTCGTGCGGCTAAACGCACGTTAAAACTGCGCTCGTCTGACCTTAGCCTTATAGTTGAATAAAAATGATAATGTTTTTTTTTTTTTCTTTCTATACTGTTTATTATTTTCAGCAAGGTGTTGGTTTTTTTTTTTCCGAACTTTCTCGCCAAAATCAAAAACGTAACTCTGCTATTCATTTAAAAAGGTGTTTAAACCAATAAAAATGCATTAAAATATTAACTGTTTGTTACAGAATTAAAAAAAAAATTTTTTTAAAAAAATAATATAAATTGGAAACAAAATTTCACCCTTTACAAAAAAATTCATAAAATGGAATTTTTAAATTGTGTAACAGACCATTTAAATTTTTTTTTCCTTTTTTTTAGAATTTTTATTTTTTTATTTTTTTTAACTCTGCTATTCCAAAAAACTATTTTTTATTTTTCCGAAGGCAGTTCGTCGGTCTTTGGCAGCTCCATGTAGGGCTCACTTCGGAAATTCACTATTCACCGCAGTGTTGACAAAATGGAATCGCCGAGGTGCGCCGAATGAGAAAGCACTGAAACTTTGGTGCTTTCTGAATAACCTCTAATAATCTCTGTATCGCAAACAATGGATTTACTGCCAGTGGAGAGATGATCCTACATATTTTTGTGAAGTGTAATGTAATCGATTCTTCTTTGCACGATTCTGCTTTCTAAATGGTTTTTCTGTGTAGTCTTGCGATGTCTGAAGTTTATACTTTGCTGCTCCAGGACCCTGGGTCTACACTAACCTTCAACTGGTGCAAATCTTTTGCATCTGACTTTCATTCTTCAAGCCCATTTATCATGGGTTGTGTAGTGGTAGCTCTGCGCTACTGTGCTGGTTGCCATCTTCTGAATGTGGATAGCATTGGATTAAGGCCAACTTGTCCTAGTCAGGTCAGGTAATGGAGCGCGCATGGAGGAGGCTCTACTCCACAAAGGTGGTGATCTGGCTTTAAAGATCAGTGTGCAAGCTTAAAAAAAGCTTAAGAGGGCATTGCGGCAAGAGTGTCCTGGAGAGAGAAGCTTGCTTTCCTTCCTCCTTGCCTGTTCATGGCCTCTTGACAGCTCACCAAAGTTGGAGGTTGTACATCCACCTTGAAGGTCTCAATCAGTGGCTACTGGTTGGCCTACTAGGGTTTCGGTGCATCTTGATTGGAAAAACTGTCTGTGCACGATCACTCGCTGCTGTAGTTTGGTCAACTCGCTGATTGTCTCTGGCTGAGCAGTCGTCTGTTACCGGTGTCCTGTCTGTGCTGTAAGTAGGAGATGGCACCCTGGGATGAAGGGATTTGACCTTAAACAAAATTAGCTTCTGTTTTGTTCTTCTAATCGGTGAAACCTTGACCAGTTCAGTTGACTGTCCGTAAGTCCTTTTTAAATTGGTGCTTTTTGGAATTCTTTTGGTTTTTCATGCGTTTTTGTTTTTCCTGTTTTCCCCAGCACACCCATGAGCCCAGACTTCCAGCATTACAGCTTCAGAATGCCCAATATTGGTTTCCAGAACCTTCCTCTCAACATTTACATTGTGGTGTTCGGCACTGCAATTTTTGTCTTCATCCTCAGTCTACTCTTCTGCTGCTATTTAATCAGGTACGTCCTCCATCTAATAGAAGTGTATGTTGTGGAAACAGGCGAGTGTTTTCCATAATGTGGTCCACCACCTTTTGTTAAGTCTTTGTTTCTGGAAACTCCTCACTTCCTGATGCACATTTTCAGAACGTTCTGCATTAACAGTGCTTTGTATATGGTTTGGACCTGCCCAAGTCCAGATGCGTGTTGACATGAAAGGTAGCTAAGAATGATGGGGCTAAGGTCCTGTGGGACTAGTACTGGCCAACCATCCCAACATTGTGGCTCTAGACAAGCAACAGAAGACGGCAATGGTATATGTATCGCTGACCAGTGACCAGAACAATGGTAGAATGTGGAAAGATGGGAAGGGCTGGAAGAGGTGCTAGGAAGGATGTGGAAAGTGAAGGTAGTAGTGGTCTCACTTGGGCCTGTAACCCCCAGTTTGGGAAAGTGGTTCAGCAGATTGCAGGTGGGAACGTCTGTGATCTTTGTCCAGAAGAGTGAAGTGCTAGGGACAAATAAAACACTGTGCCCAACCTTCATACCAAGCCTCTGCTGGAGGACCCAAGAATAAGGAATACACAAAAAAGCCTACCAAGAGGGGTGAAAAAAAAAATTATATTTATTTCTACGATCTATAAATACCATCGTACAAGACCTGAAGCTCGCATATGGTAGCCAAAAAAACTTCTATGGATAGATATCTGCTTCTCAATCTCCTTCAGTTTTCCTGTTCATTGTTTGACTATTAATACTAGGTAAAATGTAGAAATGACGTGTATCTGACATTAGTCCATCTCCTGGTTTATCTATTATTACACGCTCTTGTCATTTACTCATAAACACGATACTCCCCTAGCGCAAATAAGGCGTACATGGGTTGCCCACAATAGTTGAATACTGATGGTGTGTGTGTGTGTAATAAAACAAGTGATACAAATATCTGGATGAGTCCGTGCAGGATAATACAAATAGAAAATGTGGATAATACTAAAGGTTTTTTTTTTTTCTTTTTGTCTTCGGTTAATCAGTTGTCTGTATATCCTCAAAAAGTAACAAACACAGCAGTACAGTTAAAAACTGATCGAGTAGGCTTTATAATTCTACACTCACATTTTACAGAGCCTATATGTGCTCTGTTATGATAGCGTTGTGCCTGTTCCCGGGATGGCACCGTCCATCTGACTGGCCCTTGAATTGTTCCTTGGTAAAAGCGAGAGCGATGGAAAGAGGCTATCATAGGGCAGACATGTATTCCATAAAGTTGCCAAAATGTTATGAAGATGGGGTGCTCACCTAGACTAGAGACCCTTTTATCCTGGCTCTGGGGTGAAGTGCGTATGACACAATAAGGTAGTGTCTTACCCTCTCCTAGGGGATGAGCTGGATGGACCGGAACGCGGAGGTTTCCTTGGTGAGGCATCTCCTGGATGGTGCTGGAACAGCTATATAGGCAGGAAACAATGGGGATAGTGGTAGAACTGGGGCAAGAATCACCCAATACTGGTATAAAATAAAAGGAAATTTATTGAGGAAAAACGTAAGTTTAAAAGTGGATAAGGGGCTTTACTCATATGCAGTTTGCCTAGATAGACTCTTTTTCCACAGTCAGTTTCCTCCTCTTGTTATTTACTAAACACTCGTCCATTTCTGAAGTTTCTGGCATGACATGTGTTTTCTAGTGTAGGGCCTTAAGAGCAGTGGTTCCCAACCCTTGTCCTCAAATCCACCTAACAGGACAGGTGTGCAGATACCTGAAGCACCACACAGGTGACATGATTTGCTGCTCAGTGAAAAAAGATACAAAAACACGGAATGGGACAGCAGCAGGTCTTTTTTGCTGCTGTCCCGGTCCGTGTTTTTTGTTTTAAATCCCAAAGTGGAAATGTCTCAGGTGAGGGTGTAAACAGTTTTTGTCTTAGCTGAAAAGCAGCATGAGAGAGTATGAGGTTTCTTAGAAAAGCAGCTCTTGGTTAGCATTAAGTTAGGACTCCTCTGACCAGAGGTGCAGTGATGTGGCCGGTGAGCGTACACTTCAATGGCCATTCAAGTAAACCAAAACCTCCTGTTTTTGTTTAGCATGGAGCTGTAGGGATAAGCACAGATGGACACCCTTTTTTTTCTTATGATTTTCTACATGTACAGAGCTGGATATTCTGTTTTTTGCAGCCGTCTTGGTAGGGATTAGGCATGACGTTTTAGTTTTTTTTTTTTTTTTGTATGACTGTATCCCCCACCCTTCTAGATTGTAAATTCCCATGGGAATAGGGCCTTGGGTACCCCCTGTACTGTTTTTTCAAAATGCTGTTCAATGTAAAAAAAAATTGTTTTTGTATTTTCTCAAAAAAATAGAAATGGGAATTCCTTACTGTATTTTTCTAACAAGCATTTACCCCATGGAAAATATAACCGTAAAGGCTCGGATGATAAATGTGAAACAATAATTTTACACACTGTAGATGATTGAAATTTTAATGGAAACTTACGTTATTTATTTTTACTTGTTCTTAGCATTCTGGCATGACTGCTTAGGCCTTCCCCCCCCCGCCCACCTCTTAAATGACACATTAAATCCGATGGAAAGGCATAGGCCACAGCTTTATTGAAAAATCGTTCTGCACATTGGCACTGGATCCAGCTGGTTTCCACAAATTCTGACCCAACCGCTTAACGCGGAAGGCAGTTTGTATAAATTCTGACCCAACCACTTAACGCGGAAGGCAGTTGCCACATATAATTCACTTCGAGCTCGTCATTCTGCGCAGTCGGAGGCCTGCAGAAATCGTCTCCCCAATGCCACACCCGTAGGCGGCTTATGTATTTCACACCAGCTGGCCAGACCTTCCGCCAGACCTTCTGTAGCTGTGACTTCATCAACCACCGTTCCTGGGCGGGCGGGTCGTAATTTCTTGGCTGTTGATCTTGATGTCCAGGAGCAAAGAGAACTGCCCCTCCCCTCTCTGACCTTAAATAACATTAGGTGTCATAAAGTTATCCTGGGCCCCAATAGTCACTCAGGTTTCATTTGTTACAGACCTCACCGTCCGGCCCATGCCATCAGTCATGTCCCCCTTCCTGATTGGTCCAGGAGGGCCCTGGACATGACGTATACATATAATAATGATATATTGTGAATCTGTGTATATATGTCTGGGTCGTACAATAAGGCTGGCGTCAGATGAGCACGCTATGTGTGCCCCTACTGACGTGCTTACCGGCGTCCGTCGCAGTGTTGTGATGCTGCAACGGGGCCGGTCACGCTTGTGCGTGCGTGCGCACGAAATGCATGCGCAACAAGCGTCCACTATCCAAGCCTCTCCGTCAAAGCCCTAGGACGCGCATTGGCGGAGCTGGAAAGCGTGGTTCTCCAAAGCGCTGAGTGCGCTCAGCGAGGTGGCCAGACGGGTGTCGAGTGTGAGAAACGTCCACTCTCACGGACTTCCTTCTGTTCTCCAAAGACGCTCGTCTGACACTAGCCTAAAACGTGACTTCAAATCGCATTTAAACATGAGCACAAAACGAGCTCAGCACAGAGTGGAAATGGCTCATCAGTGACGGAGTATGAGCTACTGTTAAAGTCTTTGAATGTATGCGTTGGTGCGCTCTTCTCCTGGATAGATACTCTACAAATCCTTGGCTCCTGTAATTAAATCTGTTTATGCTGAAATGATGGGTCGCTCAGCCGAGAGGCTGTTTCCACTATTATATAGTATAAAGGTAATCATTTATTCTGAATGCATTTTGAAGTTCGTGTAGACTTGCCCCAAATTAGTGTTCCAGTCTCTATGGAAACCTCTACATCAGAATCTGACAAGTACCTTTTTCGTGTGTCGAAAATAACGCAATCCTGCTGGTTTATACGTCAAGCAGGAAACATGCAGCCGCCTTCAAAGAGTAAAACCGATCGGAAACAGAACTGACTGACAGGTCGAAGGTCCCTTATCCAAAATGTTCGGTTCCAGAAGTGCTTTGGATTTCGGATTTTGCATATAACTGAGATCTCTTTGGGATGGGGCCTAAGTCTAAACACGAAACCTAGGGAATTTATACAGTATATAGGTAATAATTTTGTCCTTGTCACATGAGGCCAGGGCTGGAATTTTTGGGCTCTATTACACTCTTTGCGCAAAAAAGTTTGCGCAGCGCGTTAATTTGTGCGCGAAGTGTTAAACGTTAGCGTGCGTAAATTAGCACTGGTATTGCAATCCGCGCATTTTTTCATCTGTCATAAAATAACGTACGAAAAAAAAGTTGCGCATTAACGTTGCGCGCAGAAATCAGTGTGCGGACTGTTTTTTTTTGTTTTTTTTTTTACGCGATTCAATCAGAATTAAGAACCACAATTGTCTCCTGTTTGATTTTGGCAGGTGCAAAAACATATGTGCGTATATTTGCTGCAGCAATATTAAAAACACGCACAACTTCTATATTTTATTGTTTGGGTATGAGTAGAATGTGTAGCTAATACTGTGCTGTATTTTTTTTTTTTTTTTTTTCGTGCTGGTGTATTTGGTTTCGGCCAGGACGTTCAGATTTGCCATTAACACCAGCTTTTCAAAGACGTTAAAATTATGCGCGCAAATGTCCGTTAAAATTTGCGCATAGATTGTAATACCATCCGCTTACCAGCGCACAAACGCATTTGCGCTCACATTGTTAACTATAGGACGCGCGCAGTACGGTATGCTCGCAAAGTGTTCACGCAGGTTCACCCGCGTTAGACATTAACACATTTTTTGCGCGGACTTTGTAATATGACGTTCAGCGCAAAGGGTTTTGCCCCTCGCCTTAATGCGTTTTTGTGCATGCGTTAAAATTTGCGTTGGGAATGTAATAGAGCCCATTGACTTTTTTGGGCATTTGAACATGCTGGGTTTCTGCATTTCATGTAGGGGATTCCTGATCTATAGTGCCTGATGTACAGTTTTTGAGAGAGGATTTTGCCAGGAAGGATACATTGAGATTTCTCTCGTTTTCAAGGATGTCCTGGGTGGCGAGTATGTACCGTTGGGTGTCTTGCCCAAGGACACTTACTGGAGAGGTGCTCTTGATGGGATCGAACCCATGACTCCACAGGCTCTCTCCATGCAGAGCGGTGATGTTACCTCTACTCAGTGGCGGAAGTAACAGAGTCGCAGCGGTCGCAGTTGCGACCGGGCCCTGGCATTCCGCCACTGGAGGGGGGCCCAGCGCCGCCGCCAGATTCTGGCAAAAAGCGCCGGAATCTGGGAGCAGCGCTGCCGGCTGTTCCCCTCCCTGTGAGCGGCCCGCTGGTTTGCAGCTTGGCCGTTCGCGTGGGATGGGAACTAGCTGACCAGCGCACGAGATCTCGCGAGAACTCGGCTGCGCTGGTCAGGTGGTTTCCGGTGAGCGGCCAGGCTGCATGCTTTCAGCGGCCGCTCACCACGGAGAGAGGAGCCTGAGCCGGAGATAGGAGCCAGAGAGGAGCATGAGCCTGAGGTGAGCTGGGGGGCCCTATATACCCATAAGAGCTGGGCGCAAATCTATCCATTAGCTGGGGCAATATATCCATGAGCTGGGGCAGTATATCCATGAGCTGGGGCAGTATATCCATGAGCTGGGGCAGTATATCAATGAGCTGGGGCAATATATCCATGACCTGGGGCAGTATCCATGTGCTGGGGCAGTATATCCATGAGCTGGGGAAATATATCCATGAGCTGGGGAAATATATCCATGAGCTGGGGCAGTATATCCATGAGCTGGGGCAGTATCCATGTGCTGGGGCAGTATAGCCATGAGCTGGGGAAATATATCCATGAGCTGGGGAAATATATCCATGAGCTGGGGAAATATATCCATGAGCTGGGGCAGTATATCCATGTGCTGGGGCAGTATATCCATGAGCTGGGGCAGTATATCCATGAGCTGGGGCAGTATATCCATGAGCTGGGGCAGTATATCCATGTGCTGGGGCAGTATATCCATGAGCTGGGGCAGTATATCCATGTGCTGGGGCAGTATATCCATGAGCTGGGGCAGTATATCCATGAGCTGGGGCAGTATATCCATGAGCTGGGGCAGTATATCCATGAGCTGGGGCAATATATCCATGAGCTGGGGCAATATATCCATGACCTGGGGCAGTATCCATGTGCTGGGGCAGTATATCCATGAGCTGGGGAAATATATCCATGAGCTGGGGAAATATATCCATGAGCTGGGGAAATATATCCATGAGCTGGGGCAGTATATCCATGTGCTGGGGCAGTATATCCATGAGCTGGGGCAGTATATCCATGAGCTGGGGCAGTATATCCATGTGCTGGGGCAGTATATCCATGTGCTGGGGCAGTATATCCATGTGCTGGGGCAGTATATCCATGTGCTGGGGCAGTATATCCATGTGCTGGGGCAGTATATCCATGTGCTGGGGCAGTATATCCATGAGCTGGGGCAGTATATCCATGAGCTGGGGAAATATATCCATGAGCTGGGGCAATATATCCATGAGCTGGGGCAATATATCCATGAGCTGGGGCAATATATCCATGAGCTGGGGCAATATATCCATGAGCTGGGGCAATATATCCATGAGCTGGGGCAATATATCCATGAGCTGGGGAAATATATCCATGAGCTGGGGAAATATATCCATGAGCTGGGGAAATATATCCATGAGCTGGGGCAGTATATCCATGAGCTGGGGCAGTATCCATGTGCTGGGGCAGTATAGCCATGAGCTGGGGAAGTATAGCCATGAGCTGGGGAAATATATCCATGAGCTGGGGCAGTATCCATGAGCTGGGGCAGTATCCATGTGCTGGGGCAGTATATCCATGAGCTGGGGCAATATATCCATGAGCTGGGGCAATATATACAGGAGCTGGGGGCAAAAATATCCATGTGTGAGCTGGGGCAATATATCCATGTGTGGCCTGGGGGCAATATATGTCCATGTGAGCTGGGGGCAATATATATGTCCATGTGAGCTGGGGCAATATATATATCCATGTGAGCTGGGGGCAATATACAGTATATATCCGTGTCAGCTGGGGCAATATACAGTATATATCCGTGTCAGCTGGGGCAATACTATCTTTTTTATATTGCAGGAAAAAAAAGTAAAAATAGATTTTTTTTTTGGGGGGGGGGGGTTGGGGGGGCCCTTCATGGATTCTTGCACCGGGGCCCTCAGGTTTCTAGTTACGCCACTGCCTCTACTCCACCCAACCAGTACTTAAACGAGAGAAATCTCAATGTATCCTTCCTAGTAAAAGCCTTTATAAATAAATTTTGGAAATAGAAATAATGGCTGGGGCTCCGGAAACCTTTTATTTTTAGATGTACGTTACTTGGGTAATATAACATTTTTCGTTAATCTTACATTGTGCATTGATAAAAGAAATCACCTTTTTCTCTTTGGTAATAATTCCTAGTACTTGGAAAAAACAGTACCTGTATCAATATTTTTAGGTTGGTTTTGGCATTACTCTACACCAGGGCTGTCAAACTCGAGCCCGCCCCGTCCCCAAATGCTGATGCCTGAAAGTCCCAGAATTCCTTCAGTGCAATAGATGGCCAGTGAATCATAGAGTTGTGGTTAAGAAACATCTGGGGGGGGGGGCGGAGCTCGACAGCTCTGATCTACATAAAGGAGAAGGTGGGAGTTGCACTCGACAAAGTAGTACTTGGCCGAAAAAGCAGGGTGCTCATGGAACCAAATAAGGCCAATCCGAACAAGACACTAAAGAAATAAAGCGGGTACCAAGCGCTCCTGATTGATGGGTGGCTTTCATTATGGAGGATGCAACGTTTTGGCCGGCAGAGCGACCTTTCTCGAGCTTGGGAAAGGTTCTGGTGCAGTCTGAAACGTTGCATCCTCAATCGTGAAAGTCACCAATTAATCTGGAGCACCTGGTACTTTCTTTACTACATCTACAAGATACATAAACTGCGTCAAACAGTGGACTTTTTGGGAGCAAGCATTGACAAAGCAACAGTGAAGATCACATTCAACTAGTATTTACGTCAAAGTGGGATCACGCAAGGCTTGTTTTGTGTGTAACTTACATAACTTTAGACCTTGTAGTGCCTGGAGTTATTGTAGACAAAAATAAAACCAACCAGTGCCCCTATCCTAATGGTAACTGTTTATCCTTTTAAACAGATGATTTAAGTATTATAATGCATACGTGAACATTGTGTAATAAGTGAGTAGTCATGTGGATCAACAGGATATCGTAATTACCGTTCCGTTATTGCCTGATTCCAGACAGATACATGATTCATTTTTTACCATGGTTTTCTTCTTGTCGTAGCTTAGTAGTAAAGAGCGTTCAATGAGTTTGTGGTAGTAAAAGCTGATTAGATAGCAATACGTCAATGACTGTAATGGGTGAAATAGTCATTTTCTGAAAACCAATGGTTTACAACCTCCATTGACCTGATTAGTCATAAGTGGGGCACACTCCTGGAGATTAGTGAAGTGTTATGAAGACCAAGGATGAGTCATCCCAAGATATAAAGTGGTTTCCTTATGGATTCACACCGAACATGAACGTTCTGATGCTACTGGTTCTTATCCCCTTTCCAAAGCTCCGTTTACTTCAGGACTGGGAGGACTTTGGGTTCCTAACGTATCATCTTGTCCATTGAGAATAAAGCAGCTGCTTGACCTGATTTTTGTTCCGTCGTCTTCCTCTGCCTCTTGTAGAGCGTGTACTTTAAATCGTTGAGCAATAACACTTACGTTGGAATGTTATCAGTTCTTTGCATCTGTCCGCACATCCTCTGACAAAATCGACTTGTGAGACTGAGTCAGTTCACCGGCCAGTAAGGAGGCGTGACTGCTACACATTTATACACTTCCATATAATAAAAATGTTGGCCTTTTAACTTGCATCCCGCGTCTCCTATTCTGTTATGTGAAATTATTATGACCCTGTTCTTATCCTTTTGACTGCTCTCACTTTCAGCAGTGCCTCGTATTGGGTTCACTGCTTGGGGGAACCAAGTGCTGGTTCATCGGAAGGTCCTTCCCAATCTTGTATTATGTTCTTCGTCAATCTTTCATTACTGTAGATACTCGAGTATAACGCTAGATTTCGGCGACAAAATGTTACCTTGAGGGGTCGCGTTCTATTCGAGACCTCTGCATCGCGAGTAAAAAAACAACAAAAAAAAAACTTGCCTTGCTCTGGATCTCAAGTCTCCCGGAAGTTCCGGAATCTCGCTGAAGTGAATGCGGGCTCCCTGGTGCTTGCAAACACTTCAGGAACTACCGGATTCGGGAGAGGTGGGATCCATCACTCTCGGTTTAAGCCAATCCTTCACCTCGCTCGGCTCCGTGGCCATCTAATCGCTAGTAAAGAAGACAGGTGGCCGGCGCCTTCATACTTCGTAACAACTGCAATCATTCTAGAGCAGAGCACCTTAGCCTGAGGGAGCGCCTGACTGTGTGAAGAGAACCTGGAAGGATTATAATTGTTTACCGGTACAGTAAAATTTTATTCCTCGCGTTATATTCGAGTCTTGAGTATTATCTCATTTCCATAATAAATCTCTATCCATCACGTTATATTCGGGTCACGCTATACTTGAGTATCTACGGTACACAATGTTCACTTGTGTATTAGAAGTGTGTAGTCATATAGATCAACATGATATCCTAATTATATTCCTGTATTACCTGATGCCAGGCACACACCTCAATAATTACCACGGTCTTCTCCTTACCTGGTGTGCAAGAGTTTAATGGGTTTATGGTAGTAAACACTGATTAGATAGCAATGTGTGGGTGAAATCAAGACCTATTCCGATAACAAATGGTTTACTGCCTTCTGGACTACTTGTGTTTCTCCAAGCTCATCTTAATGACCCAAGGACTTGGATTTGCAACTCATGTCCAAGCGTTTGATGAACAGCTCCTTTTTAGCTATGTGCCGCAGAGAAGCTCTTGAATCGAAAATGACCAAAACATGGACTTCTTATAAAGACACAAAGGGAAATGGTCAAACGCTCTATAATTCAGCACCTGGCACTGGATAACCTGCTGTAATTTACCGGTGTTTTTAGCACCCCCCCCCCCCCGGACATTCGGGAATCCCAGGGTCATAGGCAGGAAGTGAATGTCACATACAGGACCTGATCGAAGTCCGATTAAAACATCTCCTTTTGAAAGCACACCAACAGGTCTGATCACTAAAGGTGAAACTCCGGAGAATCGACAGACAATTCTAGGTCAAAATAGCCAAACCAGTCTGAAGATGGTAAAAAAAAAAAATGGCCAAACCAGCAACATTCTATCATTTATCTCACTTTCCAAATCAGATATTTGGTCCATATTGTTCTCTTCTCCGGTCAGTTCTCCTGAGTTTCACCTTTTTAGTGAATAGACCTGAAAGTCCTTTAGTATTTTTTTTTACTTTATTGGGGAAATAACAGCAAGTAAAAGGTGTCTTGTAGGAAGAGAGGGCTTCTCGGGTGAACCTACTTATGGGAGGATGGTAAAAACAGGATGCATTCGCCTGGTACAGACAAATGCTTGCTGACTGCCTCTATGGTTAGACATTGGGGATTAGCATATGTCGAAGCAGGAAATGGGGCTGGACCAAACTAACTATGAGGGTTAGACGGGGAGAGTGGACTGATCCATTTTAAGTAAAAGCATAGGGGGAAAAACAAATAAGATATCTGGTTCCATGATACCGCATAATATCCAGGATGCACAGTGCATGCGTTGTCTCCTCTTTCAGAGTGACCAAACCTCCTTTTCTTAGCACTGGCCTAATTGGCCATAGTCATGATCAGAAATCCGCCTGCTTAAAGAAATGTATATAAATTTCCAGTCATTCCAGGACTTTGCTCTAAACTTGGAACTGGAGATGGAACTGGCGAGACTGAAAAGCGATTTGCAAAATGGCTGAAAAAGAACAAAAATTCACAATGTTTTTTAAAAAATGTATTCTTCAGCCTGCGATAATGGTGCTCTTAAATGCCATCAATCCAATTTAATATGTAACAATAAAGATTTTTATAAATTTAATAAATTGCATATATCATTTTTGTATTCTCTCTAGCAACGTATCTGTAAAAGTCACCTGATTTGGAGTCATGATGTTCCGTTAATGACCACCCCGGGGGGTCTGTCTGCTCTCTACAAAATGTTTGCTCGTTGGAAACTAGAAGCCTACATTTTCTTTTTATCTGGCAGTGACTGCATGGATAGATAATGATGGGTGGCACCAGAATATTTCCCATTTGATTTATTTTGATAAGCTATAAACCTGGTGGATCCATTGAATATTTTTGTTTTCATATTGATTTGAATATAAAGCGCTTATTAAAATATCTTGACCTTGCATGTGTGTATCCCTCAATTCTACGCAGCCCCGGAGGTGTCGGTACGCGGGTGTGGAATTTCACAATGCATGCAAAAATTAAATTAAATCCTCGTTATGGGAGAAAAAAATCCAGGAAACGTTTAGGAACTTGACATTTTATGTCTTGAGTTTTCATGTTGATTCTGCAAATTTATTTTTTTTTAAATTTTCTAAATGTTTTTTACCAAACCTGTGTATTCTGCTTATACAAAGTGTACTTTTAATGAATGCGTACCCAGCCACTTGTGATGCCGAGGACAGGCTACAGAGCTTTTCACAAGAGCCTGTTGGCAGCCGAAAGGGTTTTGGTCTCTTGGCCGCGCACACTTGGCGGGGACGAATGTCGCAAATTGCAAGAATTCAAAGCATTATTGGAGGTCTCTGTTCTCGACTCCAAAACAAATCAAAAACACAACACCGGAACCTGAAAAGTGTTTTCACAAATGTGAAATCCCAATACATTGGGGGAGGGGTATAAAACGGACGTAAAAACGTTAAATTTGCCTCCTTGGCTCTACTGTAAATTCAAGGCTTGTGCGAGGAAAAAACAAGATTAAAGAGTGTTCCAAGAACAGACAACAGCGGCTTGTCCCATGGAGATTCCCCGCTCAGGTCTCATAAGATTTTAGCAGGGTTCTTACCGTAGTTCAGGCCACTAGTGCTGTTGACCATTGTCGAGACCCTCCTAAACCTAGTTTTTGCTCCCCTGTAAATTATTTAAGGATCCATCTATCCTTTTTATGTTTTACGTTATGGTCGGGCACATGGACTCTATGCTACCGTAAAAATGCAACCAAGATTGGATGGGGAACGCTGGCCTATTACGTTACATGCTTTGATGCGGGATGAGTGTACATCCCATTGGTTAGAGTGGACCATAATACTTTCCAGTCTGTGTATAGTAGAGATGTGTATTAGTTTCTGAAAAATTTGGAATTTGTAACGAAATTTGATAATTCGTAGTTCGGAAGTACTTCCGAATAACGAATCGATACGATACAAATTCGAACCGAAATGGTATATAACGAA
This sequence comes from Leptobrachium leishanense, assembly GCA_009667805.1. Taxonomy (NCBI): domain Eukaryota; kingdom Metazoa; phylum Chordata; class Amphibia; order Anura; family Megophryidae; genus Leptobrachium; species Leptobrachium leishanense. Next base: position 530,300,308 of record CM019063.1, on the reverse strand, counting down.
TTTATTTTGTTTTACACTGTGTCCTCTTCCTAAAACAAAAATTTGAATAATTATCGCATTGATCTGTACTTAAAATTAGGCTTGTGCATTTTTTTTAATTTTTTTTCGGTTCGGTTCGATTTGTTCGGATGTTTAAAATTTTCGATTCGGCTCGTTTCGACCGATTTCTGATTTGGTTCGGTTCGGCTCGTTTTTCGTGTACATTTTTTTTAGGAATATCGACCATTTTTCGTGTTTTCGGGTCACTTTGCTCGTTTTTTGTATCGACTTTTCGGAAATTTCAGAAATTTTCGTTTTTTCGGAACTTCTGTTCTCGTTTCAAAGTGTCTGTGATAATTCTGGCGATTCTATCGTGTTTTTTTTTATTAAATAAAGATCCTTTTTTTCTTATGAATAATTGAATATACATTTCACAACTTTATTTAATCATATTAAAATGGTATGAAAGCCAAGGAACAAAAAAAATGAACAAAACGATTTAAAAAACGCTAAACTGACCCAAATGCCTCAAGAAACAAGTGATACACATTTACAAATACAAAATTTACAGAATCAGCGATATAACCGATAATAGTTAAATATACGATTTCCAGAATTACCGAAATGGAACCGAAATCACAAATGGAACCGAAATCATGAATAGAGCAAAAATAAATTTTGATTTGACACATTTCAAGTCCATTCGAAAAATCCGAAAATTTTTCATTTCGGCTCGGAAAACTTTTCGGATCTGTCGGTTTTCGGGTCCGACCCGATTCGGAAATTCGACCGAATCCGAAGACACGAATCGGGAAATTTCGTGAAAATTCCAAAACCCGAAACGCACATCCCTACTTAAAATCCAAGTAATAGTCAGCAAAGGACTTTATGAAACAAATTAATTTTGTTTCACTGTTTAATTTGACTCAAATACTAAATCTGTGACACGGCTTAAAATTTAACCCTAGCTTTTCTTTTAACAGCAAAATTTGATTAATTGGTTTTATTTCGTGATCCAAAATTCGAATTGATATCAACTATCGAATTGATTTTATATGAAATTCTAATCGTTACGAAATTCCGAAAACGAAATTATTTAAAAAACGTAAAGAAACAAAACAAATTTTTCAGCCACGCACATCCCTAGTGTATAGGGATTCAGAAATACCTTTTTTGGACTTTAGTGGATTTATAATACAATAGATCTACTCTACTAGACAGTGTTAGAAGATGGAGATCGACGGTGGAGGTGCAACACTAGACTTTCAAGTGTAGAACATTTTCAAACCAAAGTGGGAACCGGGCAAAGTTTTGTGCCAAAATGGGACTTTGTCAAGCCTGAGGCTCAACGAAGACCAATTCTGGCTCAACGTTGCCCGATCCGCACTCGGTGGAATAAGTTGCTCTACACTTGAAAGCCTAGCGTTTTGTGTCCTCAAAGTGTGGATCACCCAGACTTCCTGGAAGTAAATCTCCGCAGCACGGAGAGAGATGTAAGGGTTAGTTTTCGGATGTGCCCGACTTGGTCAACGTAAAAGCTCTAGGTTTGTTTAAACCAGACCTGTAGAAGGATCTCTACCTATGTGTCGTCCTCTGATTTTCCGATTACACTGTTTAATTTAGGATCGGCTCAAATATACAGAAACGCGTAGGCATTTGTCCCAACCTCTCTAAATGCTCTATTATTTTATAGAAACTCATAACATATTTATATGTCCAGTGACTTTTTCTTCCCGGTTTTTATTTTCCCTCTTTCTCTTTTGCGTAGGTTACGGCACCAGGCGCGGAAGGAACTCTACGCGTACAAGCAGGCAAGTCCTGTGTATATTGTGACAGGAGTTACTTGTTCAGCATGGTCTATGAAATCAATATATTCTTTAACCGCTTCACTGCCAGAGTACTCATTAAACTGTCTAAACACACATTTTCAAATTTGAGAGTATTTAGAAGAATATATATACACACTTTTCTAACACCTTTTCCTCCCGCTTTAGTCTGATGCATAATTAGGACCTGAAGGAGGTATGTCGGTGCCGCGGTGGCAAACGTGCGAGAATTCACCTGAAACTTCTGTTTGTCTCATTCTTTGGATTCGAGATTGGGAAAGATGAAGACTTTAGGATCTATTTACAAAGTGCCGATCTTGCCCCCGAATTGCGCCGAATGGTGAATTTCACCGTATGGTGCAATTTCGGGGCAGTTAGTCTATTCACTAAACTGTCAATTTGCCAAATACTGGCTGACGGCAAAATATGGTGCAGTTCACCACAGTTTGATCTTCGGCAGCAGCAAAATTGTCCCATAGTGACGTAATGGTTAATCTCTTCAGAGAACGACAAACTGCCCTGAGATGTCAGTGAAAAGACCTGATTTTCAGTGAATCCGTTCGGCAGGTTTAAACAGGCGAATCCCATAGGATTTAATGTTAAAAAAATATTTTCTGATTTTTTTTTTCTTCACTTTCGGCAAAAAGTCTATTCGAACACCTTTTTTGTACTTTTTTTTTTTTTAAATATTAAACTTTAACAGGCCTTTTTATTATTTTTTAAAGGTCCTTTTTATTGGACATGCATTGATGCATTTTTATTGGTTTAAACACCCATTTGGAGAATCGAGTTCCTATATTTTTTTTCTTTCTGTAGTTCAGCTCCATTCGGCAGCCAGTTCGGCAGTCTTCGGCGACTCCATCTTTGGTGCACTGCGGTGAATGGTGAATTCACTGTAGGGTTGGCAAAATGGAATCACCGAAGCGCACTCATTTTATGAGAGAACTATAATCTCCAATCAAAATAGTGTTTATTTGGGTGTATTTGGCGTGTGTGTTAATGCATCGCGGTGTGTTATACAGGAGGTGCTACAGATCTCGGAAACGTCTTTCTAACTTTTTCTATGGATCTTCCAGTGAATATGTTGAATTGGTGTATGTAGTTCTAATTTTTATTTTTCCTTCAGGTCATCTTAAAAGAAAAAGTAAAAGAACTCAACCTATACGAGGTGAGTACAAAGTGTGTTTTTGAGTTCTTCTGATGGAGTATGTACGTTTGGCCAAGAAATGGAACTTTTACCAGCTTTTCCCAACCTGCAAATCCATGTAACCAGTGCTGGGTTTGAACACTCACACCTTCTGTGTTGGTAAACCTGCTTCCCGGCTTCCTCTGACATGCGCTCGTGTGAATTTGTGTCTCCTAGATGTGTGCCGTATGCTTAGAGGAATTTAAACCAAAAGACGAGCTGGGGATCTGCCCATGCAAGCATGCCTTTCATAGAAAGTAAGTGAAATCCTTTGTTTTCCTTGTGTATCCGATGTCACTGGAGCTCTGTAACGGAGTAGAAAAAAACCATAAGATCACAAATCCCTAAATCCTGCGTTTGGGATGTTCGCTCAATATGTACCTATACAAGTCAACCATTCTAGTTTCTTTAAAATCCATTAAAGGGGGCAGATGCAGATGCCAGTTTCAGGACAGACAAGGTACCATTTTTGGGGAAGACTGGCCGTCCACTGGGTCCGTATTTGTCCAACTAACAAGCCGGACGTAGCAGTTCATAGTCATACGACTAATCCCACAACAAGAGTAGATTCAGCCCTCATTCACTGCCTCCGACTTCCATCGAATGAATACGTCAGACTAGCGAACTTTCCCATTTGAATAGGATTTGTCGGACGACCCAGTACAGATGCATAGGATTCAATGTAAAATAATATTTACATTTACTTATTAAACAGTTTATTCTTTTCATTTTCAACAAACCGTCTATTTTTTCTGAATATCTTTTTGCATTTTTGGTATTTTTTTTTATTTCCAATTTCTTTATTTTTAAATGGTTTTTTTATTTTTCCTTTTAATTTTTCTTCTAAAAAAAAATTAAAAAAAATTCTGTAAGACCTTTTTCTATTTATATATAATTTATTTATGCATTTTTATTGGTTTAAACACCGATTAGATTAGATTAGTTCTTTAACAGAGCAGATGCCGGATCGCTCTGCTTATTACTCACTCTCCCTAGAACATTGCTGCGCTGGGTCTGTCCTTCTAATGCTTAGACACCTGACAGACCCTGCACAGCAATGTCCTGCAGTGAGGAATGCGGGAGTTTCTGCAGCAGTATTGTTTACTTTATTAATGTAAAGTGGACAATGCTGCATGCTTTAGAACAATTTTTTTTTCCCATTATCTTTATGTAAATTTTGCATTTTAAAGTTTGATATCATCGGAAAGGCTGGACACTGGCCTTTCCAGTGGCACCTAACTTGACTTTATGAGGGTGTATGGAACCAAAGATACAGTAGTCAAAATTATCTCCTGTATCTCCTATAATTGCAACTCTGGGAGAGCACATACTTCTTGTTCCACCCCCCCCCCCTTCCTGATCCACCAGTGGTATGTAGAACATACATTTATTTTTTCTTAGATTTGGTTTCTTTAATGTTTCTGAATGTCTGTTGATCGGCATGGGCCAAAATAAATCTTCTCTCCTTCATTGCGATGAAGTATAGTAAATCCACTAGTGTGGAACACCTTCAATGCGAGTGGTTCGGATCCCAAAAATGCATGGAAGGACTAATAAAGATTTTGAACAAGACGGCTGTCCCATGTGTTGTGCCCTTGAGTTTAGGGGCATTCACCCAGTTGGATGAGATGCTGAGGTGGTAGAAAGGAAAGTAACATAACTCGCTGTCACTCTAGAGCAGGGCTGTTAAACTCTGGCCGCCCAGATAATTCGGAACTACAACTTCCATGATTTCCTGGCCATCTGTTGCATTGAAGGAATTTTTCATGGGGGGGGGCTGGGAGTATGAAATCCCTGCTCTAGAGTATCTTCTACGGAAGGTCAGTGATGAGAAATCTAGTCGAGAGTAGAGAGTACTCCTTCCACTGAATGTCGATTACCTGTATAAAATCCAGGGTGGAACAGGAGCAAGAAAAACCAGATCAAAGGAGAGTCAAGGTAGGAGGATGGATGCAGGAGGGGGGACGTAAAGCCTAGATCTGGCCTGTCAAACTCCAGATCCTCCAGATGATCCTTCCTAAACTAAAACGCCCATGATTCCCAGGCCATCTGTTGCATTGGAAGACTTCTGGGAATTGTAGGGATCAACCTCTGGGGTTGGAAGTATGATTCTGTCGACTCGTAATGCCTTCTCTCGTTATCCTAGATGGGCTAAACCTTTTGTTCGGTATTTATAGAATTTAATTATTATTTTTCAGTTTCTCTCGCTCGAAGTATACTCAGATGTGTGATTTCTGTTCCAGGTGCCTCATTAAATGGCTGGAGGTCAGGAAAGTTTGCCCACTTTGCAACATGCCCGTCTTGCAACTGGCTCAACTACACAGCAACCAAGAGCATAGACCCACACAAGGACCTCTGCCCGGGGCAGAGAATATCGTATAGCTCACAGCCACCCTGCCCTGGGTCACTCATGCAAAGAGCCACAGATTCCATGCCCACGTCTTGCTTCCTCAATGCATCCTGTAGAACTGTACATGGCTCGTCAACGAGACGCCTTGACATCCTTGGGCATAGAAATGTGAACTCAACGCGACCAAAGCACTTTTGGTACCAGCCCACGCAGGAGATAGAACACAAGGGAAGAGAGCAACAATGCTTGGCCTTGGAAGAGCACTTTAAAAGGATTTCACTGAAACCATTGCAACTCTTTATCATAATTATTATTATTGTGGTTATTGTAACTATATATGTCTAACTATGTTATTATTTTTTTACTGGAAACTTCACTGTGCCAGGAGAAAGGGATTACTGGAATCTCTTCTTAAAGGAGAGGGTACAGAGAGGGTTTTGAAACCTAAAAAAATGTAGAGTTGAATTCGTATTTTCCATACACTATGCAAACGGCTTGTCTAAACCGTGCACATGTGACAGTGCTATGATACGGAGTATAAAAAAAAATCTTCCCAGAAGTGTGAAGGGTCTGGAAACTAGAAGCAGGGCTGGGGTCACATGGTCTGATATGTCAATCGGTAAATATGAACACTGGTGGCCAAAAGGAAAAAATTAGACACGAGGGCTGGTTTTGGGTCAAAATTCCAAATGTTTATGGATGGTTCCGCATTGCCATTTATGGATAATATGAACTGATATAGGTCGACTCGTCTTCTCCAGAGTAGATTACGGTTTTCAGTTCTATCTCGGCCTGCAGAGATGGAGCTTCATAGATGGGGGTGTAAGGCAGCTTCCCTCTGCTCATCGTAACAAACACAGGTCTTACCAAATCACGCTGTCCTGTTCCACACCACAGAGCCTATTGACATGAATGTACTTTTACTGCTCATTTTGGTCGCCCTAGGACCTCTACAACTCGCTGTTTTTGCCAATTAGGTTTGCATTCCAACACGAACATCCATAAACCTGATTTAAGATGGTTCATTGGTAACTTCTGCTCTTTATTCTTCACATTGCCGAAGCCTACCTAGAAGGTGGGAAAATTCCGCTAGGGTTAAAATTCTACAATGACTGGAGGGTCTACTTTTTGACCACCTTTCTCTTTCTGGAGTTTCAAGAGTACAGTTACTCGGTGAGAGAAGTGGTTCCTACTTTCTATAAGCAACCGCTTTACCACCCAGGATTTATACCACGTATCATTAGAGTGGGCTAAGACATTTACCTCAACGAAACGGCACCTAGATATTACCGAATTATTAATCGGTTTGGCCAATATGGAGACTTTAATGACCAGCCTTTTTTTCTTTAGCGGGTAGTACTGACAAATCTGTCCACCTAGAAGGTTCATAATGTATCAAGATAGACCTCAAATTCAGGCTGTTTACATGGTTCTGAAAAATGGTAAAGTGCGAGAGTTATCCACTCTTAGACCTTCGTCTACTAAGCACAAGTGAGCAATAGTCCCTTCGATTCTACCTACAATGCAACACTTGACACTTCTTCATTTTTTGTGAAAGTTCTTTTTGCCAAGTTACCTTTTTATAGCTTTGACTATTAATTATAATAATAATAATAATCATGAAGTGCTTGCTTTACACTTGGATAACCTATACTGCTATTGAAACGTTATTGTGCCGACAGTGTTCAATGATGCGTTTTAAAAGTCTGGGTGACATGTCATCCGTTTTGTCTGAGATTTGGTTGTGAACATCCTGGTTACTGTTCCTATTGTCTTTCCCAACTACCATTCAAGTTTGTTGGATAATCTTTTGACAGGCCACCTATGGTGATGAGTTATGACTTGTCCATGATTCATGGCCACTTGAGACAGTAGTACACGAAATTTGCATTGATTGACCTGTGCTCTAGAGGGACAGTACAAACCTTTATCTCGTATCTGACAGTTAATAGGCATGAGTTATTAATTGAGAACCTTTTGCTAATAAGTCTTCACCAGCTCCAAAGATTTAGTTGCAATTGTGGCATTTGAAGCATGTTTGGTGTTCAACCACCCATACTTGTGTTTGACGTTTGCCAAAAAAAAGGGATTGATATAGAACAGTAGCCAGATTGATCTCCTGGTGTAGTTACTAGGAATAGATTTCCTTTCTGTTGCTGTAAACAGTTATGTAGGGTTTAAGTTATCTGGGTTGTGTGGTTATCGTTACCCATTCTCAGATGAGACCCTGGTGAACATTTGTTGAACATACCAAGAAGGCAAATTAAGTATTCCAGGTTATACAGTTGAATGTGTTTAGAAGTGGTTGTGGTGCCCTTGGTCTATGAGATCATCATGTTTGGTAATCTAGTGGTTTCGACAGTAGCAAGTCCTTGGATACCTCATGTCTACAATATGCTGGGGCAGACCTGGAAACCATAGTTGTTACTCTTCTGCCCTAACCTGTTCTATTAATGGAGTCTCCAAGCGATCCTTTGTCCGCCATTGCTAATGTAAGCCACCATTTCGAACCTGTCCAGTTGCCGATGGGTTGGGTTTTCACCCAGTGAACAATATAGAGCTTTTAAATGTACAGCTAGTATTCGACTTGTGGGTGGAGCTGTTGTAAATAATGTGATATCCGATCTGCATTACTGGGTGGTTCTTTGACGATGTTTGCACGATTTTGTGCCCCCCAACCATAGTTCTTTATAGCTGGTCTGAAGTTGATTGTAGCAGCAAGTCCTTGCTCCGAAATACTGTCTTGGCGAGTGTAGTTGATCCAGATTTAATAGGGAGTAAAAATTCTTTACGACTTAGCGTTTGAACAGACCATTAAGATTGTATCGTCATCATTTGTGTGACCATGTGTGTTTTGAATGTCTCTATAATATAGAATAGAACTCTAATTAAATTCGGTGCCAACATGTAAGACGTTACGAACAGGCAGCTGTTCAAACAAATTAGATGGTCAAGTCCATATTTTGTTAAGAGGTCATTGTAACTTCAAGGAGTATTACTTTACGATATTTTTACAGTGCTGAGAGATCTTGTATGACTTGAATCATGAGTTTAACAAAATAATTTTTATATTTTTTTGGTCTCCGAAGAACTGTTGCTTTGTTTACAAAAAGACTATAATCAAGGCGTGTCACGCAAGCTTGATCTCCACTGAAGGGGACATGCCAGGGCATTTCCTTGATTATTTGAACACAAATTATGTACACAACACAATCATTTTTTTTTTTTTTTAAAGAATATTTTAGATTTTATATTTTGTAGGGTTTACAGATTATCCAAGCCACCTCCTGGGCTGCTATGATACTAAATTAACCATTTGAGCTATACAAGTCCTGCATGTATGATGTGCAAACTGTTCCTTACATTCTTAGTAAATCTGAACGTAAGTCAACGGAGACCATGAAAATGTAGATCTACGATGGGTTACATAGTTACATAGGCTGAAAAAAGACATGCGTCCATCAGGTTCAGCCTCTCCCACATAACCTACTGCTGTTGATCCAAAAGAAGGCAAAAAACCCAGTCTGAAATGCTTGCCAATATGCAACATACTGGGAAAAAAATCCTTCTTGACCCCAGAATGGCCTCAGATTTCTCCTTGGATCAAGAAGCTTTTACCCACATATTACATATTATAACCCTTAATATTCTGTGTCTGCAGGAAGTCATCCAGTCGTTTTTTAAGTCTGTACAGACTCTGACCCAACCACCTCAACAGGCAGAGAATTCCACAGCTTTATTGTTCTCACCGTAAAATAACCCTTCCTATGCTTTAAGCTAAATTTTCTTTCTTCCAGTCTAAATGGATGACCCCTTGTCCTATGTATAGTCCTGTTAATGAATAGGTTTCCAGACAATGGTTGATAATGGCCACGTATATATTTATATAAGGTTATCAGATCCCCTCTAAGGCGCCGTTTCTCTAAACTAAACAGGTTTAAGCTTGTTAGTCTTTCCTCATAACTTAACCCTTCCATCCCCCTTATTAATTTAGTTGCCCGTCTCTGCACTTTTTCTAGCGCTATAATAATCTTTTTTTTAAGACCGGTGCCCAAAATTGCACAGCATATTCAAGGTGCGGCCTGACCATTGATTTATACAGAGGCAAAATTATGTTTTCATCCCGTGAGTGAACTCCCCTTTTAATGCATGCCAATACTTTGCTGGCCTTGGCGGCTGCTGTTTGACATTGCACATTGTTACTTAGTTTGAAGTCTATGATTATTCCCAAATCCTTCTCCTGCTTGGATTTCCCTAACTCCGTACCATTTAGGGTATAAATTACTTGCGTGTTCTTCACTCCAAAGTGCATAACTTTGCATTTATCTAGATTAAATTTCATCTGCCATTTAAGTGCCCAGTCCCCCAATCTATCTAAATCCCTCTGCAGCGAAGTAACATCCTGCTCACATTATATTACTTTTCCTAGTTTTGTGTCATCTGCAAACACTGATACATGACTTTCAATGCCTATCTCAAGGTCATTTATAAATAAATTGAATAGTATTGGTCCTATAACAGACCCCTGAGGGACACCGCTTACCACTGGTGTCCATCTTGAAAATGTATCATTTATGACCACTCTCTGTACCCTATCTTTTAGCCAGTTTTCTATCCAAGAACAAGTATTTTCATCTAGACCAATTTTTCTTAATTTAAATAGTAACCTTTTGTGTGGAACTGTGTCGAAAGCTTTGGCAAAATCTAAGTAAATCACATCCACTGCGACCCCCTGATCTATACTTCTACTTACTTCCTCATAGAACGTAATTAGGTTAGTCTGATATGATCTGTGTTTCATGAAACCATGCGGATTTTTGCCAATTACATTATACCTCCCAATAAATTCCTGAATATTATCCCTTAGTAACCCCTCAAATACTTTCCCAGCCACAGATGTTAAGCTCACAGGTCTATAATTCCCAGGCACAAATTTTAAACCTTTCTTAAATATAGGGACCACGTCAGCTTTTCTCCCTTCAATTTTCTGAAATGCATGATGTACCTTGAATTCTGATTCTAAAATACAACGCACATGCTATGAAAGCGGGTACGAAATGTTATTGTCGCTCAAGACCTTTTGTGACAAATTGCCAATCCCCATAAAATTAATATTAAAAAGCCGGGTGTTGCCAAAAGTATTTTTCTACTTAAAAATGTCAATCAATGGAGTTTCTGAAGATAAACTAGGCTGTAATTCCCTGAATACCCAGTGTTTCTGATCCATTGCGGATAGTGCTTCCTGACATGGAGGACGAAGTAAATTGACAAATGGTATTTATTTTCTTAAAAATGCCAAAATGTATATGTGTTAACCCGACTAGCCTGTTGTATCCACAACCTGCAATATAAAGCACTTACTATAACTGTTCCTTGGCGTCTGGAGACATTGGTTCGGGGTTGCTACTAGTTTGCAGAATTAATCTTCGGAAATTCTATTTTGGATTGTCCATGAATGTCTGTGCGTACCACCACCCTCTATTCTCCTGAAAACTGTTATTTTTTTCATAATTTCTAATTGGCAAGCATTTGAATGTTCCCCTTTAAGAATGCCCCGAGCCAATCTCTAGGATCAGAATTTGGACCTGTTCTGGGGTTTTTCGAGCCAATCCCTAGGATCAGAATTTGGACCTGTTCTAGGGTTTTTCGAGCCAATCCCTAGGATCAGAATTTGGACCTGTTCTGGGGTTTTTCGAGCCAATCCCTAGGATCAGAATTTGGACCTGTTCTAGGGTTTTTCGAGCCAATCCCTAGGATCAGAATTTGGACCTGTTCTGGGGTTTTTCGAGCCAATCCCTAGGATCAGAATTTGGACCTGTTCTAGGGTTTTTCGAGCCTATCCCTAGGATCAGAATTTGGACCTGATCGGGTTTTTTTTTTTTGAGCCTATCCGATCTCCATGAGCTGCTGGGCAGCGAGACTGAGCTGCCCAACTGGAGCCGCGACATTGACTTGTGACGTCTTCCAACTTGCTCGCAAGACATGGAGGCAAGGAAGACGTTGCGTGTCACTTGGTCAACAATGCCAACGATGAGGTTGTTGTCGTGCGGTATTGGATCGGGACTCTGTATCGGCCAGTCCTGAACACTGCACGACTCTGATTAGATCGGCGGCTTAAAAATTGGGATCAGGAGATCCCTACTTCCCACTACAACAGTGTTTCCCAAACCGGTCCTCGGGACCCTCTGCTTCACCAGGTTTGCAGGATATGTGAAGCACAGCACAGGTGATTTAATTTGCTGCTCAGTGATTGCAGGATTCAGTCTGCAGTTCCCCAAGGTGATCTGCAAAATCTGGCCTGGTTAAGGGTCCCGAGGACAGGTTTGGGAAACCATGCCTTACATAGTGTTGCATAATCCTTAACGTATTTTGGTTTAGAGACCATCACCACGTCAGCATGGTGTGGGCAGCATGCATGAGGCAAGGCTCTTGAGCTATACGTTTTCTAAAATATTTGCTCTTTAAAGGGACCTTGTGGTATTTTACGACTTTTGTATTTTGATAAAACCCCCTGACCTCTTAATTATTGTAATCTATTTGACTTGGTCAACTTACCTCTTCTAAGGGCAAATTTAAAGTGGCCAAGGTCATGGTTTATATGATGTGTGCGATTTCCAACCAAGCAAAGTGGTAGATCCATTGGCCCTGAACTGAATTTTCCTTGCTTTGGTTAACGATGCATCCCCAATCTTTTCAAACATGACAGTGTTCTGACTTTCAGAATGATGCATTGCACCAAGAGCCACAGCCGGTACGTGTAATAAACGTGTTCCGGCCATTTCTTATTTGTTCATCCGTCTGATGGATACGTCTGTTTTTATCTTGCGTCCTTCAAAGTTAGAGCTAGAAAGTCCGTATGATCCGATTTGTAGTGCGCCTTACTCATCTGGAAACACTCTTCCATGGCCTATGTAGAGTCATCCGTATTGCACTTTGTAGGGTTTTGCTGCAGAAATCTAACGTTCTGGGTGTTGTGTAGTATATTTTTTTTTAGAGATTGCAGATTTGTTGCGGAGGAGGCACAGTAAGTGAATAATCTCGTAACACAAACTCCATTGTTGCTGAAACTCCAACTAGGGTGAAACCGTAGGGTGCAATCGACGAGCTGGTTAATAAGGGACAAAGGGTTTCATTCACCATTTGAGGAATGACTGGGAACTGCAAATTATAGAACAACATAACTGAATTTTAAAATGTTTTGACACAAAAATTCACTGGTCAGATCACCTCGATTCCTGGCGAAAATGGCCAATAAACATTGACATTTCACAAAACTAAAACCCAAACCGATACTTCACCATGAAACATCTCCAGTTGTTCTTTGGACTTTAGTTATGTGAAATGCTGGCGCTTTCCACCGACCTTTGAAACACTGGAACTTTGTGAATATTCCTGCTTGTGTTTTACAAGTACTGTGCCTTTTTTTAAGAGCATCCATCATCTGCAGGTTTTTCATATACAGTCATGGCCGAAATTGTTGGCACCCCAGACATTTTTCCAGAAAATCCAGTATTTCTCACAGAAAAGTATTGCAGTAACACATGTTTTGCTATACACATGTTTATTCCCCCTGTGTGTATTGGAACAAAACAAAAGAAGGAAGGAAAAAAGCAAATTGGACATAATGTCACAAAACTCCAAAAATGGTCTGGACAAAATTCTTGGCACCCTTAACTTAATATTTGGTTGCACACCCTTTGGAAAAAATAACTGAAATCAGTCGCTTCCTATAACCATCAATAAGCTTCTTACACCTCTCACCTGGAATTTTGGACCACTCTTCCTTTGCAAACTGCTCCAGGTCTCTCTTATTGGAAAGGCGCCTTTTCCCAACGGCAATTTTAAGATCTCTCCACAGGTGTTCAATGGGATTTAGATCTGGACTCATTGCTGGCCACTTCAGAACTCTCCAGCGCTTTGTTGCCATCCATTTCTGGGTGCTTTTTGACGTATGTTTGGGGTCATTGTCCTGCTGGAAGACCCAAGATCTCGGACGCAAACCCAGCTTTCTTACACTGGGCTCTACAGTGCGACCCAAAATCCTTTGGTAATCCTCAGATTTCATGATGCCTTGCCCACTTTCAAGGCACCCAGTGCCAGAGGCAGCAAAACAACCCCAAAACATCATTGAACCTCCACCATATTTCACTGTAGGTACTGTGCTCTTTTCTTTGTAGGCCTCATTCCATTTTCGGTAAACAGTAGAATGATGTGCTTTACCAAAAAGCTCTATCTTGGTTTCATCTGTCCACAAGACGTTTTCCCAAAAGGATTTTGGCTTACTCAAGTACATTTTGGTAAACTGTAGTCTTGCTTTTTAATGTCTCTGTCAGCAGTGGGGTCCTCCTTGGTCTCCTGCCATAGCATTTCATTTAAATGTTGACGGATAGTTCGCGCTGACACTGATGCTCCCTGAGCCTGCAGGACAGCTTGAATTTCTTTGGAACTTGTTTGGGGCTGCTTATCCACCATGCAGACTATCCTGCGTTGCAACCTTTCATCAATTTTTCTCTTCCGTCCACCCACAGAGAGATTAGCTACAGTGCCATGGGTTGCAAACCTCTTGATAATGTTGCGCACTGTGGACAAAGGCAAATCTAGATCTCTGGAGATGGACTTGTAACCTTGAGATTGTTGATATTTTTCCACAATTTTGGTTCTCAAGTCCTCAGACATTTCTCTTTTCCTCTTTCTGTTGTCCATGCTTAGTGTGGCACACACAGACACACAATGCAAAGACTAAGTGAACTCCTCTCCTTTTTATCTGCTTTCAGGTGTGATTTTTATATTGCCCACACCTGTTACTTGTCCCAGGTGAGTTTACAAGAGCATCACATGCTTGAAACAATCTTATTTAACCACAATTTTGAAAGGGTGCCAAGTATTTTGTCCAGCCCATTTTTGGAGTTTTGTGTGACATTATGTCCAATTTGCTTTTTTTCCTCCCTTTTTTTGTTTTGTTCCAATACACACAAAGGGAATAAACATGTGTATAGCAAAACATGTGCTACTGCAATACTTTTCTGTGAGAAATACTTGATTTTCTGGAAAAATGTCTGGGGTGCCAACAATTTCGGCCATGACTGTATAGAGTTGGGTCCCCCCACCGCAGGTCTCGCGGAAACCTCAGACACGCCAATCGCTGTTGTTTTGACCTCACGGCCGCCATCCGGGTGTTGTAGGCCACAACAGGGGCTCGGAGCTGATCCAGTTCTTTGTGGTTACATACAGTGTAGATTTAATGGGCGTTGATTTGCTAAATGCACAGTTGCAATGAATTTACAGCCAATGAGTAAACCCCATTTTCTCAGCTCAGCAGTTACAGGTCACGTATTACAAGGTGGTTGTCAAAGTCAATTCATGGTTTAATGAACAGACCCCTTCATAAAGTAGGAACTGGTGCTGTCATTTCTATATAGTATAATGTTTAATTTTGCCAGTGTTCAATATTTAGTTCATAATTATAGATCAGGGGGAAAAAAAATACTTTATTTGTAAAAGCAAATTAGGGAAAATATTAAATTTTTATTTCACGTTAAGAGACTTTGACTATTTAATGTGACAAAAAAAGTTTGTTTTTTGTCCTAAAGGCCTTGACATATATTTTTTTTTTATCTACTTCCTGCTTGGCTAGTCGAGCCTGTGTGTGTGATTTACAAAATGGCCGACTTTGGGCCTGAAGGGGGAAAAATGGCGGGAAGGATTTCTTTGTTGATTGTTTTCTGCCAAGCAGTATTACTGACCACGTTTGGTTTTTAAACCGTCTAATTCTTTAAAGTGTACTGTGTTCTCTGTGGCTCCAGACACGGCGCTGAACACCTCTTCCCTCCAGCTTCCTTTATGTAGCGCTGAGGCCTGTTCTGTCATTTTCCTTTTTACTTCTATGTTATCTCCAGTTATTTTTTTGTGTTTTGAGGCCGCAGGTTTACGGGTCTCGCAGATGTGTTTGTAAACTAGAAAAAAAAATCTGCAGCAGAAGAATATTTTTTAAGATGAATATAACTCACTGTTTTTGTAAGCTATATTTTTGTATATTTAATTGCTATTAAACGGTGTTTTGCTAACCACAATATTCATAAAAAAATGTTTTGCATGTGATTTGACTTGAAATGTAAATAAATGACGACTTTTGAGAGCTGCCGTGTCCTGTCTTTTTTCGTCATCCGTCCAATGGGAAAAAGCCATTAAATCACTGCGGCAAAGTTTGTCTGTCTTGGAATGACCATTTATGACCATAGGGCACTGCTCTGGGGCCCCAGAAGGCTTGGTCAGGCATTCCCTTTCACCAGGTCTCATGACCTCACGGATATAAAAAAATGTGTGTCCCTGCCAGTGTATGTGTCTTAACCCTTTCACTGCTGAGGACGTGTGGGAAACATCCTCATTGACTCCTAAGGAAAGTAAGGGTGGAGATAGGGGGTTCCTTTTGAACCAGGGACGTGCACTCAGGGGTGGCAGGGGAGGCGGAGCCTCCCCTGCCATGCCAGTAAATGAATGAGCTGATTGTGTGTAATGACATGTGATGTTGTGTATGTACATTTTAAACTGTAAATAAGTTGTTATTTATACTCATACTCACCTCTCCTCGCTCCCTCGCTGTGCTTTGCTTCTTCTCTGTCCGCTTTTTTTTTCTCCTGCGCTCTCACTTTCACAGTTTACCAGCTGCTGTGTGTGTGCGTGTGCGTGTGTGTGTGTGTGTGTGTGTGTAATACACTACACAGACAGCAGGGGCAGCACTGAGCCAGCCTAGGCTACGCAATTTACGCAGCCCAACGCTACGCTAATTGCGGAGCTCAAGCTGGTGGCAGGCAAGCTCGTCATTTGCCTCCAGGCAATGACAGCAAATGAAGCTTGAGTCAATGGGAAAGCTCCATTGTCTCAAGTTTTTTTTTTTAAAAAAAAGCCCCCCATGGGAGGCAGTGCTCCCATGGTTTGATTGACGCAGGACAGTCATGTGACTGTCCTCGTCAATCGTGGGGGGTGGGCAGGGAGATCACAGCAGTGTGACTGTGACAAACCCCCTCCAGAAAGTGCTGAGCGCATGTGTGTGCGATAAACACACACACACACACACACACATGCGCTCAGCACAGAGGGGGGGTTGTCAGTCACATACAATCTCAAGCTCACAGCACTGGCTCCAGCAGCTCCTCCTACTCACTCAGTCCGTAACGATCACCTCGTGCCAGCACCACAGAGACACGTTGGAAAGGAAGCAGCCGACCTCTTCTCTCTCCACTTGGACAGCACCGCCAGTGAGGAGCTGGTTATCCCAGAGTCTCAGGTAAATAAGGAGCCCTCCCCTGCAGGAACCCTGTGACTGAGCTGGGGCGCCATATCCATGAGTTGCTGGGGCGCCATATCCATGAGTTGCTGGGGCGCCATATCCATGTGCAGGGGCATATCCATTATCCATGAGAGGAGCTGGGGCAGTATATCCATGAGATCAGCTGGGGCAAAATTCATGAGAGAGGGGGGGGGCATATACATGAGCTGCTGGGGCAAATCCATGAGCTGCTGGGGCAAATCCATGAGCTGGGGCATATCCATGAAAGGAGCTGGGGCAAAATCCACGAGAGCTGCTGGGGCATATCCATGTGAGCTGGGGCATTATCCTTGTGTGCTGGGGCAGTATCCATGTGTGCTGGGGGCATATTCATGAGAGCTGGGGCAAAATCCTGTGTATATCTGGCTCTGATACAAGCCAGTGCCTCACCAGCCACTGACCTCACCGCACGTCACTGTTTTGAACCCCAATATCTCCCGACTGTTGGCAGCTAGCAGGGTCATGTTTGGGATCATTAGAAAGGCCAAAGCATGGCCTTTTCAATGATCCCAAACATGACCATGTTTAAAGTAACGAAAAAAAAATAATAAAGTCGTGTTTTTTTAAAAAAAAAAAAGTGAAATGGCTCAGCAGTGAAGGGGTTAAGGGGTTATTCACTAAGCCGTTAACTTGCCGCAAAATGGTATATTTGACTGTGTACAGTGAAATTTTGTGGTAGGTGGTCAATTCGACAGAGATATACAGTGCAGTTCGGTGATCTTCAGCGGCAGCAAAATTTCCCCCTGGCAAAGTAATGGTTTAATCTAGTCGCACTCCGTGTCACTGGAATGACCTGCTTTTCGGTGATTCGGTTCGACAGATTTAACCCCTTCAATACCAAGTGATTTTCCTAAAAACTATTGTCAGGAACCAGTGCGTTCTATAAATCTCTTTTCTGAATTCTCTTTAATGGAGTCAGGTAAAAATTCAGTGTGCAGACTTTTTTCTTTAAACGTTGATGTTGTTTACGTTAAACCGTAACCACGCCAACCGAAACACCGGTGACATCTACACTAAATAAATTTAACAGAAGCGAGGATAGAAACCCCACGGAAAAGCATGTAGAGGGCTACACTAGTAGACAGGGCGTCCATAAAGTCTCGATTTCAAAAATGTATTAAAGGCAAATGAAAAGACAAGTGAAAATTATTACAAGATGAGACGTGTGTGTGTGTGTATATATATATATATATATTTATACATGTTTTTTTTGCCTCATTTAATACACCTCTATATGGGCGCCATTAGTTGCACGAAGCACATCAAGACGGTACTCGATTTCTTGCCGTGTTGGCTGTAGCATCCCCTCATCAATGGTGGCAATGGCGTCAGTGATCCTCTGCTTTAGATTAGTGATGTCCCTTTGTTCCATACACCATATCTTTAACATAACCCCATAGAAAGAAGTGGAGGGGAGTGATATCTGGTGAACGAGGTGGCCAGGGAATTGGGTCAACCCTTCCAATCCTCCGCTCTGGAAATGTTTAATTTAGGAAGCCACGAACATGCCGTCCCCAATGTGGTGCAGCATCTTGCTGGAAAATGAAGGTTGGTTGAAGGTCATGTAGTTGTGGTGCCGCGTATTCAGACAGAAGGTCAAGGTAAACATTTGCAGTAATTGATGTCTCGCCGAAGAAAAACGGACCAATGATTCGATTGCACATGATCCCACAGCACACATTCATCTAAAGCAGAGGATCACTGACGTCATCGCCACCATTGATGAGGGGAAGCTGCAGCCAAACATGGCAAGAAATCCAGTACCGTCTTGATGTGCTTCGTGCAACTAATGGCGCCCATATAGAGGTGTATTAAATGAGGCAAAACAACCTGAAATATATACGTCTCATTTTGTAATAATTTTCACTTAAGATATTTTTGAAATTGTAAAGAGACTTTATGGACACCCTGTATATACCACGGAAAGGAGTAGGGTCTGCGGGTGTAATGATTTATAATCAAAGACCTAGAATTTCGTTTAGATGCAGTTACTTCAAACCCCCCCCCCCCCCACAGCATGTGTTTGTTTTTAGAAGGTGTTTTTGCTTGTAATGCACAAGTAACCCAGTTACAGTTTATGGACGTTGTAGTGTGCCTTTAAGAACATCCAATATATATATATATATAATCTCTACACACCCAAAACAACATACTTCAAGATAACCCGGGCACCACTCTATTCTGGGAATATCCTAACTGGACGAGATGGAACCACTGTTTAATCCCTTGGCTGCTGAAGACTTGGGGTGGAGGTCATGGGGATTCCCCGCAGCATGCGGAGGAGGTACCCACACACATCATGGTTTTGCCACAGCCTTGGTGGAGACCTTCAGGCGTCTGGGGGAGGGGATCCCACGGTAGTCTGACTTCTTGCAACCACACTTTAGGACCCGCCCACTGACCTCATCACGTATGGCTGCAATGATGTCAGAAAGCAACCTCCCCCCACAACTAGGCAGGGTAATCCCTATAGAGATAAGGGGGTCTTTTAGACCCCCCCTGGATTGCCTGAACCATAAAAGGTACAGGGTCATGCTTGGTGTTGTTGGGAAAGCCAGAGCATGTTTACCCACTTGGCTGCTAAGGACGCGCTCAGCACATCCACCCAAGTGGTTCTCCTGTGTATGGACGCGCTGAGTGCATCCTAGCATAGGAGGCAGCAATCGGCTGTTTTCTGGCCGATCGCTGTGGCCTCCCGTTGTGGGCTGACGACAACTTTGTCAGCCCATCCTCCGGGACGCCGGCAGGAATAGCGTCATTGCGTCGGGCGCGATGACTTCTATTCTAGGCACCCCCCCCCCCGCCAGTGCAGGGAAGGTGCTTGAAGGGGAGGGTGGGTCCTTTGGACTTTACTCCCTCCCAATCTGCTTGGGGCACCAAAAAAAGGCAGGCACCGCTTTGATGGGCACAGCCTGCCCTTTCAAGTGGTGGCTGCCTTTAACCCCTTGGGGGCTGGATTGCGATTCGGCGCCAATAGGCATCAGATTGTGGTCTCCTCCCAGAGCTGGCCGACATCTTGGATGTCGGCCAAGGTTTCGGGAACTCCACCTGCCGCCTGTCTGTTCGGGAGTTAACCCCTAGCTGGCACCTATGGTGGATATAGGGGGTTCCAATGAACCCCCTATCACCCAATCCATGGCAGCTAGGGTTTAATGTTGACCAGAGCATTGCCTTTCCAATGATACCAAACATGACCATGTTAAATGTAAAGGGAAAATAATTAAAAATATAATTTAAATAATAAACTTTTTGTGTTATTAATGCAGCAACATTGTTTCAATTATAATGTGAACAATGATGCTGCAATGATTTTTTCTATGGGGGGGCGTTTGCTAAAAATCAAATTTTTTTGGGGTGGGGATATGTAACGAGTCCCCATTTCTCTGTGCCAGAATACAAGTGAGATTTCGTGTTTTGTTTTCTTCAGCTTTATCCACGTATTTTCTCAGAAAATACATATTCCCATTTCTGTTTTTTTTTATTTAACGATTGCCCCATAGAATATTTAACCACAAAGGCTTGGATGAAAAAATGTTTGGAAAAAAAAAAATCATTTTACACGCTGTAGATGATTGAAATCTGAATGGAAATTCACATATTGTTACATTTTTTTGTTCTAGCATTCTGACAGGATATGACGTATACATATAATGATATATTAGTCTGCTGTAAAAATCGATATATAATATGTGTTGGTCGTATTATAAAACCTGATTTCAAATCGCGTTCAAACATTTATTTATAAAGGATTTTACCAGGAAGAATACATTGAGATTTCTCTCGTTTTCAAGTATGTCCTGGGCACAAAACGATAAAAACGAGCACAGCGGAGTTCACAGAGGGGAAATGTGTCAGCAGTGAAGGGGTTAAATTGATTTCTATTCTCTTTTTATTCGTTTACGAGTCTGAGTTCTATTTCTCCATTGTTAACATTGTGCTGGTTAGACGTGGTTACCTCACTGGCTTTCACGCGTCGCTATAAAAGGGATTAGGCAGTGACACGTTAATGACAGCATCTGACATCGCTTGGAAATCTCCGCACTTTTAGGCGCCAGCCCTGTAATCTTTAAGACATTACCTAAATTAAAGCCGCGCCCCGGTACATACAGGGAAAAAAAACGATTCCAGCTTTCTATGGGAACCGCGGGGAAGATTTACTGACAGGGTTATCCAAAGAGATTCGAATTGCTTGACAAAGGTAACCGAATGCTGAAAATCAGCGTTCGGTTACCTTTCCTGGCCATTCGGCTATCCAGAGAGCAGGCAATTCTCCAAATCCTGTCGAATTGCCTGAACATACGGTGCCTGTTCGGTCCCTGTTCGAGGGCAGTGAAATCCCCATGAAAAAGCAATGCTTCGGCTATTCAGAGAACACAAACCAGCAGTGAAAGGTTCCCCTAATGCCCTGCCATTCGGTGGTTTAATTCGGCAGGTTTATTCAGGAGAATCCCATAGACTTCAATGTTAAAAATATTCCCGTTTTAATTCAATATCTAATAAACCGTTCATTATAAAATTCTGCAGCAAAAAGTCTCTTTATTTATAGATTTTTTAGGATATTTTAAGCATTTTTCTGAATTTTTTAAAAAAAAATTAAAAGTCCGATTTTATTTTTATTTTTTTTCAGTTTACTTATTTTTTTTGTAACAGCCCTCTTTATTATCATTCCCTGGACCTCCTGTGAAAATTTCAGACATTTTCGCTCAGTAGTTTCTTTGCAAACAGCGTTTCTTTTCCCAGATTCATACAAATGGTTTTGCTAATTTATTCACCTCCCTCTGTCTACGTCACAGCTGCTTCGGCTCTGTGTGATTCGGCTCCTGTTCGTCCTGTTCGGCTTTTTCGAAGGTTAATCCAGATGTTTTTGCTTGTTTTCAGGGTGCATTCGGTGAGTTTTCGTCAGGTTTGCGGCAGCTTTTCCCTGCAATTCGGGGACCCTGTGCTCTTTGCTGAATACACCGCAGGGTCACCGAAATGCAATCGGCAAAAGGAACCGAATTGAAGAGAACGAAAAGTCACCGAACGTGCGGTGACTTTTCGAATCTCTTTGGATAACCCTGTGAGTCAAATGGGAGGTTTAAGATGTTGAACACAAAAAAAGGGGAAATTATCACAAGTTACCCGTCCAAGGGTCAGCCCGGCACCATTAACATTCATGTCTTTAAAGGGACGCTACATAAACTGTATCTAGATTACTTGTGCATTACAAACAAAACCACCTTGTAAAACACATTATAAAACACATGCTGCTGTTTTTTCTTCTTCGTTTGAAGCAATTACACGTAAAAAAAGAAAAATAAAATTAACAGGGTTATCCAAAGAGATCCGAATTGCTTGAGAAAGGTAACCGAATGCTGAAAATCAGCGTTCGGTTACCTTTCCTGGCCATTCGGCTATCCAGAGAGCAGGCAATTCGCCAAATCCTGGCCAATTGCCTGCACATACGGTGCCTGTTCGGTCCCTGTTCGAGGGCAGTGAAATCCCCATAGAGAAGCACTGCTTCGGCTATTCAGAGAACACAAACCAGCAGTGAAAGGTTCCCCTAATGTCCTGCCATTCGGTGGTTCATTCGGCAAATTTATTCAGGAGAATCCCATAGGCTTCAATGTTAAAAAAATATTCCCGTTTTAATTCAATATCTAATAAACCGTTCATTATAAAATTCTGCAGCAAAAAGTCTCTGTATTTATAGATTTTTTAGGATACTTTAGCATTTTTTCAGATTTTTTTGATTTTTTTTAAAAGTCCGATTTTTTTTTTTTGTTTTTTCAGTTAACTTATTTTTTTGTAACAGCCCTCTTTATTATCATTCCCTGGACCTCCTGTGAAAATTTCAGACATTTTCGCTCAGTAGTTTCTTTGCAAACAGCGTTTCATTTTCACAGATTCATACAAATGGTTTTTGCTATTTATTCACTGCCTCCTCTACGTCACAGCTGCTGCTCGGCTCTGTGTGATTCGGCTCCTGTTCGGCTCCTGTTCGGCTTTTTCGAAGGTTAATCCAGATGTTTTTGCTTGTTTTCAAGCGTGCATTCGGTTAGTTTTCGTCAGGTTTGCGGCAGCTTTTCCCTGCAATTCGGGGACCCTGTGCTCTTTGCTGAATACACCGCAGGGTCACCGAAATGCAATCGGCAAAAGGAACCGAATTGAAGAGAACGAAAAGTCACCGAACGTGCGGTGACTTTTCGAATCTCTTTGGATAACCCTGTTAGTTTTTTTATGCCGGTTTCCATTTTGTTGATTTTTTTTTTCCTTTATTCCCCATGAGGCAACATTTACCAAAGGTTTTTCTTTGTGGATGTGGATTATCTAATCTACAGTATTTAACAGTTTTATGAGGTGAATGAGGGAATTGTTAGATAAAACTGCAGGGGGGCTATTGTTCGCCAGGCTACTCAAGATAAGCGATAACAGTTACCAAAATCTGTGCAAAGGTTTTTCTTTACTTCAGTGGTTGATCGAATCTACAGTATTTACCAGGTAATGAGATGGAAGAGGGAATGTTTAGATAAGGCTGCTGGGGTCTATTGTTCACTAAGCAACTTGAGATAAGAGCTGGCAGCTGAATGTGGTAGGACAGGGATCTTAACCACTTTGCTGCGGCGGACGCGCTCACTGCGTCCACCCAACCAGGGACTTGGCTGCGGAGGACGTGCTGAGCGGTCCTATCGTCACAGCGGCGATTGGCCTGTATTTCGCTGTGGCCTCCCAGTACGGGCTAACATTGAAGATGCCTCTGGGACCCTGGCCGGCAAGAATAGCGTCATCGCGCCCGGCGCAATGACGTCTATTCCAGGCACCCACCCCCGCCAGAGCAGAGAAGGTGCCTGAAGGGGAGGGGGTGAGGCCCTTTGGACCTCTCCCTCCCCATCTGTAAGGGGCACAAAAAAAAAGGCAGGCGCTGCTTTGAAGGGCACAGCCCTACATAAGAGGTTATTCAGAGAGAGACGATCTGGCCCTGAAATATAACTGGACACTGAAATTCAGTGTACGGTGACATTTCGGGGCCATTCGGCTATTCAGAGAACAGGCAATTCGCCAGATTTTGGCGAATTGCCTGCACGTACGGTGCCTGTTCGACGGCAGTGAAATCTCCCATAGAGAAGCAATGCTTCGTCTATTCACAGACACCAAACAGCAGTGAAAAGTTGGCAAAATGCCCTGCAGTTCGGTGGTTTCATTCAGCAGGTTTATTCAGGCGAATCCCATAGGCTTCAATGTTAAAAATATTTATTCCCGTTTTAATTCAATATCTAATAAACTGTTTATTATTTTATTCTGCTGTAAAAAGTCTCTTTAGTTCTAGATTTTTTATGATCTTTAAGGCAAACTTTTTTTCTGATTTTTTTTTTTAAATCGTTTTTTTCTATTTTCTGTAACAGTCCTTTTTATTATCATTCAGAAGATCTTATATGTCTTATCTTATACTGTTTTTTTTTGCAAACACTGTTTCAATTTTGAAACTTTACAACGTCCTTTTTTTTTTATCCCGTTCGTCAGCTTGTCGAATTTCTCCGGTGGCTGCTCTGCGCTGTGATCGTCGGCTTTTGCCAGTGGGTTTTCAGTGGGATTTCGGCAGGTTTGTGGCGGGTTTTCCCTGCACTCCGGGGACCCTGCAGTGCATGCTGAATTCACCGCAGGGTGGGGAACTTTGATTCCCCGAAGTGCAGGGAAGCGCGGGGAACGAGAGAACACCGAATTGTTGGCGACATTTCGGTGCTCTCTGAATATGTAATCCCCCTGTCCTTGGTGCTGAAACCTGTCACTTTAGCCCTGTAAGGACCGGTATAGGTTAGGGTTCAGCTGGTTAGGTGCGCGTGTTGGAATTACCACATCTAGAACTGTAACACAATGGAAGAATTTATGCCGAATTTAAGCGCATCACAGCTGTCATTGACAAATTGTACGTGGCTAATCAAGTAGGAGATAGACTTGTGCGCCGATTTTTTTTTCGGTTCGATTCGGTTCGATTCGTTCGGATTTTTAAAATTTCGATTCGTCTCGTTTCGGCCGATTTCTGTTTCGATTCGGTTCGGCTCGTTTTTCGTATACATTTTTTTTTCAGAATATCAACCATTTTCGTGTTTTCGGGTCACTCTGCTCGTTTTTTGTATCGACTTTTCGTGATTTCGGAAATTTTCGTTTTTTTCGGAATGTCTGTTCTCCTCGTTTCAAAGTGTCAGACTCTATTCGTTTTGACGTAAACTACTATGGTTTACTTTTTTTAATCATATTAAAATGGTATGAAAGCCAAGGAACAAAAAAAATGAACAAAACGATTTAAAAAACGCTAAACTGACCCGAATGCCACAAGAAACAAGTGATACACATTTACAAATACAAGATTTACAGAATCAGCGATATAACCGATAATAGTTAAATATACGATTTCCAGAATTACCGAAATGGAACCGAAATCACGAATGGAACCGAAATCATGAATAGAGCAAAAATAAATTTCGATTTGACACATTTCAAGTCCATTCGAAAAATCCGAAAATTTTTCGATTCGGCTCGGAAAACTTTTCGGATCTGCCGGTTTTCAGGTCCGATCCGATTCGGAAATTCGGCCGAATCCGAAGACACGAATCGGGAAATTTCGTGAAAATTCCGAAATTCCGAAACCCGAAACGCACATCCCTAGTAGGAGAACATCAGCTTGATCAAGGTGCCTAGAGGGGTGTCAGCTATACCCTCCACGTGAGGCCAAATAAGCCAGAAGCGTGTGTCAGGAGTAGCTGTACCTCTCTTGGCATTTCAGCTCTGGCCACGCTGTTTAAATGATATCATTCTGATTAGCACATACAGGGTTATTCAAAGAGAGTCGAAAAGTCACCGCATGTTTGGTGACTTTTCGTTCCCTGCAATTTGGCGCGATTCGGCGATCCTGGTTCGCCGACCCTGCGGTGTATTCAGCAAGCACCACAGGGCCCCCGTATTGCAGGGAAAAGCCGCCGCAAACCCGACGAACACTCACCGAACACTCACCGAAAGCCACAGAAAACAGCTGGGTTACGCCAGAGAAACCCGACTAACCGCCGATCACAGCGCAGAGCAGCCGCAGGAAAAGCCCGACACGCAGAAGAATGAGGTGAAAAAAAAAACCAGTACGCTTGAAAGTTTGAAAAGTGATACGCTGTTTGCAAAAAAACTGCTGAGCGAAAATGTCGGAAATTTACATATAAGATCCAATGAATGATAATAAAAAGGTCTGTTACAGAAAAAAGAAAAAACGATTTTAACCCTTTCGCTGCTGAGGCTTTTCCCGCCCCTGTGCTGAGGTCATTTTTACCGGTTTTGCTCATCATGTTTAAACGTGTTTTGAAGGCTTATTTTAGTATATTACCCAGACATATTATATATCGTTCTTTCCGTCAGACTCGGTAGATTCATAATATGTCATTATTATATGTATACGTTATGTCATGTCTGTATATTATAACAAAAAATGCAATAAAATATGTATTTTCAATAATTTACAACGTGTAAAGTGTTTTTTTCACATTTTAACATGCGAGCAATTGCGGTTATATTTTGTATGGGGTGCGCTTGTTAAAAAAATTAGAGATGGGGTCTCGTTACATTTTTTTTTGGGGAAAATGACACTATTTTTAACAAACGCACCGCATACAAAAATCGTTAGTGCAGCATCATTGTTCACATTATAATTGAAATGGGAACAATATTGCTGCATTAACAAACCAAAAAAAAGAAAAAAAAAGTGTTTATTTTTTTTTATAATTTTTTTTACATTTTTTTTTATTTTTATTTTTCTTTTTTTTTTTGACAAAATTTTTCACAGTAGTGTTTGGTATCGTTGGAACGGCCATGCTCTGGCCGATCCAACCATACCAAACTTTAACCCCTAGCTGCCACGGATCGGGAGATAGGGAGTTCATTGGAACTCCCTATCTCCACCGTTGGTGGCAGTTAGGGGTTAAGTCCAGTCCTCAGGGGGAGTTCCCGGAGGCTTGGCCGACATCCAAGATGTCGGCCAGCTCCGGGAAAGGATCGCGAACCGGCGCTTTTCAGCGCCGATTCGCGATCCAGCTCCCCAGGGGTTAATGCCAGGCACCATTTGGAAGGGCAGGCTGTGCCCTTCCAAATGGTGCCTGGGTTAACCCTCGCAACGCCGCCGATCGGGAGGGAGAGAGGTCCGAAGGACCTCCCCCCTCCCTTTCAGGCGCCTCCTCCGCACATGTGGGGGGGGCGCCTGAATTAGGTGTCATCGCGCTGCCGCGATGACACCTAACTCCAGCGGCTGCGGTTCCGGATGCGCGGCTGACATCGAGGATGTCAGCCCGCACCGGAGGGGCCAGCGATCGGCCGGAACCCGGCCGAACGCTGACCCCAATGGGAGGACGCGCTCAGCGCGTCCTCCGCATACCAGCGGTAATGCGGAGGACGCGCTGAGCGCGTCCTCCGCATTGAAGTGGTTAAAAAAATAAACAGAAAAAAAATTTGCCCAAAAAAAATCCCAAAAAATGGCTAAAAGATCCTAAAAAAATCTATAAATAAAGAGACTTTTTACTGCAGAATATTATAATCAACGGTTTATTAGATATTGAATTAAAACGGGAATATTTTTAACATTGAAGCCTATGGGATTCGCCTGAATAAACCTGCCGAATGAAACCACCGAATGGCAGGGCATTTCGGCAACTTTTCACTGCTGGTTTTTTCTCTCTGAATAGCTGAAGCATTGCTTCTCTATGGGGATTTCACTGCCCTCGAACAGGCACCGTGTGTGCAGGCAATTCACCAGGATTCGGCAAACTGCCTGCTCTCTGAATAGCCGAATGGCCAGGAAAGGTAACCGTACGCTGATTTTCACTGTTCGTTTACCTTTTCACCCGCAATTCGGATCTCTTTGAATAACCCTGGTAGAGTTGTCTCCTCTGTATTGACACCATTGAGCTAAACCCTTATGAGACCTGAATGGGGACCCGCCGTTACGCAGGACACTAGCGTCGTTGCCTGTTCTCAGGACCCTCATAAATCTTGCTCACTAAGCATCATCTAAATCAGGAACATCTGCAGATACTAACAAATACAACATGGAAATTACTGTTGAGTTGCACTTGTCGATGGCTACTTAGCACTTATTAAATGGCGCACATGTAGTGTAAGCCCCGAAGGCTTGGTTCTCCTCTTCAGCTCTCGGACTCCCGAACCTGAAAGTCCCTGAAGCTTTTCTGCTCCTGCACAACGTTCATAGCATAGGAACAGCAAATTGCGCAGTGCTGCGGGACTTGCTCACTTTACTTACACGAGTTCTGTTGCGCCTGCGCAGAGCGAAAGATCGGAGATGCTCGTACGCGCAGCTTCGATCCATTGGCTGTCCATGACAGCCCTCGCTACAATGATTTGTCTCAGAGAGGTGATGTCAGCAGGCTCTCTGTGTGCTGACGTCACAGTGGTGACCAACCTGGTGACCGGCAGTCGGGAAGTTAAAAAACTCCCGGCTGCTGGTGATTAGGGATGAGGTGTTCGGTTCGAACATCGCCAGTTCGTATGTTCGCGAACTTCGAACATTTCCGCGTGTTCGCAGCATGTTCGCCCACAATGCACCACAATGGACCACAATGCACTTTTTCCACTGGCCTGAAGCTTGTAATTGGCTACAGCCTGCACCTGACCACAGTTTAGGTGCAAGACAGGTGCAAGACTATGCCAATCACGGCTCAGTGTCCTGATTGGGCAAATTTTGCCCAATCATGGACTCACAGAGCTAAGTCCCGCAGCACACTATATAAGGCGTCCCTTGTAGCCCCAGCACGTGTTTTTTGAGAGGAGATTGTTAGTGAGTGTTCTTACTCCCAGTCTGCCAGCAGCTATTGGGGGGGGGTCTCATTTCTACAAAATATCTGGGAATTGTTCTAATCTTCCACAATACCACAAAAGGGTTACGGTGTGAAGGCACAATATTTGGTTGCACTGCCACTGACGCCTATATTACCAGATTCATATCATTTTAATATTGGACCGCAGGGTCCAACCCTGCACTCTTCCACAATACCACAGAGGGGTTACGGTGTGACGGCCCTGTTGCCGACACGAAAGGCCCAATTTTAAAGCACCTATTGTTACTTTCATCCAAAGCCTGCATAAGTTTCACCTTAATTTAGCCAAAAAATCACTAAACTTTTTCTGTGTGTCCTAAAACGTCTCCTCTTTTCATACAGACTGCCGCCCCAAGCAGTTGTTTATGAATAGATTAAGGCTAGGGTCAGACGAAAGCATTTTTCCTGCGAACGTGAAAAAGTGCGTCCGAACGCATTGACGTATTTTTTCACGGAATGCGCAAAAACGTTCAGACGACAAGTATTTTTGGGCGTGATTTTGTACGGATCGTCAATAAAACTCTTTTTGCGTCTGGACGTTATGTAGGCTGGACATTAGCAGCGTCTGACATCTCCTAATCACGCAAACACGCCGCTATGCCGTAGCTGCGCACTCAGTACGTCAGTACTAGCGGTTCAGCGTTCTCCAAAAAACGCGATCAAATTCCACTTGTGTTGCACGGCCGGACTTTTGTGCGGCCGTACATCGTATATTGGCCGTCATTGCCCGTCATCTGCTGCTAGTGCGGCCGTAATTATGTGCGCCAGAACGCACGTTAAAAGTGCGCTGGTCTGACCCCAGCCTAAAGGAAAAACGTTTACCGTATATGAAACGTCATTTTTTTGTTTTTAAGTGTTTCTATACATCCTAGAAATCCGCCACTTCACGGGCAGGTTATGGGGACCTCCTAGGCACGATATCTGAAGGAATTTTTCGTTTTTATTTTTATCCCTTATTTCATGGAAAACTCACTGTCCCTTTAAAAACTTTTTTTTTTACTTTTTGTCCTTGTTTGCTGTCCCCCAGGACACTACCCGGACCCCCATACACCTTTTATGGCAAATATCTAGCATATATGCCCTCTTGGAGGGCACTCTAAAAATCAAATTTTTGAGTCCCATTGAGTTCGGTTCGTGTTCGAACTCGAACTTTTGAAATTGTTCAAGTTCGAATGCGAACCGAACACGGGGGTGTTCGGCTCATCCTTACTGGCGATGCTGGTTGGGGGTGGGGGAATCTCTTCCACTTCATCCAGCGGTTTCACCAGATCGGAGGAGCTGGGGGGGGGAAGAGGGGCAATCCTCACATTCTGACCACTTTAAAACAATAAAGTGGTCAGGAAGGATGAGTATTGGGTCCTTTTAATACTTGTTGACAAAAAATACTTGACTCCAGCCGGATTATTCTTTCCTATCTGGGATCTCTATGGGGGTTATTCAGAGCACCGACATGTCGTCGACCTTTCGGTGCCCTCTCGTTTCCAGCACTTCCCTGCACTTTGGGGAATCAAAGCGCCCCATCCTGCGGTGAAGTCAGCATTCACCGCAGGATCCCCAGAGTGCAGGGAAAACCCACTGCAAACCCACCGAACACCCGCCGGAACCGCCGCAAAAAACACGAACACGCCGGAAAAAGCCGACAAGCCGACGAAAGGGGTAAAATGTCAAAATTGAAACGCTGTTTGCAAAAAACTACTGAACGAAAATGTCTGCAATTTACATATAAAGATCCAATGAATGTTAATAAAAAGGGCTGTTACAGAATAAAGAAAAAACACTTTTAAAAAAAAGAGATTTTTTTTGCTGAAATAATCCATAAAATGCCTAAAAGATCCTAAAAAAATCTATAAATGAAGATACTTTTTACTGCAGAATATTATAATAAACGGTTTATTAGATATCGGATTAAAATGTGAATATTTTTAACATTGAAGCCTATGGGATTCGGCTGAATAAACCTGTCGAATGAGACCACCGAATAGCAGGGCAATTTGGTAACTTTTCACTGCTGTCCGGTGTCTGTGAATAGATTAACCATTGCTTCTCTATGGGGGATTTCACTGCCGCCGAACAGGCACCTTATGTGCAGGCAATTCGCCAAAATTTGGCGAACTGCCTGCTCTCTGAATAGCCGAATTGGCCTCGAAATGTCACTGTATGGGGAAATTCCCTGTTCGGTGACATTTCGGGGCCAGATCGGCTCTCTCTGAATAACCCCTTACATGTCTGTCCATCGTTTAAATTCAGTAAAACTTACTGACAAGCTCACATTTCATGTCACCGTTAAACTGTAGAACAGGAGGAGTCTGGTCTCCGGTGGTGGAACCGTTCATTGCACTTTAAAAGTCAATCAAATCAAATCAAATCAAAATAAGCTTTATTGGCAGGACCAAATACATTTTAGCATTGCCAAAGCATATGGGGAGGAGGGGGGGTAGTGGGACATATATGGGGGGGAATGGGCAAGTCCATGGACATTATCAGGGGTAAGGGATAATGTGAAGGGGGATGGGGGCGAGTCCGTGTTGGGGATTTATAAGTCCAGGATCTCTCATGTTCCTCTCAGTCTGTGACATTCTGTGACGTATTGGGCAGATATTTTCATCGTCGGCTCCTCTTCTCCCAGTATGATGTGGAGTTTCCTCGTCTCTTCTCCCAGTATGATGTGGAGTTTCCTCGTCTCTTCTCCCAGTATGATGTGGAGTTTCCTCGTCTCTTCTCCCAGTATGATGTGGAGTTTCCTGGTCTCTTCTCCCAGTATGATGTGGAGTTTCCTCGTCTCTTCTCCCAGTATGATGTGGAGTTTCCTCGTCTCTTCTCCCAGTATGATGTGGAGTTTCCTCGTCTCTTCTCCCAGTATGATGTGGAGTTTCCTCGTCTCTTCTCCCAGTATGATGTGGAGTTTCCTCGTCTCTTCTATAGAGGTGAAGTCCGGGATGAGAGCGGAGAGTCTCTGGAAGTGAGTTTCCCTCAGTGCTGAGTACTTGGGGCACTGTAGGAGGAAGTGGACCTCATCTTCCAGGGCCCCCTGGTCACAATGCTGGCACAGTCTATTCTCCCTGGACTTGTAGGTCTGTCTATGCCGCCCTGATTCGATTTCCAGGCTGTGGGCGCTCAGTCTGTACCGGCTCAGGATCTGTCTGTCCTTGGGGTCTTGTAGTACCTCCAGGTATGGGGCCAGTTTGATTCTCTGATATCGTTTTCCCTGGAATTGTTAATTAGGGCCTTTATTTTATATTTTGTCAGGTTGCCTTCATGGGGGCTTTGGATGATCAGGGTGGATATGAGTTGTTGCAGCCCACATGGTTTGGGATGGTCCTTGTTGGCCAGTGGGGCTTTATGGTGGTATGAGTTGAGGCTGCTGATGTTTAGATGGTCCCAGTATGATAGCGCCCTCTTCTGTACTGTAAGGGGAGTCTGCCCAGCTCGGCCCGGCAAGCATTGTTAGAGGTGCTCCGATGGACTTGGAGGAGGTGCTTGCAGAATTCCTAGTACAAAGGCGAACCACAAACCAAGAGATATGTTATTCACACTTGTGGCTTTCTTGTGTGTAAGATCTTAACTCAGAAGACATATTCAAAGAGAATCGAAAAGCCACCGCACGTTCGGTGACTTTTTGTTCTCTTCATTCCAGTTCAATTCGGCGATCCCATTTCGGCGACCCTGCGGTGTATTCAGCAAGCACCACAGGGCCGCTGAAATACAGGGAAAAGCCGCCAAAAACATGCCGAAAACTCACTGCAAAACGAGGACGAATGCACACCGAAACCCGCAAAAACATCTGGATTAACCCGCCGAAAACGCCGGAAAAACCCGAGCAGGAGCCAATCACACGCAGCGCAGCCGCTGGAAAAAGCCGACACCTCAGACGAATGGAGTGAATAAATTAAAAAAAACAGTTTTCTTGAATGTCTGAAAACGCTGTTTGCAAAGAAACTACTGAGCGAAAATGTCTGAAATTTACATATGATCCAGGGAATGATAATAAAAAGGGCTGTTACAGAAAAAAGAAAAAAACGATTTAAAAAAAAGGCAAACATTTTTTGGGAAAAAATCCCGAAAAATGCTTAAAATATCCCAAAAAATCTATAAATAAAGAGACTCTTTGCTGCAGAATATTATAATGAACGGTTTATTAGATATTGCGTTAAAACGAGAATATTTTTAACATTGAAGCCTATGGGATTCGCCTGAATAAACCTGTCGAATGAAACCACCGAATGGCAGGGCATTAGGGGAACCTTTCACTGCTGGTTTTTGTTCTCTGAATAGACAAAGCATTGCTTCTCTATGGGAATTTCACTGCCCTCGAACAGGCACCGAACAGGCACCGTATGTTCAGGCAATTTGCCAGGATTGTCGAATTGCCTGCTCTCTGAATAGCCGAATGGCCAAGAAAGGTAACCGAACGCTGATTTTCAGCGTTCGGTTACCTTTCTCCAGCAATTCGGATCTCTTTGAATAACCCTGATACACTATAAGGATCTGACAACTGTATAACTTCCCAGAGAA
This sequence comes from Leptobrachium leishanense, assembly GCA_009667805.1. Taxonomy (NCBI): domain Eukaryota; kingdom Metazoa; phylum Chordata; class Amphibia; order Anura; family Megophryidae; genus Leptobrachium; species Leptobrachium leishanense. Next base: position 530,267,286 of record CM019063.1, on the reverse strand, counting down.
GAGCAAGAAGAAGAAAATAAAAGGTAACTTTTATTATTTGCCCTAAAAAGTAAAAAAAATATATATATATATTTGATGTCATATAAACGTGTGTTTTACAATATACATCACTGACGCCGAATAATATGAAAAAGTGGTGTGAACGTAACAAATAGAAAAATAACACAAAATTAATTCCCGAAAATAAAATACAAATCAACTTTTTTTGTGTGGAAGTTTCTTAATGAGAGTTAAAATTTCGGAGTATCCCTACTGTATAGTTACATTAAGGTAACCCGCAAGTGGCAACTTATAGAAACATAATATACCTAGTTATATCGAATTAACGTTGCCATCCTTTAAAAAGAGCTGATAGGTGGGATTATTTATCTACAGGCGAATACCAGGAGAGCTGCTTTATTTACAGAATATAATAGATTCAGAGATCAGGGTCACATACACGGGGTTATTCAAAGAGAGTCTAAAAGTCACTGCACATTCGGTGACTTTTCGTTCCCCGCACTTCGGGGCGATCCCGCGATCCTAGTTCACCAACCCTGCGGTGTATTCAGCAAGCACCGCAAGGCACTCATAGTGCAGGGAAAACTCGCTGCAAACACACCGAAAAATCACTGCAAACCTGCCGAACGCCCGCCGAACACTCACCGAAACCCGTTGAAACAGCTGGATTAACCCGACTAGCCGCCGATCACATCGCAGAGCAGCCGCCGGAAAAAACCGACACGCAGACGAACGAGGTGAATAAAAAACAAAACAGTTTGCTTGAAAGTTTGAATATTGAAATGCTGTTTGCAAAGAAACTACTGAACGAAAATGTCTGGAATTTACATATAAGATCCAATGAATGATAATAAAAAGGGCTGTTACAGAAAAAAAAAAATACAATTTAAAAAAACGGAAAAAGAAGTTTGCAAAAAAATTCAAAAAAATGCCTAAAAGATCCTAAAAAATCTATAAATAAAGAGACTCTTTACTGCAGAATATTATAATTAATGGTTTATTAGATATTGAATTAAAACGGGAATATTTTTAACCTTGAAGCCTATGGGATTCGCCTGAATAAACCTGCCGAATTAAACCACCGACCAGCAGGGCATTTCGGCAACTTTTCTCTGCTGTTCGGTGTCTCTGAATAGACGAAGCATTGTTTCTCTATGGGGGATTTCACTGCCCTCGAACAGGCACCGAACAGGCACCGTGCAGGCAATTCGCCAGAATTTGGCAAATTGCCTGCTCTCTGAATAGCCGAATGGCCCCGAAATGTTACATTACATTTCGGGGCCAGATCGACTCTCTTTGAATGACCCTGTCAGATGCACCAAAATATTGAACCGTGTGTAAAGAAGCTCTGCAGTCAACTACAATCTACCGTGACACATCCCTAATTTATCAGGGCGGCTTTATGGCAAAAAGGAGGAAGAAATGTATCGGAAAGAAGCAATTAAAAGAGACGCCTTGAGAGTAAACTATCCCTCACTAAACAGAGACACTCACTGGCAAAGACACACTGACAGAGACACTGACAGAGACACAAAAAAGACACATGTACAGTAACCCACTGACAAAGACACACACAGAGACACTGATAGAGATGCAGAGACACACTGACAGACACAAATACATTCATATACAGAGACACACAGAGAGACACTGATACACAAAAAAAGACACACATGTAGCGTCAAATACTGACAGAGATGCAAAGACACAATGACAGGCACATATACATTCATATACAGAGACGCACAGAGAGACACTGATAGACACACAAAAAGACACACATGTAGCGTCATATACTGACAGAAACACAAAGACACACTGACAGACACAGATACATTCATATACAGAGACACACAGAGAGACACTGATAGACACACATGTAGAGTCATATACTGAGAGACGCAAAGACACACTGACAGACACAGATACATTCGTATACAGAGGCACACAGAGAGACACTGACAGACACACAAAAAGACACACATGTAGCATCATATACTGACAGAAGCACAAAGACAGTTCCTGTGCTTTATAAAGGTAGAGCTAACATTGAGGAACCTGTAGAAAAAGAAGAGATTCCAAGGTTGCTCGTTATTCTTGTCTTCAGCCGGTGGTAGAAGAGAAATAAAATATCGGCAGCTAAAAGTCGGTGTTTGGGGATTTTGCATCAGTGAAATCACTTAACACACATGTAGCGCTGGTTTAAATCCTGCCACTGTAATTACGCATTTCTGGCCACCAGGGGGAGGCGAACGCAATGTAAACCAATACTGGACACTTTCAGACTACGTTTTCCAGCATGCTTTGGGGCAGGGACAGGAAGTGGGTGGGGAGAACCGAGAGACATCCGCAACCTCGTGCAGAGGAGAGCCAGTGCGTGCCAAGGGTTGAATAGAGCAAGACGCACGTGAGACAAGGAGCGACTGTGACCAGGCCGGAGCGCAGGTGCTGCCTTGCGGAGCTGGAGATCAGCCCAAATCACTGGCCAGAGACCTAGTAACCTATCGGTGAGAAGTTTATACAGATACAGAGCTGCAGAAGGACCCCGAGTTAGGAGACCGCGATGATCTAATGGGAGTGCAGGCGGTGAGCTGAGCATCTTGTGGCAGAAACGGACAAGCAAGACAAGCGGATCCGGTGGCACAGAGTCCCAGTCAAGTCGAGCGGAAAGACGTCCTGGGTCGAGCAGAGCACAGAGTATCTGGCGGATGGGTGAGAGGCCTTCCCGGCCACAGTAAAAATAATAAAGCACGCTGCAGTTTGTCTAAACCTACAGGGCCCCAACGTGACTAGTCGAAGACACATTGAAATCATTCACTGGCCAGTTGAATCTAGTACCCGGGTACCAACACACGCATACACGTACACCTTCTTGGGACACAACCTGTACGGGACTCACATTTCAGCAACGAAGGGGTTAAAATTCCTTTTTCTTTTCCGCTGCGCGTTTCTCGCATTACGAACTTCTGTAAATATATATGTATACCGTGCTGCTCTATATATGCCAGTTTATTTGAGATCAGTAAACTATATAACTTATAAAATCCACAACAGTGCTGGTGTATATTTATTCCCTAGTGCGGGGAGACTGACCCGAGGTTTAAATTCAGCGGCTCCTCCGGGAGTGAGCGCTACACACACACACAAAAAAAAAGTTGATTTTTTGTATTAGAGGCTTGCTATCACAGACTCAGCCAGAATATAACCCAAAAACCAAGAACAAACGTCATCTGACAAGAGATCAGCATAGCGGCATGATTTGGGGTAGTGCAGTATCTGGAATAATCACTAG